>CM057804.1:11031147-11488876 GCA_030145905.1 Populus davidiana | reverse complement strand
TATAGCTCTAGCAGTATTTTCTCATCTTTGAATTCTGTTAGCACTTCGTTCGTGATTATATGGAGCATTTCCACTCTGCAAAACTGGTCATGTACACGGATCTAGCTAGTTGATACTGGCCACAAACTGTTGTTGCAGTAGATCCTGATAAGATAATTGATCTGGTACTAGATTCATGTAATAATTTATTGCTTCCGTTTGTGGAGCCATTTCCTAACAAACAATACAGGAATTGAAAGCTAGTTATGTCGTGATAGTATGAACTGGTCGGGTGGTCCAGTGGGTGATGGAGTCCAGTTTTAATGAATTTTCTTGTATGAACAGAAATCGAAATATTTTTTTAATCTAGTCGATCCCCTGTCGTTTTCAAAGATAGATAAAGTTCAGTTATTTCAACAACACAAGTGGATCCCCATTCCTTTAATACCTTTGCTTTCATTAGTTTGATCAATTAATTAGCAAACAGATTTGACGAAAACATGCACGTGAAACATTGCTGAAAATAGTTCAGTAGGCTGAATAATTAATTTTCTACAACTGAAGCAGAAGGACAAATCACGATCAATTTCTGACATGACTTTAATTTTTGTTAAATTATACTGCAGGAAGGATACATGGTGCCAAGATCCAAGCGCGAGCCACTACCAAGAAACAAGCTTCTAAGCCCTGTCATATTCCACGAGGGCCGGCTGGTTCAAAGACCTACTCCCTTGGTTGCCCTTCTGACGTTCTTATGGATGCCTATTGGTATTATTCTCTCCGTCCTTAGGGTCTACCTTAACATCCCTTTGCCTGAGAGAATTGCCTGGTACAATTATAAGCTGCTAGGAATTAGAGTAGTTGTTAAGGGTAATCCTCCACCTCCTCCAAGAAAAGGCCAGAGCGGAGTCCTCTTTGTTTGCAATCACCGTACTGTCTTGGACCCTGTTGTCACTGCTGTTGCCCTAAAAAGAAAAATCAGCTGTGTCACATACAGCATAAGCAAGTTCACTGAGATTATTTCACCTATCAAGGCTGTCGCTTTATCAAGGGAGAGAGACAGAGATGCTGCTAACATAAAGCGTCTACTTGAAGAAGGTGACCTGGTAATTTGCCCGGAAGGAACCACTTGCAGGGAGCCATTTCTCTTGAGATTTAGTGCTCTTTTTGCAGAACTTACAGATAGGATCGTGCCAGTCGCTATCAATACAAAACAATCTGTGTTCAATGGCACGACGGTTCGAGGGCACAAGCTGTTGGACCCTTATTTTGTGTTCATGAATCCGATGCCAACATATGAGATCACCTTCTTGAATCAGCTGCCCACAGAGCTTACTTGCAAAGGAGGCAAATCATCCATTGAAGTTGCAAATTACATACAGAGGGTGCTGGCTGGGACACTTGGATTTGAGTGCACTAATTTGACGAGGAAGGACAAGTACGCTACACTTGCAGGAACAGACGGCCGTGTTGCAACTAAGAAGGAAAAGGATTCAGAAAATTATTCTCTCCAAAAGGCGGCATAAAAGAAAATCCATGATTTAATTTCTCTATTGTTTTTCTATATATATTAAATATTGCTACAACAATAAAATTTGACAATCGCTATTGTGATTAATTAGTATAAAATAACTTTAGTGTATATTTGCTTTTTTTTTTTTAAGTATGTATACCATTATCAAATTACTCTAATGCAATGTTTATTTAATCTTCAACTTTTTATTATTATTTTCATCCTTAAAAGATATTTTCTTTAAATTTTCCAACAAGAGTGTTTTCCTTTCCTTTTCTTCTATTATTTATTCATTTGTAGCTTCATCAACTTGATATTATTATTTTTTTACATTCACAAGAATTTAAATGAATAATGAGAGAAAAAAATATTTTTTAGCCAAAATATATTAATTCCAAAATACATTTTCAGAGGATCAAGTAGCTAACTTGTCAAAACTCGTTGAGGGGTTTTTGACTTCACTCAAGGCAAAAGACTATGAGATAACAAAGTTCATGAACAAACATAAAAGCATAAACAAAGGAGGCCAAAACTCGGCTACAAAGACTTTTCAAGTAGATTAATTAGATGTCATTAAGGATTCTATAAGTGGAGCTGTAAGGAATATATGCATTATTATGGATGTCTTTTTCACCACGAATCAACTGAAAGAACTCATCAAGGAAGCCATCACGGACCAAATAGAAAGCCCAGTTCAACTCTTGTATTTTTATGTGAAGCCGTGCACCCAAAGAATCGATCTATTAAAGATGTCTCTAAGTTATCAACCACCAAAGTTTCAACAATTCGATGGCAAAGGAAATCCTATGCAACATATAGCTCATTTTATGGGGACTTGCAACAATGCCGGAACTAATAGTGATATCATGGTCAAACAACTCGTTCGTTCGTTCATTGAAAGGTAATGCATTCGACCGGTACACTAACTTGGAGTCTAGCTCAATCGATAGTTAGGAGCAATTGGAATGCGAGTTTTGTAACTGCTTCTACAATACTCGTCATGTGGTTAGCAGGATTGAACTCACCAATGCATGTCAGTAGAAGGAAGAGCCTGTCATTGACTACATTCATCGATGGAGAAACCTCAGCCTCAATTGTAGAGATTAACTCACCGAAACTTCTGCGTTAGAGATGTGTATTTAAGGAATGCATTGAGGACTTTGCTATATTTTACAAGGCATCAAACCAAAGTCTTTTTAAGAATTGGCTACCCGAGCACACGACATGTAATTTAGCATTGCAGCAGCTGAAAGCTCATTATTACATATACAAGGGCCCAAGAGAAATAAGCTTGAAGGTCATAGATTCAGAAAGAGTGCTCTAAAGGTCAAGGGAAATCAGTCTTTAGTAGTTAACTTTGTTGCCATAAAGGTACTAACTAGAGTTAAAAGAAATGATCGTGCAACACCGGCTACTTTTCAAAAGGGTGAAAGAAAAAAGCCATCCTTGAAGGAGCGACAAGAAAAAGTGTATCCTTTCCTTGAATTAGATATATCTAGGATGCTAGATGATCTGCTCAAGGAAAATCTCATTGAATTGCTAGAGGTAAAGCGTCCCGAAAAAGCAAAGCAAGTGGACAATTCAAACTATTGTAAATACCATTGCTTGATTAGCCATCTCGTAAAGAAGTGTTTTGTGTTGAAAGACAAGATCATGAGGTTACATGAGAATGGAGATATGATTTTCAATGATGAAATAACAACCTTTAATATCACAACCATGATCAATTTGGGTCCACACTATTCATCCCCTACAATAAGTTTTGGCTCATTTGAACTTATAGAATTTGGCATCATTTTGCCTACGAGCTTCACGATATCATCAAGTCAAACTTTACACATAATCCTTGCACCTTAAGTTAGCAACTTGAAGCTTAATTCATCTAAAAATAACGACGACAAAGGATGAACTTGAATCATGTGTGGAAAAGGATGAAATAAACGCATGCAGATGACAAAGCCATCTATAATGAGAATCTCGATGGTGAGGAAGCTAGTTAATGAGTTGATACACCAAAATATTCGATGAAAATCCATACCAGTTAGAGAGGAGGTTTTTCAAGCTCAAACCTTAAGAAAGCCCGTTACACTGAATGAGTACATGCCAAGGGAGATGAGAAGGATGAAAAATGTATTTGTTGCTTACTATCATGCTGATGAAGCGAAAACTCCTACTGAAAAGGTCATGATGGAAAGTCATGATGACTTTTCAAACATGCCTCACAATGTATGCACCACAAAGATATCCTTCAATGATGAAAACCTGTTGCTTGGATCAAAACTCCATAGTCGACCTCTTTTTATTATATATCGATGAAAAGATGACAAATTATATCTTAGTGGATGATGGTTCGGCTGTCAATATATTACCTATTAAGACCATGAAAGAGCTTGAGATTCCTATAGATGAACTCTTCCCAAGTCATTTGATGATTCAAGGCTTTAATCAATGAGGGTAAAACACCATAGGAAAGATAAGACTTGTGATACACATAGAAGAATGGAATCCAATGTATTTTTCCATGTCATTACAATATGCTACTTGGAGGACCATGAATACATGAAAATAACATCGTCTCCTTAACGCTCCACCAATGTTTTAAGTACTGTTAAAATGGATAAGTGGGAAAGATAATGACAAACACCAATCGCTTTACCATAACTGAAACCCAATTTGTCGATGCAAAGTTTTATTTTAAGTCATCTGTGATAGAAGAACTACAATCCCTACCTAACCATCTAAGAAAAAAAAATTTGACTCTAAAAGCTCAAAAGGGCATAAGTCATCTGCAAATGAATGAGTGACTCATCCAATAAAGAATAAAGGAAAAGAAAAGGTAGTAGAAAACTTTGTAAATGATAAGGTATCACATAAAGCCGTGGTACTATAATATATCCTAGTATCAACAAGAAAAATGGGTCAATTTCATTTTACTAAAGATGAAGAGAAGATCAACAAGGGGCTTGAAAACTTTACCTTACCATCTACTAATCTCACATTGAATAAGGTTTTAAAACCTTTATTAAAAGGGTTTGTTCATCAGACTGAGTTGGTGGTTACAAATCTTGAAAGACTCCTTAATAAACAAGTGAACAACTTTGATCCCAATGCTCATAAGCTTTTAGCCAGGGCTGGTTATAATCATGAAAACATCAATAAGTTAGTAAAGGATAGCAATAGGACTCAACTCGAAGGTAAACAAGTTTCTATAAAGACTATGAAGGTTTACAGGGAGAAGAAAACTTTTGGAAAAACTTTAAGGGTTAGTTTTGGATACGAGTCTTACACATCGCTTCATTTTCAGATTAGTAAAGAAGCCTTGTGATATATATGTTTGGAAAAAGTGAAGGACAAACAATAAAGTTAGCCTATACCTTTTGAAGATTTAGTTTGGGATCCTCTTGGTGTGACTACAACTTATGCTTATGTTTTTGTTAGGATTAGAACCCAAAAGAATGGAAGAGTACTAAAATGTACATCAGTCTTCACAACACTTGGATAATCCAAGTTAAAAGATGACAAACATATACTCGATCACCAACCAAATTTGATGGAGGGTTCAAAGGATCCTCATAACAAAATACCTTTATATATGAAGAGACAATACAAATGGGTGGTGAGTGTTGAGGCGATATGAAAAGGGAAAAAACATATAATAATGATCACAAACCCCTCTGCTGAAGAGAAATAAGATGAAATAATGTATCTCACTTTAAATCACATCACTATTGAAGAAAATGATAATGATGAGCTTATCATCAAATAAGATGTTGAGGAGGCTCTGCCCATCCTTGAATCAGAAAATAATCCTATAGTGGATGAGTTTAAAGAGATTAACTTAGGCACCATTGAAAACCTACGCCCAACTTTCATCAATGCAAACATATCACCTGAAGAGGAAATGAATTACATGGAACTTTTGATAGAGTATCGAGATATCTTCGCTTAACCTATGATGAAATGCCAGGTTTAGACCCAAAGGTTGTTGTCCATTAATTAGTGGTAAAAAATAAGGCAAAACCTGTAAAACAAACCCAGCCTCTCTTTCGTCTTGTACTAATCTCATAGATTGAGGCTAAGTTAGCAAATTATCCAAGCAGGTTTCATTCATGAGGTCAAATATCCTACATGGATTTCAAATATCATGCCGGTAAAAATGAAGAATGGCAAAATCCGTGTTTGCGTGAATTTTCAAGACCTTAACAATGTTTGTCCCAAATATGACTTTTCATTTCCAATCACTAAGATCATGATCGACGCTACCACAGGCAATGAGAGATTAACCTTCATGGATGGTTCATCTGGCTATAATCAAATTTGAATGGCACTCATAAATGAGGAGAAGATAACATTTTGAACTTTGAAAGGGATATATTGCCATGAAGTCATACCTTTTGGCTTAAAGAACATTGGTGCCAATTATCAAATTTACCGACGAACGTTCTATCACACACCGGTCGACTGCAAGTTGGCGGCGGTAGTGTTGGAGAGCCCATAAACCCAATTTTTATCAAGTCCACCTGACGATCCAGCCTCCATCCACAAATCTGGATCGAATTCCGCATAGGTCGACGGATCGTCCCCGTATCTCTCCCTCAACCGATTATTATAGGTCTCCTGAAAAAAAAAATCATCATATTCAATTCAATAAACATAATAATAACTTACAAAATAAAATGGTTGAACAAACATACCACAAACTATTGAGCACGGTTGTCAACGAACTGTTGCGTCCCCTTTTGGCGGTCATGACTCCGCACGTGCGTCTCCACAAACAGCTCTATAGGGCTCGGCGCACGTCCAAGAGACGTAGCCTATAATGAAAAAAAATTATTAACAACAAATTAATTGAACGATATATTTCATTTAAATTAATCTGACTATCAGTTTCGCATGTGCAGCAAACGAAACGGAGCCGCCGGTGTGCGTTGTCACCGAGCCATGAATTGGCTGATTCCGGTTGCCATCACCGAACTGTGAGCGTCGAGTGAACCGCTCAGACGTCACGTGCTGAAGATAGTGCGGCCATATATCTTCCGGGATGTATATCGGTTTGAAATCCCTCCAAACCGCAACATCGTTCCAGCCTTGGAACCCCTTATCCCTCGCTGTTTTTTTGGCCTTTTCTGGGTTTCATACCAAAAATCACGCAACCTAATTCACGCACGAAAAAATTACATTTCGAAACATAAATAATTATGTAAAAAAAAAAGTCGTATTGTTTTTTATGTTACCTAATTACCGCGTGATTTTCCCACACCCTCCTCACAATAGTGTCATGTTCATCGTCCCAGCTGAATCGATGCTGTGTATAAAAAAATAATTTTTTAAAATGTTAATAATTTATTTACAATTATAACTAGAATTTATTAGAAATAAGCTGAAAATTATATATTAACAAGAATCTCAAATTTACGAAACCATGCATTGATTTGAGGCATCCATTCAGGATGCCTGGATATCTGACTCCAATGAAACAATGGAATCTCCATCGACGCTTTAAACGCCGATGATATTACTCGGGCGGCCTCAATGTTTGTGAACCTGAAAAGAAATGAAATTAATGAAATAGTGATTACTTCATAAATTATGTTTTAAATTTGTTTTTTTTATATAAAAAAAACTAAAACCTTAACAAACTTACATTGAAAGATCGTCCTTCCACTGTGCCTCGTACTTGCGGGTAAATTGATTCCGTTGTGAAGGCACGCCGCTTCTGTGATGTGAAACATCGCTGGAAGAGGCAGCATCGGTTGACAGCGCAGGTGGTGTAGGTGCCTCTTCTTAAGAGACACCTAAGGAAACATCAGCATCGCTGCTAGACGAACTTGATTCGACTGGACGTGAACGACTAGCTCTGGATTTCATTCTTCGCATCTAAACAATTTTATATAAATAATTGTATAATAAAATTCAAAAGTTAAAAAAAATTGGCAGCACCTCCCCTATACTAGATACTACCCAAATCCACAAACCTGCAAATATTAACAATAGCCACAACTAATTGACCCAATCTATACTAATTATTCCAACATATTCAACTATTGATCCTAAGATAAATTCAACGTTAACAATTACAATTCACAAATTATTCAATAATTATGTCAATACAACAAAACTATAAATTCAAAATAAATAGAAACAATTAAACACAAATCATCAAGTTAGAGTAAAATTAATAATTCTTCCAACATATTCAATTATTAAATCTAAGATAAATTCAACATTAACAATATTAATTCAACAAATTATTAAATAATTATGGCAATACAACAATAAAATATATTCAATAAAATAAAAAAGAATTATAGCCTAACAATTAAAATCAATGGAAACAATTAAACACAAATCATGCAATAATATAAAAAAAAATACTAATTATTCCAACATATCCAATTATTAATTCTAAGGTAAATTCAACATTAACAATTATAATTCAACAAATTAATCAATAATTATATATGGCAATACAACAATAAATTATATTCAATAAATTAAATATATATATATATATAGACTAACAATTAAAATCAATGAAAATAATTAAACACAAATCATGCAATAATAGAGTAAAATTAATAATTATTCTAACATATTCAATTACTAATTCTAAGTTAAATTCAACTTTAACAACAAAAATTCAACAAATTAACTAATATGTTATTATGACAACAAAACAATAAAAAATATTCAAAAAATTCAAATAAAAAACCTACATCAAGAAAAGGAACGAAATATACATACCTTAATAATGTGACAAATTCAAAACTTTATCTACATTACAAAACAAAACACCAAAACAACAAAATAACAAAAATAAAAACAACTAAAAATAAATTAAAAGTAAATAAAATAAATTGGAAAAAAACACATACCTTTTAATATGAGGAAGATTCACAACACTAAATCTTGCTAGAGATTGAAGGTGAAATTCTTGAAGGATTGAGGGCAAAAAAATAAAAAATCTGAGGTGCAAAACGGAGGAGAAGAGAAGAGAAGCGGCGCAGGGAGAAGAAGAAAAAATGAGGCGAAGCGGCGAGGGCTGGAACTTATAGGGCAGTTTTACCAACGGAATCACCAACGGACTTAATATCCATCGGTAACAGGTCAAAAATTCCGTCGGTAATTTTTGAATTTCGCACCGAATTTTTAAAAGCCCTCCATATTTTTCGACGTCCGTCGGTGATTCCGTCGATAATATGACAAGTTCAGAGGAAATATTCTGAAATCGTGCGGTCCGTCGGTATTTCTGTCGGTAATATGTGTGACCGACAAATTACCGACAAAAATATTCTGTCGGTATTAGCGTCGAAAAATCTGTCGGTATACCTGTCGGTGAATGTGGCATTTTGTTGTAATTATTTTCGAACTCTCTGTGATATATCGATGGACTAGAATCCGTCGGTATACTCGTCGATGATTGTGGCATTTTGTTGTAAATGTTTTCGAACTCTCTGTGAGATGCCGACGGATTTAATTCCGTCGGTATACCCGTCGGTGAAGGTGGCATTTTGTTGTAATTATTTTCGAACTCTCTGTGATATACCGACGGACTAGAATCTGTCGGTGTATGTGTCGGTGAATCCGTCGGTAATGTCGTCGGTGTTGGTGGCATTTCACGTAATTAATTTCGAACTCTCTGTGAGATACCGACGGATGGTATCCGTCGGTATGGACGTCGGTAAGTTTGCATTATGCAGGAAAGGTTGTCTTTGTATTGCCTGTTTACCTTCCTGCAAAAACTTAAATGATAAACTGTCAATCACATAAAACAATAACCACATTGCTTAAACAGTAAATATTTTGTTTTACAAAATACATCATCCATAATCTAAATTAAATGAGACAAATGTTTTTACATAGGGCTTCATTTTCATAATTAGTCAGAATTTTCTTCTTCTTCCTCATCAATTGAATTGCCATCATCTTCATCGCAATCTTCAATATGGATATCATCTTCTTCATCGACATTTGCTTGTCCGCTAGAGCTGAGAACAACATTCAACTCCTCTCCGTCAATATCAACAAGACTATCATTGAGAACTCGAAAATTTGAATTTTCTTCCAATTCAATTGAAAGAGCAACTCGATATGGTTCAACCAACTCACGAACTTGAAAGACTTCATCTCGCACACTTGTGTCTTTGTTCTCATCCTAAACAACCTCGACACGACCCCGTGGTTTCGTTTTTAAAACGAACAACCAATCAACTCTTAATCGATCCTTTCTAAATGAAGGGGTGTATGTGTAATAAACTTATTGACATTGCTTTGCGAAAACAAAGACATCGTTTATGTTGCGGAGTCTAGCTTTTGAGTTGATTTCGACCAGACCATGGTGCGGATCAACTCTGATTCCTCTGTCCGTCGTGTCATACCAATAGCATTTGAATAAAAACACTTTATTCTGCTCGCTATGATATTGCAGTTCGACAACCTCTTCTAATCTACCATAGTAGTCAACTTCTAACTGGCTACTTGTGGATCCCTTAACACAAACACCGCAGTTATATGTCTTTCTTCCTTGCCCGTATTCTTCAGTATGGAAAACATATCCATTGACAAAATACCCGTTGTAGCACTTAACTTTTCTTTCAGGGCCGAGGCTTAGTGAAGACAATGACTTAGGCGCACTCCTTCCCATTTGATAAACCTTGTAAATATATGTAATTAAATGTACATCAATAAACGGTAAATGAACGAGAATCTCGTAATGACATGCATACGTTAGAATGAGTTTGTGATAGTGCTTACATGTGTTCTGAACCATGTGGCAAATTGTTCATCTTATAATTGAAAGATATGGGATTCGGTCAGCTGCGAGTTATTGGAGAGCAAATATTGTCGATGTTGCTTGCAAGTGATAATGAGTGTATGATATTACAATATATAATTAACAGTATATTACTGACAAAGTTTAATTAGTATTACACATATATAGACTTACTGAATAAATGGTCTCAACTCATCACAGTTAAATAGAACATAGTTGTGTGCTTGTTTGAATTCTATTTCCGACAAATATCTTCCTCTTACGGCATTTTTAGGTGTGGGTTGTCCAGTATTGGAGAATATTGACAAGTTCCCACTGGAAGGCACTTCACCATAACGTGGAACGCGATTGATTCTTGTTCTCAGATGAGGTTCAAAATAGTACGAGATAAATGTTGATATCTCTTCAACAATATAGGCCTCAGATATCGAAGCCTCAACATGCACCTTGTTCTTAACCTTTTTTTTTTAGATTAACAAGTACCTGCATTGAAGTACAATTCAAGTATTTTCAATTATTTTCAATTAAGAAAAACATAGAAAATACTTTAAGATATGAATTTCATTGCAACTGTAATATCTCACCGTTCGAATGGGTACATCCATCTATACTGGACCGGTCCTCCAGCTTTTGCCTCGAATGGTAGATGTATAGGGAGATGCTCCATTGAGTCAAAAAATGAAGGAGGGAATATCATCTCAAGTTTTCATAGTGTCTCGATGATATTCGTTTGAAGCCTCTCAATGTGCTCAATATTCATCTTGCTGGAGCATATATCTCTGAAGAAATGACTGATCTCCGTCAGTGCATCCCATATTCCCTTTGGCAACAAATCATGAAAAGCTAATGGGATGAGTGTTTGCATAAACACGTGGCAATCATGACTCTTCATTCCATACAATCTGCAGTCCTCTATGTTAACAAGCCTTGATATGTTTGATGCATGTCCATCCAGAAAACGCAGACTCTTAAGCCATTTGTAGACTAGCAGTTGTGTGTTTTTCTCTAACACAAAGCTTGCCCTTGGTTTTGCAACCCGTGACTCCTCATAAACCAACTCCATATTTTTACGGTTATAGTATAAAGCTATATCCAATCTAGCCTTCATGTTATCCTTTGTCTTCCCCTTCACATCCATGACGGTGTTGAAAATATTCTCAAACATGTTCTTTTCGATGTGCATGATGTCAAGGTTATGGCGGAGAAGATTGGTCTTCCAATACGGAAGCTCCCAAAAGATACTTCGCTTTACCCAATTATGGGTCAAACCAAAACCAGAAAACTTTTGCTTACCTGATTGAAGGCCAAACACAATGTCACTATACTCTGATACAACATGATGCAATTCTTCACCAGAAAGACGCGGGGATGCAACATCTTTTTCAACTCTGCCAACAAAGAAATCTTTTCTGTTCTTTCTGAACCTGTGATTAAGTGGCAAGAAGCGACGGTGACAGTCAAAAAAAGAAGCTTTACCTCCGTTTGCTAGCGTGAATGCCTTGTTGTTTTCCATGCAGTATGGACATGCGAGTTTCCCATGCGTGCTCCAACCAGAAAGCATTCCATAAGCTGGAAAATCACTGATAGTCCACATCAAAGCCGCCCTCATAAGGAAATTTTGTATCCTCGATATATCATAAGTCAGAGATCTGGAGGACCACAACTGCACCAGCTCATCTATCAACGGTCGAAGACAAACATCTATATTCTGCCCCGGGCTGCTTGGACCGGGTATGACAGTAGATAGAAATATGAACTCCAGCCTCATACACATTCCCGGTGGCAAGTTATAAACTGTGAGAATGACCGGCCAACAAGAATAGGGAGCAGCAAATGACCCAAATGGGTTGAACCTGTATGTACATAACCCAAGTCAGACATTCCTTGATTCAGCAGAAAAGTCAAGATACACACTGTTAAAGCGTTTCCACGCTTCGCCGTCAGAAGGATGCACCATCACACCATCAACGGCATCGTGTGTTTGGTGCCATGTCATGTGCTCAGCAGTCCTTGGTGACATAAATAACCTCTACAGTCTAGGTGTGATCGAGAAATATCTAAGGTTCGTCAGAATCTTTAAACAAATCAAAAAACCTAGCTGCCTCTGCATTAGGTTCTTCTTCTACGATTAGACGTTGATTGACATTATCTTGATTCATTCTCATTCCATCCATAACCATGTTTCTGTAAGGATTAGTGTTGTCATTTGCCGCTTCATGCACGTTCCTAGCACTAGAAGTTGACCCAACCACCGTTTCTCTCATTCTCCTATTACTAACAAATACCTCTCCATGTGCATACCAACACTCGTAATCCTCCACAAACCCTTTATATAGAAGATGCATCATTACAACATCTGGATGCAGATACTTTTTATTTTGATACTTCCTGCATGGACACCTAATACCGCCTCCAATAAAATTTATGGGAATAGATGTTGCGAAATTAATAAAACCCTGAACCCCGTTACAATAATTCATCATCCGCAATCCTTGGGGTGAATCTAGATACATCCATGAACGATCATTCATGACTTCTATCAAACCTCTATAAAAAGGACCGGCCATTAAGTAAGCTCTTAATTATTTCAAAACATAACATGTAATTCGGTAATTCTACAAATTAAGTTTTAACAATTTACAAACAAATACAATCTTACAAAATCTAAAACAAACCATAACAAGTATAAAATTATACATTCATATACTACAAGTTTGTTTGAGAAATAACAATAAAACATTTACATCTACTAAAAAAAATACATATACTAAAAAAACAATAAAATTGACATTTAAATGTTAAAATTTTAAAAGATAGAATTACTTACAAAAAATGATAAAATTCGTCGATAAATCATAACACGGATGTTGTCACCACAAAACTTCAAGAAATACAACTTGTTGTGCTGAGATGAGGAAGATTTTTGTTTTGGGGCGGGGGGGGGCTGGTTATTTGCAGATGGGGAGGGTTAGGATTAGGAAGAAGAAGGAGAAATGGGGGAGGAGAGTGTCGACGGAGTGGCCATATATTCACTTTCTCCGACGGACTTACCGACGGTTTTATTTCGTCAGTTAATACATCGGCGAAACCGTCGGTAATTCTGACGGGCAATCGACACGTCACCGCACGGACCTGCTATTCAAATCCCTCGGTGATTCCGTCGGTATTTTTAACGGTGCACCGGTCATGTCACTGGTACGGATCTGGCATTTCAAATCTGTCGGTGATTCCGTCGGTATTATTGACGGTGAACAGGTCCCATCACGCGTACGACTCCCCGGTTTTCATTCCGTCAGTGATTCCATCGGAAAAATCACCCGCCAAAACCTCCGCGCCACCTACCCGCCCTTTTTTCATTAATTCTGAATTTTATATCAGTAATTCGGTCAGTAATTACCGACGGATATCATCCGTCTGTAATTACTGACCGAAGTACCGATGAAAATATTCCGTCGGTGATTTCGACCGAAAAATACCGACAGAAAAAATTCTGTCGGTGATTCTGTTGGTATTTAGCGAATTTCTGGTAGTGATTTGTTGTGATGGTATTGTGAGTTTTGATAGCTTGGTTCGATTCTTTTATATTCTCTCCATATATAAAATGAGTAGTGGTATGGTAGCCTGAGGCTTGATTTTCTAAATGGGATTTGAAGAGTTAGTTGTTGGAATAGTAGGACTTGCAGAACTTCTTTTTTTTGTAGTTTAGAGGAAGAAAAAGGAACATGTGATGAGCCAAAGAGGTTTCATTATTGAAATGAATCTACTGCCATCGTTTATTTACTCACTACCTAAGAAATCAATTATTCAAGTCACATTTATTTACATGTGATGGTCATTTTGGTTTTTTATGTTTTTTTAAAAAGTATAATTATTTTGTTATTTTTAAAGATAAAATCAACATAACTCTTTTATGACAGATTTTTTTTTCATTTTACATTGGTTTTATTATATATTCAGAGGTTACTCATGAGAATTTTTGTAATTCATATATATTAAATATTATTAAAGAAATATTGGCGAGTGTGAATCTACTGCCATCGTTTATTTACCCTACCTAAAACATCAATTATTCAAGTCATATTGCCAGTTAAGAGAGAGAAGCTCTCGGTTGCTAGAGAGAGAATGGAACCCCCCCTCCCGATTATTTGTTGACTTCTTTGATTCTTCTGAGTTCGGTGATTTTTTTTTCTTATTGCTAAATCCAAAAACAAAACCGTGATGATTCGTTCTACATAGTAGGATGGGCTCCGACTCTCACCTAGTGCTCCTCTTGCTGCCTATTGGGGGACCTAATCTCTAAATCGGGGGAATCTCCTCGCCTTGTCTGATTTGAGACCCTTGCTATGGTGATGTCCTCTTGAAAAACCTCATTCTCCAGGTCCCATTAGTGTTGTTCTTGCGGATCCTGGTGCTCTCATGGTAGGTGGGGCCTCTTTAGATGCTACCTTAGGTTCTCTAGCACATAACAATGTAGTGATTGAGATTTCATCTGATGCTGATTCATTTGAAAATGTTCAAGTTGGTAATTGTGGCTCGACCTCAAGCCCTGAATCGGGTCGCAACCTTTCACCTGCTTCCAGGTTGGTAAGGCGGCCCTTTGCTCCCAAGCTTGATGGGGTGACGACTCCTTGTAATACTGCTCCACCCTGTTCTGCCCTCCCTCTTCTAGCAGTAACTAGAGATACAGATAATCTTATTTCTGTTGTTGGTGGCTTTTCTGCTTGCCTTGCTCGTGGCACAACCCCTACCCCTTCTCCTCCAAGTTCCACCTCTTCAGGTACCTTTATGCCCCCTATTGATAAACCCCTTCAAGATTGCCAGTGTAATTGGTAAACCCCTCCAATGTGATACCCCCACCAATACTATGTCCCAACTATCATTTGGAAAAGTTATGATTGTGGTGGATTTGTTATTTGAGTTGTCGTGTTTCATCAACATTCTCTTGCCTGATAGAATTATTCTCAAGCAACCTGTTTTATATGAGTTTCTCCTAAAATTCTACAAACATTGTCGTATGCAGCGACATACTAGCCTAGAAAAGGTTGTCACTAGCGAAGAGGCAAATTCTGATACCCCTATGAAGGATAGTAGGAAGCATATCTCTCCTTCTAGTCTTGATCCTCTTATGGAGGCAGTTGTAGTGGATGATAATTCAGGCAATCAAATAGTTCTTCAAGGTGCATCCCCCTCCAGTTCAAAGGCAGTGGCAACTATAGTTGTAGCTGGTGATAGGGTTGCCACTAGTAGGGGCAAAAAGGCTAAACTTTCCCTTACTAGTATACCGCTAGCCCAAGATACTTCAAACACCCCTACCAATGTTATGTATATTATTGATGGGCAATCTGAGGATGTAGCTTCACCAAAAAAGATGAGTTATGGTTCGAAGATAATACATGACGAGGAGTAGGAGCTTGCTTGTTCATGGTAATTCTCTGGCTTTACTTGATACTCAGCTAGAATAAGCCCTGGTGGTTGATGTTACTGTTTGTTAGAGGTCTAGTAGATCCAGACTAGGTGTAGCCCATGATGATTATGTGAGGGACAAACCCCCTAGGTCTTCATCCTCTTAATGTTGTCTTATTTGCTCTGCCAGCGAGCCACTCCAACTTCTGGTGCATTAGGGGTTGAGTTCCTAGTTGTAGCTATTGGCTATTAGCTATTAGCTCCTGCTTTGGTCTGCTTATTTGGGATGCTGTTGTTTTTGCATCTGCTACTGATTGCTACTAGAGCGGATGTTATTGTTGATATATGTGCTGTGCTTTTTGTAGCTAGTTGGAATATCGCTGGATGCCTAGCTATTTTTTGTTGTTCCTGGTTGAAGGCTTCTTGTCTTGGAAGGTTATTGTTGGGTTAATCAATTTTACCAGTTGGGTGTGGATTGATGGCATGTATCCTGTGGTGTGTTATTGGTTGCTTTTGGCTCTTGTTCTGTATGAGGGAGGCTACTGTCTAGGCTTTGCTTTTGTTTGTTTAGGTTGGCTTGTTGTTGCATGCTAGCCTTATCCAACTGCTGTCTTGGGTGTTTTTAACTTTTATGATTCCTCTTACTTGGTTGTATGAGGGTTGTTGCGTAGAGGTGGTTTTGAGTCCCGACTACAAGATGCGTCTGTCTCCTACTATGATGGCCTATAGTGGCTGTTTGTTAACCTTGCTAGTTTGATATTTTGTTCAGGGAGTATGTTCCATTTTTTGTACAAGAAAGCTTGTTCCCTTTGTTCTCTTGTTTGTACATGTCTATATATCCTAATTTGTTGGTTCTCTAGCTTAGTTTTGTTTTGATCTATAAAATTTCTTTCATTTGATTAAAAAAAAATTATTCAAGTCACATTTATTTACATGTGATGGTCATTTTGGTTTTTATTTTATTTTTTAAAATAATATAATTATTTTGATATCTTTAAAGATAAAATTAAAATAACTCTTTCACAATAGATCTTTTTTTTCATTTTACATTGGTTTTATTACATATTCAAAGGTTACTAATGAGAATTTTTATAATTCATATAAATTAAATATTATTAAAAAATATTGACGAGTGTGGATGGCCCCCGTGCCATTAGGTCAGTGCATGTAAAGTCATCCATCCTTCAAACACTACTTTCTAGGGTGGCATATGAAAGGTATTGATGCTCTTGCACAATGGCGTTGTGCGTTGACCAAACAGCTTCTAGTTTGGCGCCAACAACCATTTTTTTTTCTTATTCTTCTCTCTCTCCCCTCCTCAAATTTAGTGATAACCCCTTAAAAATTTTGGACCAACCCTTTCAATGTCTTTTTCCCCTTCATATTTGGTCCGTTTTTATTACTATTGTTTTTTATTTTGAATAAACAATAAAATTACAACTATTTTTCAATTTCTCCCCCTTTTTATTTTTTAATCTTTCAAATTTAATCCTTATTTTTTTAATTTTTATTTTTAATAAGCTATAAAATCGCAAATATTTTTCAATTTCAACCTCCTTTTAGTTTTTAATCTTTCAAATTTAGTCCTTATTTTTTTATTGTTATTTTTTTGTTTGGGGTTATTTTTTATATAATCTCATCCTTCATAGGTCTTTTTTTTCTATCAAATTTGATCTCTATTTTTTTTATTGCTATCTTTTTTTTTCTTTGGAACGTTTTTTAAAATTTTATTTTTTCCCGATTTCCTCTTTCAAAATTAAATTGGTTGAGAATTAAGCTTTTAATTGAATACATGTCAAGGATTTCATGGGTTGTGAATTTTAAAAAATAAATTGGGTTTAGAAGGCTTGCGTGGGTGGGCTTGGTTTTTTTCTTTTTTAAAGCTGATTTTTTTTCTTACCTTTTTTATAGAGTTTTTTTTTTTTAACAGTTTTTCTTCTATAATATTAGTCTTAAGTTCATTACCGGATCATCGGCTTCAAAGGTTAACAAGGGTTAATTATTTTTAGGTCTTTTTCTAAATTGATTTATTCTAATTTTATCCTTCAATATTTAATTTATTTGAAATTGGCTTCCTATATTTTTTTTTTCTTTTTATTGGGTTATCCTAATCTTGTGCCCATGATGCGGAGTTTGCGAGTTAACCCATATTGACTAAAATGTTTTTGTTGTTGTTATGGGGTTAGTCTTAGGTTCATGACTAGAGTTATCGATTTCAAATATTAACACGAATTGATTTTTTTTTATTTTAGATTTATTTATTTATTTTAATTTCATCCTTTAACATTTGATTTATTGAAAATTAATCTTCATACTTTGTTTCCTTTCTTTTCTATCGAGTTATCTGATCTTGTGTCTATGATATGAGGGTTTGCAAGTTAACCTAGGTTGGCTCATATTTTGTTTTTGTTGATTTTTTAAATTTTTTTCCTTCAACATTAAGTTGTTTGATAATTGAGCTTCATGATTTTATTCAATTTGCTTTTAAACATAGTCACCTTGGTATCACAATTGGGTCGGAGATTTTGCGTCTTAACTTGGCAACAAGAAAAAAATTGATATTAATATTAAATCTGATTTAACATGTTAATTACGAAACACTTTACCCGACTGTTTGTTTATCCTGGACTTTAAATAAAATCATATGAGAGTTGCTAAAATATAACCTAATTGACTTGGCAAATCTAAATGTAACTCGAACAATCAATAAAAATATGGTTTAGCTATAAGAAAAAATTATGATGGCATCACCTTTTTAAAACATTGAGACGGTGATAGATTATATCAATCCAGATTAACTTGGTTTATCTCGCTAAACCTACGATCTAGGCTGTGGACTTCACCAAGTTTAATAACTTTGGTTAACTCATCAAACTCATGATCTAAGTCATGGACTCAACTGAGTTTAATAACTTTATATTTTTTAAAAATATATTTTATTCAATAATATAATAAAGAAAATAGACCTCGCAAAACCAAGAATCAACCTAATGCCAAGATGTTTTGGAAATTGTAAGCATTGTTTTCTAAACTAAATTCCATCATGGTTTTAAAAGCAAATTTAAAATAAAACATTAAAATAAAATCTTAGTATTTTATATTAATTTGAAGACAAAAACATTAATAAACATGATAAAATTATATAAAAATATTTTGAAAATATTTTAAAAAAATATTAATTCTTTGTTAATTGAATATTCAAGTGTTTTTTCGATGTAAGAATTGGAAAAAATTAATATTAACTTTCCCATAAAAAACTATGATATTATTTAAGAAAAATAAAAACATTTTTAATAATAATAATAGAAATAGATTGTTAACAAAAATATAGTGCACTTAAATCTAAATTTAAAAAATTAAAAACAAAAATAATACAAAGATATCAAGGTCAAGCATTATGGAGGTGTTTGGGAGTGTGGCAGTGGTTGCTTTTCAAAATGATTTTCGCTCAGAAATACATTAAAATAATATTTAAAAAAAAACATTATTTTTTATATCATCATATTAAAATGATCTGAAAATACTAAAATATATTAATTTAAAATAAATAAAAAATTAAAATTATTTAAAAAAAAAAACATTTGATATGATTTTGAATATGAATTAGCAGATCATGAGCATATGCAAGCATTAAATGGCATATCTGTTGAGACCAATCCAAAACTAAAGAGGATAGATACCTACCTACCAAGATAAATGAATATATCATAAACTTTGTTTGATCTGTGGCCCTACCAATTTATTTGTATGGGGCCTATTTGCTGGAAATACAATTGTTGAAATTTGTAAACCGCGGTTGACTTACTGTGTGGTAGCCCTTCAAAACTGAGCATTGTCCGTAATCCTTAAAGTATCCTCGCATGGCTCTCCACGTGCCATGGACAAGTTTCTTGTTTTGTCTCTGTTAATTGATGTCTAAATCGGCAAAGATTATTAAAGGCACATGCTCACAGCTAGCTTTGAATTTATTGTCACAAGTCGCTGCTGCAGTCATAAATCAGCGATAAGATTTCAGCAAATTTGTTTTCTTGGTTTTTTTGCATCATTTAGAAGACAAGAGCTTTCATCACTTACAAACATATGTTTAACCTCTCTCTCTCAAGAAGGTGTATTTCCATAATAAACTTATTATGTGATTCTAGTAGGACAATACTTCTTAAGGACCTACCATGTGCGAGGTTGGGCACATATCGTTATTGGCGTCATCTATGAAAACCTCAATCATGTGCGACTATCCAAGCCCCTCGCTGGGGGATTATGATGATACTACCATCCCATATCAGCTACGAGACGAGAGTTTTGGTCGTTTATAAGCATAAGGTTCAACCTCTCTCCCCAAGAGGTGTATTTTCAGGACAAAACTCACTATATGACTTCAATAGGACAATACCTCTTAGGAGGACCTATCATGTGCGGGTGTGGTCACACGTCATTGTTGACGCCATCTATGGGAACATCAAACATATGTGACTATCAAAGCCTGGTTTCTTAATGATCTTGAACCAAATGATTAGGTGGCGACTTTTTGATCCAAACACCACGCGGCCATGTGTAACAATGATGATAGAGACCAGGTAGTTAAATAATATGATTTAAACTATAGGGAATAATGGCATATGAGAGGTAAAAAAAAACATTTGGCAACAATCAACCAAAAAAATAAGCCACCAATATTATACCTACAAAGAAAAGAAAAGAAAATTATTTGGAAACTCATCATCACTCCATTATAGACATCATCTATCACAAAAAAAAGCTTGTTAAGACGGTTCAAACCCAATTATAAAATTTTGGATGACAACATAAGAAGAAGTCGTATGAGTTGCTAGAGAAATGTCTCAAAAATGTAAATTGAACAAAATAAAATAAAGTGAGCATTCACATTTATTCAATAAATCAATACTATTTAATTCAAGAATAAAATTTATTTTAAATAAATAAATTTAACAAAGAATAACAAATTAAAAAGACCTAAGATATCCTAATTAAATAAAAAAATGATAAAAATAAAATTCATAGAAAGCTTAAAAAAAAAAAAGTTCAATCTCTAATTAAATAATATTGAAGGATGAAATCGAAAAAACAATAACTTGAAAAAATAAAATAAAATAAACCAAAGCAATCCTATGCAAACATCATGAAGTCAAGTTAATTTTCAAAGCTTGCAGCCCATGAAATCTTAGACATGAGCTTAATCAAGAAACTCAAATTCAAACAAATTAAATGTTGAAGAATTAAATAGGGTAAAAGAAATACCATTTTTGAAAATTTTACAAAGCAAAAACAAAAAAACAATCAAATGAATAAGGATAAAATCTATTAAGAAAAAACTTTATCATGAGTAGAATCACAAAAAAAAAAATGCAACTCTAAAAATTATCTTAGATTACAAAAAAAAAAAGCAATTAAAAAAATAGTGACCAAATTCAATAAAGTACAAATTAAATGAGGATGGAATCGAAACAAAAATCTAATTCAATGAATTATTTCAAAAAAAAATATCATAACCAAAATAATATGGACCGAGTAAAAAAGAAATAAAAGTTTAGGGGTTGACTTAAAAAATCATGTGGTAGGGTACAAACACTAAGGAAAGGAGAGGAAAAAAAAGAAAGAAATAGTCATTGACGACAAACCGGAGTTCTTATCAGTGCACGCATCGCATATCCATGGAGAAGATGCCGAGACAAAGCTGAAGCTACCTTGAAATGACCTTTTTGGCCGTAGAATCTGTTACATGTGCTGTCCAAAGATGACAGAGCGACTGACACGTGTTTAGCATACGTCAACGTATTTTTTATTTCATTTTATTTTCTAAAAGATCAAAATGCCCTTGCCCCACCCCCAAAATCAACAAAAAAATCGGTTATGAAATAACTAAAATACTCTTTGCCCGTAAACTTAGAAAAATAAGCTCAAAGGCTAAGTTGGTCTTTTAACTATACTTATAAAAATAAATATGCAAAAGAAACCCCCATTGCCAGCTAAATATTTTCCTAATTCCAAGGATAATATGATAATTTAATTATACACAATTAAAAAAAAGATAAAAATATCTTTTTATAGCAAACAAATAGATTTATTTTTATAAGAGCAATAATGTAATTTAATTGTGGCAAATAAAAGGAAAATTTATATTTTTTTCTGATCAACTTTAAAATGCCAAAATAATTTCACTGTACAAAGATGATTTTACCCTTGATTATTTGTCTAAACTTTTTTTTTTAATATAAGAATAAGATAGTAATTCATCATATTGCACTATCTAGATGAATAGTGAATTGAGCTTGAGCTCCCTCTTTATTTTTTATTTTTTATTTAATTAGGGTCGTTTTTTTGTCTCCCTGTTATCCTTGCCGTCAAATCAACTCAATGGTGGCAGGCCACAAAGATCGAGTATTGAGGCTGTTAGAAAAAAAAAAAAAAATTCGATGCAGTCCTGGTTTTTCTAAGAAATTTTTTTAATTTTTTTTTTTGAATTAAATTAATATTTTTTTAATGTTTTTAGATCGTTTTGATATACTAATATTAAAAATAATTTTTTAAAAATAAAAAATATTATTTTAATATATTTTTAAATAAAAAATATTTTAAAAAACAACCGTCACCAACTTATATCTTAATTCATTTATTTTTTATACAATATAAATAAAATGAAAAAGTTCAAGTTAGTAATATGTTTCAAGGAAGCAGGATGAATATATAGCTGATTTTAAATTTATAGATGAAATATTTCAAATTTTATATTTATTTATTCATTTACTTCTCATCACATTCTATCTGTGTATTTTAATCATATGTTTAATAAATTAGTACAAGTCTGAGCTTAATCTATTTGTAGGTTTATTAACTAATTTATTCATTTAGTCCTTTCAATTTTTAAACGTAAGGTTAAGCTTATATATATATATATATATATATTTCCAAACATTATTGCTTTTTTGTTGTGTTTAAATAAATATTTGATATTATTATATATGATATTTTTTTATTTTTAATATAAATATATTAAAATTATTAAAAAAACACTAAAAAAATATAAATTTAATATTTTTTCAAACTAAATATATTTAAACACAATTATAAATTAACAGCTTTTTATTATTATGATGCTGCCATAAACATAACATAATTCAGGAGTAGCACAGTATTTTGGGTACCTTACACATCATTTATTATTTGCAGCGCAGTACATCTCATTTATTATTTTCAGAATGAGCACCAGGGTTGTACTATCAAATTCAATTATACATAAGCCATATTATACTTGCACTTTAAAAGGTTTGGAAAAAAACAGTGGGTATTTACCGTGAATATAAATTTAATATACTATAAATTATACTGTAGATATAGTATATTTGAATAATGAATAATATTGTAGCGTTTGAAAAGCATTGTCTTTTTTGGTTAAAAAGTTTAGCTGAGAGCATTATCTTTTCTATTTTACGTGGCAAAAATTATTGGGTCTAATTTATAGCAATACTTAATATTATTAGGTCTGGAAAGGTGTTGGGGTTAGGCTTAGCAGTCAGATTTAAAGATATTGAGTTTTGCTGGATCTCTAGATATTTTAAATTTTTTTTTTTTGTTTTTATAATTTTTTTTTTCTTATTTAATTTTTTTTCCATATGATAAAGAGAAAATAAATTGATGGACTTTTTTTATATTGTATAAAAGTTGGGTGATGATTAAAAAAAAATTCATTTGATGTTGGGTTAAATTTCCTTAATAAAACTTGTTTGTTTTTTGGTTTCAAAAATGCTTTCAAAAAATTTCAATTTTTTTATTTTTTTCTTTAATTCAAATTAATATTTTTTTTATGTTTTTGTATTATTTTTATGTGATGATATAATAAATCAATTTTTAAAAATAAAAAAAATATTATCTCAATATATTTTTTAAAAAACATATTTTAAAAAATAATTGTTATGTAAATAATATAATAACTAACGCATTGCCCGTGCTAACAATTTTTTTTTTCAAATGCAAAAATGCTTGAGTTGGGTTAAAAACACGGCATATATTTTCAGCATCACCATCTTCAAATAAAATATTCTCTACACTAGCACCATAAATAGCACATAGCAGAGTAGCGCTCAATACACTGGCAACTAATTTATTTCCCTTTAATTTTTTTTCTTTTTAAAATATTTTCAATTTTATTCTTTTTACTCTTTAATTTTTTTTTCTTTCTATTTTTTTTTCATACTATAAAGAGGAAATCAATTGATAGGATTTTTTTTATATGGTATAAAAGTTGGGTGATGATAATGTTTTTTCATTTGAGGTTGGGTTGAATTTCCTTGTTAAAGTATGTTTGTTTTTTCTTTTAAAAAATGCTTTTAAAAAAATTTAAATTTTTTTAATTTTTTTTAATTTTTTCTTTACTTCAAATAAATATTTTTAAAATTTTTTGTATTAAAATGATTTTACAAAATAAAAAAAAATATTATCTCAATAATTTAAAAAAAAAACATTTTAAAATATTTTCAATTTTATTTTTTTAGGATATTAAGTTTGGCTCGGCAATTAGACCTAATGTTGTTGGGACTCTCTTCAAAGCAGCAAGACCTAGATATATTAGGTCTAGTGCTCTATACTATTCATATTTGTTTTACATTTGAAAAAAATTTGTCATCGACTCACTGCGAAGCACGGATCAATATGCTAGTGTAGTATTTATTGTCTCAAAATAGAATAAATAAAATTACTAAAAATAAGAGAAACAAGATAGAAATAAAATTATGTTTAATAGTAATGTATAAGATAAAATGATTGTTTATGTATTCTGTTTGGTTATAGTAAATAAGACAAAATAAAATATAAAAAATTCTATTTTACTTATAATATGTATTGTTACCAAACTTACATATTTTAAAAAATAATTAGATATTTTTTTATATTATTTTAGTTTATATTGAGTATTGAAATTAATAATATTATAATAACATTAATTATAAAATTAAAATTAACTTGATGAGTTGACCTGAGACCTTAATTGATTCGAGTTTTAAAAAAAATAGATGAATGATTGACTCGATCTGACCCGATCAAAAACACAAATTAACCTAGGATAAAACACAGGTCAAAAACCCTTTGACTTTTTTGAAAACCATTAGTTAAAACAAGATTGTTTTGATTATTTTTTTAAAAAAAAATTGGGTCAACCAAGTTGGACCCTCCTAACTCGTAAAATAAACCTTGCCTCGAGTAGATTCTCAAATTAGGTTTTAAAAATATGATAATAACCACTCTTATCCATACGATGACTTGGTCAACCAGTGTTAACTCTCCCGACTCATGATCTAGGTTTTGCCTTGGTTGACTCCCAAGTCAGGTTTTAGAACTATAATAATAATAATAATAATTTTTATCCTTACATTGACTTAAGTCAACACAGGTTGGCCCTTCTAATTTATGACTCAGGCCTTGCTCCAAGTTGATCCTAAAATCAAGTTTTAAAACTAAGATAACAGCCATTTTTATTTTATGTTGACCAGGGTCAACTCGGGTTAACCCTTCTGACATTGACCTGGGCCTTATCCAAGGTCAACCTTGAGTCAGGTTTTAAAACTATGATAATAATCACTTTTGTCCTTAAATTTACTTGAGTCAACAATCAACCCCACTCATGACCCGAGCCTTGCCTTGGGTCGATCCATGAATCGAGTTTTAAAACTATGATAATAACCAATTTTATTCTTACACTGACACGGGTCAACTCGACTCAGGCCTTGCCCCAAGTTAACCCCCAGATCAATTTTTAAAATTATGATAATAATTACTTTTATTTTTATGTTGATGCGGGTTAACCCGACTCGTGACCCAAGCTTTGTCCCGAGTCAACCCTTGAGTTGAGTTTCAAAGTATGATAATAATTATTTTTATTTTTTCATGTCTTATTTAAAATTAAGAGTTTCTTACAATGATATTTAAGAATAAAAACTAAAAAAATATTATCTCTAGAAACAAGTCTTTTCTGTACCTTCTATTTTTTAAAATATACAAAAATTCATTTTAAAATTATCTCAAAAATAAATTTATTTTTATATTTTTAATTAAATATATTTTTATTCTCGTTAACTTCATCTTTTCTATCACACACAATAGAACCAAACACTATCTTATAGCTTTTGAGTTTTCAAAGGTTACAGACAATTGCTGATAAGGCGGCTGTTTTCTGGTTCATTTTGGTTGTTTCCTCTCTGCACCAGTGCCCATCCCCTTCAGCCACAGCTCCGTGTTCCTCAAGTCCCACTTTCCTGGAGAGCTTGGGCAGAAACCAAGCCCATTTAAGATCAGTCTCGAACCCATGCATCATATCCATTTCAGATTTGGGTGGTTCCTTAGATCTTTGGACTATGCATGATACTTTGGTTGGACTGGGATGTAGGCCTCAATGAACTTCAAATATTCTCAACTTTAGGTTTGTCTGAAAACATTTTTATATAAAAAAAAAATTTTAATTTTTTTTTGCTTATAGTTTTTTAAGTGATGATAATAGAATGAAAGAAATTATAATATTTATTAGAAAATTGATGATAATGGTAATAATAATTATAAAAAAATATTAATAATGATTATGATTATAGTATTTATAAGACTAATAATAATTATGAGAATAAAAATGATTATAAAATGATAATTGTTCTAGTAATAATAATAGAAACAATAATAAAGAAATTATGATTATTTTAATAATAAAATGATAATAAAAAGGTGATTGTGATGGTGGAGAGTAATTGTAGTTATGGTGGTCAATATAATTTGTTAATAGTGAGGAAATTTTTTATGCCTTCATTAAGTTAAAGTATTTTCTTTTAAATTAATATTATTCAATGGTTAACCATTGAAAAATATTTTTCTATTGATTTATTGACAAAAACGAGGGGAATTATTTTAGTTTCAATTGTCATGAAGCTTGCTTTTGCTTTTACCAATTTCTTTTTCCCAACATTTTCTCTTTATTGAACTTGTATATCCAAATCCCATTAATTCCGTCTAAGAGGTGAATTTCAATTTCAATATAATGAAATACTTTCTATGTTTTTTTTAAGAAAATTTCTCTTTTATTAAAAAAAAATACTTGTATTGTATAATATAATTCTAATTCTTAGTCATAAACTAATTCCTCGTTAGCATGGTATTTCAAAACTTGATAAAGCCTCTTAATAGGTGTTTTACATGGTAAAAAGAATTTATTTATCTTGATGTGTCATATTCAAGTCTTGATATAAATGTAATACAACCCTTACATCAAAATAACTATTTTAACAACAAAAAAAATATATATCCTCTTGAAGCTAATGTTGACCTAATCTCAAAATATTATTCATTATAATAGTATAATGATGGATTTTTTCTTCAACAATAAAACTTTTTAACCATGTATTGGAGCAATATAGTTTTTTTTATCATGATTTAATTATTATTTTCAAATTATACAAGGGAGAATTAATATTTTTTTTTACAATAAAATGATTTAGTTACCCCTAAAATAAAATAAAAAGCTTACATCCATGGGCTTTTTAGACTTTTGAATTTTTTTAGCATAATGAAATTATTTAATTACCCTAAAAAGCAAAATCTACAAAACTATTTTCAATGATTTTTTCATCATTTCATCTTGGTTTTTTTTGGTTAATATCAAGATGGCTTAGAGGTATTTTTATATTTTACTAAATATTAAATAATATTAAAAAAAACTTGGTGGCTTGTGCAACAAGTGGAGAGCCCTCGTGCCCTTTGATCCATGCATATGTGGATGTCCAGTGACCAATAATTGCCTTACGTGATGACATTTGAATTGTCTTGGCTTTGTCTTCATGATGAGGCAATGTGTATGGATAATGACCTGGTTTGACATTAATAACTTTTTTACTATTTTCTCTCTCATCCTGTATGGTAAAGTTGTCCCTTTTAAAATTTTAAAAGAGTTCTTTAATTTGTTATTCTCTCAAATTTGATTTATATTATTTTCATTATTATTTGTTACATTTTAAATAATTTATAAAATTAAAATTTCTTTTCAATTTCACCCTTTTGATTTTTTTTCATCTTTCAAAATTGATCTCCATTTTTTTTATTGCTATTTGTTTTAATTAACATAATTTTTTAAATTAATATTTTTATAATTTTATCCTCTTTAAGTTTTTGTTTCCTATCAAATTTGATCTTTATTTTTTTTATTGCTTTTTTTTTTTTTTACTTTGGTAAGTTTTATAAATTGAATTTTTTTTTATTTCATCATTTAACATTAAATTGGTTAGAAATAAGTTTTTTTATTGAGCTTGAGTCTTGGATTTCACGAGTTGTGAGTTTGAGAGATTAACTTAGGTTTATAAGGTTCGCCCGAATTTGCTTGATGTTTTTTAAAATGTTTTTTAAGCTCGTGTTTTTGCAACTTCATCTTTTAGCATTTATTCAATTGGAGATTAGGTTCTCTTATTTTTATTTATTTGCTTTCTATATAATTTTCCAATAATTTTTAAAATGACTTAGGTTATTTTCGTTTTTTTTATTTTTCATTTTTTTATTGAACTTTGATAAATTTTTTAAAGTGATATTTTTCTTTTTCGATTTCATAATTTAATATTAGATTAATTGAGAATTAATTCTCTTTTTTAGTTTCATCCTTTAAGGTTGGAGGTTTATATATATATATTGGGCTTAATGATTTTCTCAATTTACTTTCTATTTGTTTATTACGGTCCATCACTTAGACAATAAGATTGGCTTGCTAGTATGAGTTGGCTTAGGTTTTTTTAGAATTATTTTTTTAATTTAATATTTGTTATGCTTCATCCTTTAACATCAGGTTGTTTTTTAATTTAGATTTGTAATCCTTTCCGGTTTGCTTTCTATTAAGTTAACTTATTTGCATGATCTGGGTTGTAAGGTTTGGTTGGCTTGCTTAGTTTGCTAGTTGTTTTTTTTGTCTTTTTATTTTTTAATTTTATCATTTTACGCTGGATTTGTTTGGAATTGAACTTTGACTATATTTTTATTTCCTTTTTTGTCTTATTCCAATCTCATGACCATGCTTGTATATTTAGCATGCTTACTAAGATTGTCTCATGTCATTTTATTTTTCTTTTAATTGTCTAGAATTTTAGCTTTATTGTCTTTTTCATTTCAGCAATCCTTTTTTTTTTTTTTTAGGTTCCTATGATTTTGTTTTTTGTTTAAATAGGTCCATTTACCTTGAATCATCTCTCTCTCTCTCTTTTCTTTTCTTATTTTACTTTTTTAAAACATACTTGCATTATCCATACATTTTTTTAATTGATAAAAAGATATTTCAGCTCGTGGCCACATTCCCACAAATCTAATGATTTATGAAACATGATAAGTATATTTGTATATTATTTTTCTAAAAATAATATAAAATATCTAAATGAGTTGATGTGAACCTCTTGATCATGTGGTGAAGATACCCCCAACAAAGTAGTTAACAACTCAAAAAGCTAAAAATCAAGTTTGATAGAATTTTGACCTAGAGGTAACCCTGCACTTAAGGACTAAAGGTACTGGAAAAAATCTTGAACCCAGAGATAACCTTGTATCTAAGAACTTGAAGTATACGAACGAAACCACAAAACCAATTAATCTTTGATAAGTCAGTGTACGATCTTTGTCCCTGTAAATAAAGATTGTTTTACTACAAACAAAAAAAAACTTACGTTTATTCTTTAACTTGCTACCAAAATTTTTAGCTCAAAAAAACATAATACAGTCTCCGCTAACTAACCCTAATGAATCCTTTCTGGGTTGCAAGCTAATGAACTTAAATTAGTAATCAACTAACATAAGTTCAATAATGAAATAAACTCTTAAACAATATCTAAAGTTCCAAAATAAACCCAAATTAAAATTAATTATTAAACATTAAATAAATAAATAAAACAAGGTAATACAATCAAAGTCTTCATGTTCAAGTTCCTCCATGTAGTCCGAATCTTTAATTTTCACAAATTCTTGGCAAATTTCAGTCCTCACTTCTAACAATTGTTCTTTCTCATCCTAGTGAATTATTAGGCCTACCATATATGGTTGAAAAGATTGAGATGTCTAGTTTTTTTTTAAAAAAAAAAATACTTTAATTACAGCACAATTCCACTTATAGCTCCATATATGTCTCAAATAGTATATAAAGATCAAGTCTGACAAATTCATAAAATTCATTTAGTAACTTCGACTCTCTAAAGTAATATGTTTCCAAAGTCCATTTGACCTCAAAAATTACCATGATATGGTTCTATATGTCTAGTATCTTCCTGTAAAGTTTCAACTCGATCTGATATACAGTTTGAGAGATATGTTTGATATTGCAAAACTAGTCAACATACATTTTAAACTAGAACATGACTTGGTTCATATCATCCTCCCCTTCTTAAAAAAGATTCAACCTCGAATATGTATCATGGAAACTTCTTCTAATATCAAAAACTCAGTATCATGCCAAAAAATTGCATCAACATCAAAACCAAGAAGAATCTTGTTAGCAAAGAAGGTCTTTATGATATACAAGCTTTCCTTTCAGCCATCTTCCCTTTCTTCAATTTAAGTTGCTCCTTATATATTTGCTTAGGTGTCAAAGATACAAGAGTTATAGGTTTTCCATTCATTTTAAAGCAATAACTATTTTTCACTCCATCATGCATAACTCTTCTATCATACTATCATGGTATACCAAGCAACAAATGACATAACACCTCATCACAATATTTACCAATAGAAAAAACAACCAAAACATGCTTATTCACTTTCACTTCACACATTGTCATTCAAGCACTGTAATTTATAAGGTATGTAATGTTTGGTAGTGTGCAAGCTCAACTTTTTCACCAATTCAGTACTAGCTACATTAGTGTATCTACCACCATTTATAATTACGCTAAATACCTTATTCTGAACATGACATCTTATGTGGAATATGTTCTCCCTCTGACCTTCTAAATCATCAACTTTGACATGCACATTCAGTGCTCTCCTCACCACAGTGTCTCACCCTCAACCGGAAACTCAACACAAACATCATCAGCATCCTTTAATGGTGGCATCTTATTCTCTTCATCCTCTCTATCAGTCTCAACCTCATTATTATATTTCATAAACATGACTTTCTTATTTTGACACTAATAAGCAACATGACCAAAACCGAAACAATAAAAACATTTAATGTTACGATTATAAAAAGTAAGAGTAACATTGTTACCTTTAACAACAACTAAGATGTCTTTCTTCTTTCTAGGATATTCAGCCTTACCCTTCTCATTCAGTTGTGATAGACCACACCCGGTATTAGCCTTCCAAATGGGTCTCCAAGATGTTGAATGGCCTAATAGTTGGCTTTATTGAATGATACCCTTCTATTTAAGTTGTTTCTCCACCTCCACGGTCATATACACCATCTTTTATAACTTTATATAATGATACAACTCCACAATATAAGTTCTATCACAATTAAGGCCATTCATGAATCTAGTCATAGTAGCCTCCTTATCCTTCTCAATATTAGCTTAAATCATAGTAAGTTTTATCTCTTTGAAGTACTTATCAACACTCTTTATACCTTGACTCAAACTCTACAACCTTTGATACAAGTTTCTATAATAATAGCTAGGCACAAATATCCTCCTCATAAAATTTTTTATCTCATCTCAAATATCAACCCACCTCTCATAATTCCTCTTGTAGTTTGTCATTAACTGACCCCACTACATAATGGTATATTCAATTAAAACAATCACAACAAGTTTGACTTTCTTAGGCTTTAGATAATTGTGACACTAAAAAATCTACTCTATCTTTTTCTTTCATTCTAAATGAACTTCTAGATCATTCTCCCCTTGAAAAGCTGGTATTTTCAGCTTTATTGTACCTATCTCCACCAAACTCAACATTATAATCCCGATACCTATAATTACCCTTTTAGCCAAAATTATCACCATATATTTCCCCTTCAAACTGGCAATTTTGTTGTTGTTCAAAATGCTCCCCATGTCCTATGAAAACATCTTCAAAATCAACATCACTCATGCCCACTTTATCAACCACAAACTCATCCACATCAGTGTTAACTCACATAACAACAATCCTAACATTAAGTTCTCGTTGCTTAGGCTTATTTTGAACCCCCACCATGATTATTAGCATGTTGCCTCTCCAACTTATCCAATCTTTCTCTAAATTCATTGGTCATCTGATCCATCCGCTGATTTATAATGCGTAACCGAGTTATAATTTCATTGTCTCAACTTTGTGTTGCCATATTAGTGCTTGACTACAATATCTTTGAATATGAAAATTGTTTAGTTGAGAAGAAATATATATTCCTCACGCACACTCTCACGTGTTTACATTCTTTTCGTGTTTCACTCAAATATGCTCGTTATGTCTTTTTCCTCTCATCTTACCTTTCTTTGGCCCTTGTAAACATGATTTCAACACAAAATATAATAGACTTCGCAGCGTATTCAAATATGTGTATATGACTTAGGAAGCAAGAAAAATATGAAAACAAGCAAAGACGAAACTACGATTATAATTTTAAGAGTAACAAACGAATTTGTACGAAAAAAAGAGAGGATGTTTTTGAAGATGGGAAAGAAAACAGATACAAAGGTTATAAAAAAATTTAAATGACACCTACATATATATCAATTATGATGTCATTTTACAGTCAAAATTGAAAAATAACATAAGCGAAACAAGTTTGAATTGTTGACGCGAATTAGACTTGTTACGACAAGTTCTAATCCTAAATTTAGTTTTTATAGCAAAATAACTCCAAATGACCTTAAATTTTATATGGGATGCTATTAGTACCTTCAAACCCAGTATATTAAATTTGAGAATTTTATAAATTTATATGACTTAAATTCTCTTTTGATATGAATATGACCTGTTATGATAAATTTTAATCCTGACCTTGGTTACTATAGAAAATGATCTCTGAATGAGCTCAAGTTTGATATGGGATGCTATTAGGACTCCTAGAACTAGTATATAAAATTTTAGAACTTTATGAACTGGTTTGATCCAAATTATCCAATGTTGGTGTACTGTGACTGATTCAATAAAAACGACTTTTGAAGGTTCTTTTCTATTTTTTACTATTTATGATAATGATATATACTGAGACAAACAAACTAAAATAACACCTCTCTTTTTTTAAGGAACCCTGGTCACAAACTACTAAGCTCTAGACACGAAATTATCAAAAACCTAATCAAAGACAACTACAGCTAAAGAAGTTAAAACTAACAATAAAAAAATAAAGGATAAACTTGATTTTAGAGCCTAACTCTGATATTAACTGATGCAGACCTCATGATTATGTGGTCAAGCAACTCCTACTAAAGTAGATAACAACTCGGAAAGTCATAAACCAGGTTTGATAGAACCTTGACCTAAAGATAAGCATATACTTAAGAATCATAAGTATTGAAAAAACTATTAAACCCAGAGATAACCTTATATATAATAACTCTAAGTAAGTGAATGATAATGTGAAGCCAATTAATATTTGATAAATCAATGTATGATTTTTATCCATGCAAAGAAAGATTATTTTGCAAAAAAAAAACTCATATTTATTCTTCAACTTGCTGTTGAAATTTACAGCTAAAAAAACATAATATTACCTAGAGGTAAGCATGTACTTAAGAACAATAAGTATTGAAAAAAGTATTGGACCTAAAGACAACCTTGTATATAATAACTTTAAGTATGTGAATGATACTACGAAGCCAGTTAATTTTCGATATGTCAATGTATGATTTTTGTCCATGCAAAGAAAGATTATTTTTCCAAAAACAAACAAAATAAAATTTCACGTTTATTCTTTAACTTGCTACTAAAATTTGCAGCTAAAAAAAACACATAATATAATCTCCTTTAACTAACCTTTATGAATCCCTTTTGAGTTGCAAGGTAATGAACCTAAACTAACAATCAATTAACATAAGTTCAATAATGAAATAAACTCTTAAACAATATCTAATAGGTTTGAATAAACTCAAATTAAAAATAATTATTCAACATTAAATAAATAAATAATTAAATAGAATATTAAAAATAAAGTTTTCATTCTAAATTTCCTCTTCATAGCCTAAATCTTCAATTTCTGCTTATTATTGATATATTTTAGTCATGACTTTAAATACATTATTTTCTTTTCTCTAAATGAATTAATAGGTCTACCATATATTTTTGGAAAGTGTGAGATGTCTAGTTTCTAGTCCAACTTGAATTATAGTAAAATTTCAACTGTAACTTTAGATATGTTTCAAACAGTACATGAAAATCTAATTTGACAGATTTAACAAAATTTGTTTAATAACTTTGACTATTTGAAAAAATATGTTCCTGAATTCTATTTGACATGAAAATTTATCAAAATATAATTTTATTTATCTAATATTTTCCTATAAAATTTCAGTTTAATCTAATATATTATTTAATATATATGTTTGATCTCCAAAAAAAAAAATAGTAAGTAAATATTTTAAAATTAAATTCGGGCTTGACTTGTTATGGATAATTAGCAGTTGAGGACACACCATCATAGTAATTAACCCTTTTACAAGTTCTTTTCGCCTAAATAGGTTCTCATTTTTGTACTTATCTGGTTTATCCAAATATGTTATAAAACTTCAATAAACCAACCATTTACCACTTCATTATTCCTTACAGACAACAGAACCGTAAGCAAGGGCATTTCAGTCAATTCCTACTCAGCCCTCCATCTCTTCCCTTCCCAGACCCGCCCTCCTCCTCCTCCTCCTCCTCCTCCTCTACTGTTGTCAACCTCTCTCATATATGGAAAACGAAACTTCCAATTCTACAGCTAACACCCTCCCCAGCGATCGTATCAAGCTCAACGTTGGAGGCAAGCTTTTTGAAACCACAATATCCACACTGCAATCGGGTGGTCCGGATTCACTCTTATCCACTCTCTCGACCCGACCTGGCCATGACCCGATTTTCATTGACCGAGACCCCGAGATTTTCTCCGTCCTCCTTTCTCTACTCCGCTCCAACCGTCTCCCCTCCACTGCACGCCGTTTCTCTAAGCAAGAACTCGCCGACGAGGCTCTCTACTACGGCATTGATTCGCACATCCGCGACGCCATCTCTCCTCCTCCTCTCTCTGGAATTGATGCTTCAATCATCTCCACCATCTGCCCCGCCTCTGACGGCCTCGTATCCTCATTCACCGCGGCCGCGGACGACGGCTCTGTCTGCACTGCTCACGGCGGCCAAATCTCCTTCTACGATCACAACTTAACCCACCTCTCCACAGTCCGTACGCACCTCGAAGATATCACCTCTATCCGCCACGTATGGCCCGATGTCGCCGCCGTCGGTTCAGAATCCGCCGCGGGGATCCATTTCTACAATTTCTCCACCGCGCGTTACATCGAGTCAATTCACTGGACTGACTCGACCGATCCGAGAATCTACAAAGCGCGAGTCAGCTCAATCGCTGACTCATCAAGTCAAATCTTTGCCTCCTTTGACTGTCCACACAGAGAGAACTGCATACTATCAATAGACAAATCAACGCTTCAGATCTCATCAGAGATCACGAGACAATCGGGGAGCGCTTCCAAGAACACGGTCCCCGGGAAGCTGACGTGGCTTCCGGAGACCGGCGCATTAATCGGATCGGTGGTTACATGTGGGGCGTTTGGTTATTCAGGATATATTAGAATGTGGGACCCACGGAATGGTGAGGTGATTTGGGAGACGAGTGAGCCAGGTTCGGGACGAAGCAGCAGGTTCGGAGATTCGTTTGCGGACGTGGACGTTGACGTGGGTGGGTTGACGTTGTTTAAAGTCTGCTCGAAGTCTGGTGATTTAGCAATGGCAGATTTGCGCAAGTTAGGGGATGATCCGTGGGTCTATATTAACGAGAAGAACCCTAGCATGAGATTTATTGGTGGTGCAAGTAATAGTGTGCTCCATTGTTACAAGAGCCAGGTTTTTGTAGGAAGAGATGGGGGTTTAGAGGTCTGGTCAAAAGAGAATAACGGAGTTGGAGAGGGGTTGTATAGGAGAAATTTTGTGGGTAAAGTGGAGGATTCAAACAGAGGGGTGATCAGAAAAATTGAAGGGGGCGGAGATAGGTTGTTTGTTAGTAGGGAAAATGTTGAGGGCATTGAAGTGTGGGAAAGTTCTTATTTTTCTGGTGCAATTTTGGTTTAGTGTGTGCTAGTTTAGTATTATTAAAGTTAAAATGGCACTGGGTTTTCTCAGATACTAAAGAATCCGATGATCTGCAGCTGCTGTAATTGGTGGCTTTCAGGATATCTCACTGGTATGTGTTGGCCTTTGTGTTCATTTTTTGCCCTTGAATTTTACAAGGATACGTATTTCTTAGGATTGGCAACAATAGAATGGAGAAAGAATAGTCTTTTGCAATGTTATCTGATTACCGCCCATGGAATATGTATATGGTCTGTGCATGCTCATAGGAAAATAGTGTAATGGAAACCTTTTTGTTGGCGACTTGAAATGGGCAATTGGTGTTTTCAGCGCTGACATTTTCTTGTTGCTCTATTTAACTCATCTTTTCATGTACTAGCAATCTGAACTTTTGATCTCAGATTGTGGGACTGTATATTTGCTAATTATAGAATTTAAAGACACCATTTTTGTTCCCAAGAACTCAAATCCCCCCTCTCCCGGCTCCCATGCTCTCGACCCACTACAACATGTTAGTGGTAAGAAAGATCTTTTCTTGAATGCCAATTGAGAATGTATTCAATGAAAAGTTAAACAAATCTCGATTTGTAGTTGCAAGTATGTGATTATCGTTTGGTTGTTTGTCTGTTGAGTATGATAATTTGGTTAAGAACTGATCATATTCACCCCTAGATATCTCTGACTATGTAACTATCCCGAACTCAAAATTTGCATCCGATTTTAGTCTTTCTGAAGTTCTCCGCAAGAAACACTGGCATGATACAAGATACAAAACATGCAAGGAGTAGTTGAAGATGCCTGACCTTTGTGAGCAACATGAGTAGGACAGCTTGTTCTTGAGATCATGGTGTTTGACGACTTGAAACCTCGGCATTTTTCTCCTGATCGTGTTATGGAGAGAATCAGACTTTGACTGTGAACTTGATGTATATATGCACAAACCCGATGATATATAATAGTTGAGAAAATGTAGGCGTGAAATTGAATATAACAGTGATGATAAAGTTGGAGATGTTGGCGTTACCTGCGACATTTTTTTTAATAAATAATGCAATTTGTGAGTTTTCTTTCAAAGCCTTTGAGAGATGATATTTTAGGCAAATTCAGGGGGGGGAATAGCGTGCTTCTCGGCTGTGAAACCAAGCCCTTCATTAGTTATTGCTAGTTTGCTGGTCTCGATTTGCTGTGGATTTGATATAAAAGGAATGTGTAACCAATGTCAATGTAAGAAAAATTCTATTGTAAATTCAAAATTTGAAGCATGACCGATGTTTCTATGTGCAAATAAATTTTTTAAAAGAGATTAATATTAACAAAAGACTAGATCAAGACCATTGGCCATGTTCTACAATGAGCTTTTAAAGTTTTGTTTATTTATTTATATAGCGACATTTTTTTTATATAAAAAGAGTAATAATTTGGATTTTCTTGAAAAAAAATAAATTGCTAGTATACCTTTTATTTTTTATTAATATTTGTTATCTCAAATTTTTTTTATTCTTCTATGTCATTCATTTAATAATAATAATAAAAAAAACAATAAGAACAAACATTTAAAAAAATTGTGCTATATAAAACCTCTTTATCTATTAACGTGATCAATTGTTTTTGGTAATTTTGTATTAGAAATTTTGTTTTTTGGGACAACGTCTTAACATAATCATAAAAGCAAATTTTGATTTTAAAAATAATAATAATAATTTCAGCGCAAATATATTAAAAAACATAAGAATATTGCTGGTGTGTTTTTATAAGGAACTCTTCGGCAACATTATTTTAACACACAGATCTCTTGACCTAGCTCCTTGAACACCATGATAGTTGAAAAATCAAAGTCCAAGTTTTTGGATGTTAAAAACCCATTTTGCAACTCCTTTCATCTGACAATACCCCAATAACCTTGAACACCAGCTCCTTGAACACCATGGAGATAGTTGAAAATTCAGAGTCCAAGTTTTTCGATGTTAAAAACCCATTTTGCAACTCCTTTCATCTGAAAATACCCCAATAACCTTTATAAACCCATTTTTAAATCTAAAATACCCAAAAATCACTTAAAATAGTAAAAACAACCAAATTTAAAAGCTTTATAAGAGCTCAATGTTTACAAAAAAAACATTGTCACCGAACTCCTTTAAAAAAGATGAAGTTATTGACTCCAAGAATGATCTTTTTTATTGTTGGATTGTGGTTAACAAAATTGTGTATTTGTCCTATGTTGTTTTCCCATGAATTGATATGTAAAGAAAATTAAGTTTTGGACTAAGGTGCTAACTATTTGATTTGTGTTTCGGCACAAGTCGAGTAATTTCTTTTTTCAATAAAAAAATAAATATACAAACTTTTCTAACGTGTTTTTTGATATAAAAAAATTTCAATCATAAATCAAAACACTTATACACACATTTAATTAAATAAATTGATATTTGATCAAAACACAATTAAGATTAAAATATTTGATCTTGTAACACGAGCTATGTACTTGCATTTAGTAATTTTGTTTCTTAAAATAAAATTTTTATTTAATCAAACAATTATCTTTTCCAATAAAGATAAAACAAATCATTAAAAAAAATTAAATAAAATTAAGAAACTTAACTATCAAACAACTCAATGTTGAATGATGAAACTAAAAATAAAAAGAAGCAATGAAAAAAAAGATACGGTTCAATTTGCTAACCCCGTGACCATGAAAACAAGATTAGGATAGCTCTACATAAAGGAAAATAAAAACAAAAGCATGAAAATCAATTCTAAAAAATCAAATGTTGAAGGATGAAGTTGAAAAAAAACACCTAGAAAAGACTAAAGTTAACTTGTGTTAACATTCAAAACTTGTGACCATGATCATGAGGCCGAGATTCATTGTATAGAAGGCATATCTAAAACAAAATGAAGAAAAATTCTCAATAAAAATATATTGAGTGATGAAATTAAAAAACATTTAGAAAAAAAAAAAGAGAAAATAGATATGAGTTAATCTGCTAACTCTGCGATCATGAGTATATGATTGAGATAACCCCATAAAAAAGAAATTGAAAAAGGAGAAGCTTGAAGACCAATTTTAAAAAATCAAATGTTGAATGATGAAACTGAAAAAAAATCAATTTTACAAAGGAACCTATAAAAACCAATGATGATGGGAAAAATTGAAAAACAAAATCAATAATAATAATAAAAAAAAGATAAAAGAATGAGGACCAAATTGAATATAAAAAATAAATGATATGATACCTTTATACTTTGACAAAAAAAGAAAGAGATAAAATAGGGAGGAGAAGAAAAAAGCCCACCAAAACCAAACATTATTCCACGTTACATACACACCATATGAACCAAACATTATTCCACATTACATACACACCATATCACTAGGAAGATGGTGTCCACATGCTTTCAACACCATCCAAAAAGGCCGTGTTTGACTATTGAATGATGCACCATGTGTTGTCCATATGACGCGACCAACATTCAGTTATTAGCATGTGAGTACACACACTAGCCATCTTTTTTTATTATTAATATTTTATATTTAAAAAAGATTAAATTATCCCTTAGTCACCTTGAGTATAACAAAAAAAACCGAGTGTTAAAGACAAAAAACCCCTGCAAAAAAGCTTTAAATTTTTTTGATCTCGATGATAATTAAGTCATTTCATTATGCATAAAAGCCACCTTTTTTTATTAATGTTTTATATTTATATAAAGACAAAATTACCTCTTAGTTAATGTGAACATAAAAAAAAATAAAGAGTAAAAGACAAAAAACCCATGTGCATTATTTATTGCTTGAAAGGTTATTTTAGTCATTGCATGGTTCTCAAATAATTAAAAAAAATTAATTTGACCCCATTGAATTTGACAATGCAAATGTATTCTTATATATATATATATATATATAAGAAAAAAACTATTTTTACCCCTAAAATAACTAGTTAATTTGATGGTTTTTAAAAGGATAAAATGAGATTTTCAATGTAAATTACTATAGTGAAAACCCTTACTTTTTAGAGTTTCTTTATAATAAAGGGATAAAAATAAATTGTAAGGAATCCAAGGCATTTTGTTTTTAATAAAAGGTGCTGACAACACAGTAACAGGGTTGCATGTTTGTTCAATTGTCTTATTTGATCCCTAGTCTCTCACGTTGAAACGACTTGGTTCGAACGCTACCTGTCACCTCTTTGCCATGAAAACTTGCATTACGACAATTTTTTGGAAGGTAATTTATGTTTACTAAGTTTGCTTTGACATTAACTTTCATGGTTCAAGTCTTTTGTGAGAGTAATTTCTTGGAAAAGTACCATTCGGAGCTATTAAAATGGATAGCATCTTAAATATGAACTTGGCCGTGATGTTAAGACAATCTTGTTAAAAATAAACTGAATAAAATTATTAAGTTTAATTATCAAATAATTTAATATTAAAAGGTAAAATTGAAAAAAATAATAATTTAAAAAGATAACAAAAAAATTTAAATCAATCCAGTTTAACTTACTAACCCAACAATCATGGGCATAGAATTGAGATAAACTCATAAAAATGATAGTGAAAAATAAAAAACATGAAAGATAATTTCTAATAAATCAAATATTGAAGAATGAAAATAAAAAAGACCTAAAAAAAGATTAAAATCAACCCACGTTAACTGTCAAAACTTGTGACTTAAAACATGACTCTAAAAAAATAATGAAGCAAGATCCTTAATCAATAAAATATTGAATGATGAAATTAAGAACAAAATCCAATTAAAAAAGGCTAAAAAAAACGATCAAAAGAATGAGAAATAATATATAAATTTGATTTATAAACGATGTGAAATCAAATGACGTTGGATAAAATTGAAGAAAAAAAAATAAAAAACAAACAAATATAAAAATAAAAATAAAAATCAAATTGGATATAAAAAACAAATTACTAGAAACCTTTGTATTTGACAAGGATATGAGAGGAAAAAAAAAAAAAAAGGAGAAGAAAAAAGTTCAATGGAGCCCAAAGCCATGACCACCATGAAGGCCACATCGGGACAATTACAACGCCGCTGTAAAAGGTAATGTATAACCACTAAACGATGCCGCATGCGGTGATCGAAAGGCGTGGGAGCCCTTCATTCTTTTTTTAATAATATTTATTTTAAATATATTATCAATTCACAAAAATAATACCAAATTGAAAAGACAAAAACACCTAAGAAGAGAAAAAAAATACTAAAAAGCCTCTAAAAATTAGTTTAGTTTTTTCTTTTTTGTTTTTAAGAGCATTTAAATCATTTTAATATACTAAAACAAATAAAATAAATAAATTTATTTAAATCAATATAATAATAATCAAGGAGTTACAAGAAATAAACCGTGTTACCCCCATAAGCAAGGTAATTGGTTTTTTGTTGAGAAGTGCAAAAACCTTTTTACACAGTACTCATCTCATTTAGGTTTTTGGATTTTGTTGATGTGACATGGAAGGAAGGAGAGGCTTGCCATTTTCACGTAATCAAAACAGGCGAGACATACATATACAGACTCCATAACAGCCTCTGGCAATATTTATAGGTGCAAAAGATTAATCCGTCAACTTATAAGGATTGCAGATGAAATGAAGTATTATGGGCAAGAAAGTAGAGCAAATATCAAGATATGGTGAGAAAGCAAAATTCTCACGAAGCATCTTCGAATGGAACTCTGACAAGAAAAAAAAACCCAATTTATTATGCAAAATCCTCAATAATACATCTTTAGCCCTACATCCTTTTATGCTTAGACATGACATCTATTTTTTCACACTTTTTTTTCACCCGCCTTGAATAAATACAAATAAAACAGGAAAGACTTTAACAGCCACAGTTATTGTTACAAGACTGCACCGCTGTTTCAGAAAAGGGAGGAGAAAAATAAAACGAAATGAGTCAAAAGCCTTAATCTTTCAAGAATGTCTGCTAAAAACTGTTGGAGGCATCATCTCCCTACTAAACCATTCCATACCTCTTCCTATCCAGCCAGGCAATGCTCAGTCATGGATAAAAACCAATTTTAACTCATTTATAGTTTCCTAAGCTTTTAATCACACACTTACTTGTCCCCACCTCCAAACATGCCCATCATGTCCTTGGCAGAACCCATTTGCTTCATCAAACTTTGCAAGCCACCCATACCACCAATCTGCTTCAACATCTGTGGTGGGAGAACTTTGCTCATGTGTTGCGCATTCATGTTTCTAGAAAGGGCACTCATTTCACCCTTCTTTGGAATCTTAAGTCCCTTCATTTTGCTCCAGATCTTAGCAAGTCGTTTGTACTCTTCCAACATTTCCATTACATCTCTAACTGAACGGCCTGAACCCCGTGCTATCCTCATAATACGTGACTCGTTCATAAGCTTTGGATTTGAACTATCCAACTCTGTAAAAGATCAGCAGCAATAGATATTAGATAAGAAACCCCATAGCCTCAATCAACAATTATGTTTTCAATGTCCAAGAGACAACATCCTTGACATAAACATATCAATTGCATTACTTGCCTTCATTAGTCATTGAATCCATCATGGTCATGTAGCGCTTAATCTTTGCCTGGCTTTCCTTTTCACGACCTTTTGGCATTAATTCAGAACTAAATCCAGGAAGCATTGAAAATACCTACACAAGGAGACCAAAGGAATAATAAGCTGAAAGTCACAACTCAAATAAACAGAAGAAGGGGAGAAAGGGTTGAGGGAGAGAGAACTAAGCATTTCAGTCAGCATGGCAGCCACGAAGAAGTTATTGATAAGAAAACATTTTTTTCCCTTACCATAGACACAACCGATAAAAATAATCAAAATAGAACACCACATAACAAAGATTAACAGGGGAGTTAAATGAGAACCTGCCCAATGGGACCCATTTTTAGTAGATTCTGGAATTGTTCATACATAATCCTCAAGGTAAAGTTCCCTTCAGAAAGTTTTTGCAGAAGCTCTGGTTGTTGATCCATAGGAACAACCTCATGGATTTTGTCCATGAAACCAGACCAATCGCCCATACCTGGTAGGAAAAGCATTTTTATGTAAGGACTTTAAGCATCATGAGCACCCGAACAAATTTCAAATGCAGAATAAGATCATCAGAGCAAAGGTGTCAAACTGAAAGATGGGAGGTGCATACCTAAAAGCCGACTAACAAAAGGTTTGACATCAAAGACTTCAAACTCATCCATATGCTCTCCTGTGCCAATAAAAATGACAGGACTCTTTGTTGCTGCAACACTGCACACATTGTACTAAAACAATTAGTATAAATATTTAAACAAAAGGAAACTTAGTATGAATCAAGAAATATATGTTGGTGATCCAAAAGCAAAGTCTTTTTTATGCTTCTGTTAAATACAGCCAAACATGAGGGAAAGATAATTTATACCAACATTGACATGATTATTTCATCGGGAAATGGCTATATTGTAAGCATTCCATTAGTTAGGTATCAAAGTCCCAACAAAAATATCTATATTTCATTCCAACAACTGGTAAGGACATGACATAGACACATGAAGAAATACATGCAAAAGAAAATAAAAAAATCCCAAATGCAGCAACTTCAGAATATCAACTTAAAGGTATATGAAAGCTAATCCTGTACAGAACAAAGGTGATAAGATATCTTCATTATCAAAAAAATAAAAATAAATGCCAGCTTTATTGGTTTAAGATCTTTCCTCAACACACTTAATCAAACCATGAATATAGAGTAAGCGAGTACAAAACTGCAAGAAATACTCACGCGCTAAGTGCACCACCACCCTTAGCATGACCATCCATTTTGGTAACAATCACAGCTCCAACTGCAACACTTTGCTTAAATGCTTGAGCCTGATCAAATGCAGCTTGACCAATACTACTATCCATGACAAATATAACAAGATCCGGTTTCTGGAAGTGTCAAAACAGAAAAGAAACAATTATTTTAGTGCCAATGACATTCAGTGACTACTAGCGTGGTAAACAGATCATGTAAAACCAGTAACAAAAAAAGAAAAATACCGTTGCTTCAGCAACTTGTCGCATTTCTTCAAAAAGCGCAACTTCCTGTTTATGCCGCCCACTAGTGTCAACAATTATAAGATCACAATTTTCCTTCTTGAATCTCTCCAAACCTTCCACAGCAATTTTAACAGGATCCGATTCCATATAGCTGTACACACCAACAAAACAATAATTTGCATTCCAACCATTTTCAATTCATAACAACAAGGCATTGAATTCACTAACTTAAACTATCACTACCTACCTACCTACCTTCCATAGAATGGAATCTTAGCTTTAGTAGCATTCTGTTTTAGCTGATCAAAAGCACCAGCTCTGAAAGTATCAGCGCAAACTAGCGCTGGTTTCCACCCTTTCTTCTGGTGATAATACGCATATTTCGTACATGTTGTTGTTTTCCCAGACCCTAAATTATATATATAAAAAAACTTCATTACTCCTGTTTTATTTTTTTATAAATAAATAAAAAACTATAAAAATCAGGCCATGAAAATAGAAATGATAAGAATAGAAATACCTTGTAAACCAACAAACATAACAACACTAGTTTTTCCTTTCTTTGGAGTAAAAGATGGCTTTCCTGGGTCCAACATTTTGCACAGCTCGTTGAATATTGCCTGGATTATTATTATTATTATTATTATTAATTAAATTGAATTGAAATAGTTCGGGATTTAAAAAAAAAGGAAAAGAAGATTGAACATTGAAAAAATTTGTAAGACAAAAAGGTGGTGGTTACTTGCTGGATGATTTTGCGCTTGTTGTGACCGGCGGCGAGATCGTCAAGATTGACGATTTTCTTGATATTGGTTTGCATATCACGAACAAGCTTGAATTGAACATCGGATTGAAGAAGAGCGCGAGTGATCTCGTTCAAGCAATCGTTTAATGCTTTCTCGTCGATGATTGTAGCATTGCTCATCTGCTGGATTGCTCGGGATATACTCCCTCCTAACTCTGCCAACACCATTTTTTTATTGATTTGATTTGACTGAGTTTTGAGAAATCAAATCAGATGATTATTTGGGGATTAGGTTTTCGCCTGAAAGAGGAGTAACGAAGGCAGAGCTCTACTATTCTCTATTCTGTTGTCGTTTTATATTTTGAGGAAAGCCAAAAGATGGTGTCAGTCCCTTTCTTATTTGTATAGTTTGGAATTTCGTTTCAAATAATATTTTATTAAAACAATATCTTTTTATATTTTAAAATTATTTTAATATATTAATTTTATAAATAATTTAAAAAAATAAAAATATTTTTTTTTAATATTTATTTTTTAAAAATATATTTTAAAAAGTTACGGATATATTTTTAAATATTTTTTTATTGTATTAAAAAATATTACTATTATTTTTTGTGTTGATATAGAACTTCTCAAATACATGTTTTTAAATGAGTGTCATTATCATTATTACTACAAAAAACTTAAAACATCTTTTAGGGTTATTAAAAATATATTTTTAGCACACATGAAAACATAATGTATGTGTGTGTCGGGGGGAGGGGGGTAAATTATAAGTAAAATTTTTACTTAACAATTCATCAAATCATCATAATCCAAACAATATTAACAATGTTCACCCCTTAATAATACCTCTAATCATTCATTATCTTAAATCAAAATCACATAACAAAATCTAAACAATACTAACAATTTTTAACTTCATCAATAATGATTCATCATTCACTCCATTCAATTATTAATTTCAAATTTACCAATTCTCACTAATTATTTTTTAATCAATTCAACATGTAAACAAAAATAATAATAATTAACAACTTATTTTACAAGAATCAACCACATTTCAAGAAAGAAATTTCACATTTTTGACATTAACCACTTTATCCGGAATATAAAATCCTCTATAGACCTGCTCCTTAGCACATTCACAATCTTACGTGTGCCAAATCACATTCATTATATAATGTTTATTTCTTCAACAATAAGAACAAAAACAGATTTCATTAAAATCACAAACACACTCAAATAAAAAAAAATATCTAATTTAAAAAAATAAACCCAAAGTTTATTCACACATAAAACTATTAGGCACACAAAATTTATTTTCTTTAAATAAATAAACATTAAGTTTATAAAACTTACTATAGGCTGACTTCTTACCAGCTTAATACGCATTAGCAAAATTACTATAATTGGAAAAAAAAATTTTAACATAGTCAAAGCCTAATATTTTCACATTTAAAGTAGATAGAAAGACGTACCTCCTAGATAATGTAGAACCACTATATTATCCTTATTTTACTTATATCGTAATAACATATGGAAGGGTTTTTGTTGAACTATACCCACCTAGAATACCTCTTATTGAATTTACATTATCCCTTTAAGTGCTTTAGCGATTCATAATCTGAATTAATAACAAATTCTTCAAGCCATAAGTAATGTTATCAAGTCTTCATAGTCCTTACCAATACATAAAGCTCTTTGTTATAAATTGGAAAATTCAGTACCACTCCATTAAACTTTTCATTGAAATAGACAAATGGTCACTTTTTTATTATATTAAAACAACTTCAATATCTCTTTTTAGGCATCATACTCGGTCTCAAAAACTTTAGAAAAGTTAAGAAAGTTTAATAAAGATTCAAATATAGCCTTTTTTTAATAAAATAAAATGTATTATGTTATTCAACACCTTATTTAAACCAAATAGATTTCTTACCAACTTTGGTGAGGCTAAGGTGCCAAAATTCTTAACAAATCTCTTATAAAAACTAGTCAAACTATAAAAGCATCTTACCTTAGTAATAGATTTAAGTGTGAGCCATTATTGGATAGTCTTCACATTTTTCTCACCCATATTTATATCTTTTGCACTAACATATCCAAAAAACATAATTTTTACTTGAAAAAAGTACATTTCCTTAAATTAGAATATAGTTTTTCATTTCTTAAAGCATTAAACACATAAAACAATTTTTTAATATGTTCATCTATACTTTTACTATATACTGAGATATCATCAAAACAAACAACAACAAACTTGCTTATAAATACATGCAAAACATGATTTATCAATCTTATAAATATACTAGGAGCTTTAGTAAGACCAAACAATATGATTAACTATTCATTCAAATCATATTTAGTAAAGCAATTTTTCAAAAAACATTTCACTCTAATATGAGAATATCCACTTTTTCAAATTATTCTTAGTAAGAAACTATGAACCATACAATTCATCTAACATATCATCTAGCCTAGAAATAAGATGTTTATACTTTATTGTAATGTTATTGATAGAACAACAATCAACATACATCCTCTAACATCCATTATTTTTAGGAAGAAGTACTACAATAATTACTTATAAACTTATGCTCTTTCTTATATACCCTTTAGACATCATCTCCTTAACTTGTCTTAGAAGATCTTTTGTCACATCTAGATTAATTCTATAGGCTGGTTAATTTGAGATTGCAGCTCAGTGTATAATATCAATTCGATATTCTATTCCCCTTAGTAGTGGCAAACCACTAGGAACATCGTCAAAAACACATCCTTAAAATCCTATAACAAATAAATAACAACACTAGGAATAAAAAGATCAAGTTCTTTGTTAGGTTCAGTTCTTTTAAAATTGTTAAACCCTAGTTCTTGTGTCTTGAATTTTAGTTTGTTCTCTAGTTTAGCTTAGTGTTGCATTTTTATTAATTATATATAAAAAAACAAGATGAAAAGAAAAAAATGATAAATTTGGTTTCAACCATAAATAGAAATTACAAAGAAATCTTAATTATGGGTTCTAAGATTCTTACCCTTCAAGTTCGTATAAGTTAGCATCAAAGCTTGGCTCTAAAATGAAGTTTTATATATCTATATATTTTTAAATTCATTTTTTTTTCATGTTTTGAATCATGTATCCTTTGTTAGTTTCTTTATGTTTTTTATTTCAACTTTATCCTAGTTTTTCAATTTGCGATTTCATTTATAAAAATGAAAAAGTTATATATCAATTTAGTATTATATATATATATATATAGACACGAGAGAGAGAGAGAGAGAGAGAGAGAGAGAGAGAGAGAGAGAGAGAGAGAGAGAGAGAGAGAGAGAGAGAGAGAGAGAGAAGGCAGATCAAATCACAAAATCATGTTGATTCAAATCTTGCCTTGTTGCATTAATTGATTAAACTTCATAAAGAGAATTTTTTTTGATAGATTTTTGTTTGGTTCAATAATAATAATAAAAAAAAAACTAAATAGGGTAGTTAAGAGTAATAAAAAGCAAGAGGATGTGAGAATAAAATTGAAAAAAACCAAGTTAAAAAGGGAACATAAGTGAAGTGACATCTTTAGGTACAAACACGTAAGAGAGTATATTGTTTTTATTACTAATATATTTTATAGCTTTCAAATATATTTTTCAAAAACGAGTCAACATCAAAAAACGGTGATAATTTGTGACCGAATCCTTTTGAAGAGAGAGAAAATAATGAGAATCATCAAGTAACATGACAAAATTCATTATATGAGTCTTTTGGGTTTATTACAAGGTTAAGAGTTAAGAAGATTAAAGAGACATCTAATGGGCTAATTCAAGGTATTTGGGTCCTATTTCTTGCAAGAATTATGGATTCAACTTGTTTTCCTACTTACATGTGGATTGAGCTTATTTTTCTAATGTATAGTTTTATATTAATTGACATAACTTTTGATTCAATCATTAGATCAACACAAGTATTTTTCTTGAGGATTAAAAGGCTTTGTTTCATATAAGTTTGAAATTTAGTAGAGACTAGATATCGAGAAAGCCTTACGATATATCCTAGTTTATTTAGGATTATTTTTTCTATTTTATTTAGAATTATTTTATTTATTTTTCAACTTTGTTTAAGATGTTTTACCTATTATTATAAATAAGGTCATTTATCTTGTATTTATGGAGATAGATTGATTATTCAAAAATAAAACTTGTGTGGGAGAATCTCTTTTTACTCTTAGTTCTTCATAGAACCTTTAGAACTTATCAAAAATTAGTTTTTTATAGCATTAATCCTTCTACCTTTATTTATTGGTTCATTATAATCAGCATGTCTAGTTTTTAACCTTATACCTTTGGTTATTAGTTTGTTATAATCAACAAGTCGGGGTTTTTCATCCAATAAGTATGGTTATTTGATTCAAGTAATTATTAGGTCAAATTTTTTTTCAATTTGATTTTAATTTTTTTAAAATCATGTTCTATCTTGATTATTTTAATTCTATTTTGATTATATATATATATATATATATATATTCACCAAATTGCCCTTCCTTGTAAGAGAGCTTTTGAAATGATAAAATTTCAAGTAATTGCAAGAGTTGCTCATGAGTTGCTTCATAAAGTCCTTGATAAATGATGAATAGAGCTTTATTATTATTTTTTCTTGATTCTTTCAAAGCTTGTTTTTCTGCATTACTCATTGCTTTTTATTTTCTTGTTGATTCTGGTTCATTATAATCATCTTTAACTAACTCCTATAATTCTTGTGATTTCGACAACACCTTGTTTTGAATACATCATAAATCATAAATTATCTTTAATTCGAGTACTGTTATTACTATAAGTCATGGTTACTTTCAAGCTCTAATACCAAATTTGTTAGAAAATATCACTAAAAAATAGATGAGTAATTGTATAACACTCATAAGAAGCTTTTGCTGACACACATTTTTTTGGTGGAATTCAAGACGCTAAGTATTAGTATTCTCACACCTTAATTATTATGATAATTTCACACACCCACTTTTACAAACTCGAAAGATTTTAAATGAACATTGAACATTTGACTCATTAGACCAACACTAACTCCATAACATTATTGACTTTCATGTCAGTTTATTAATACTGACTTTAATGTTCTTGGTTTTCAAGAAACAAGTTTAATCACCAACAGAAAGTGCCAAGGACTCAGCACTTCTCGGAGCTTGTATTCCATATGATCCCAAATTGCCCTTCCCTGTAAGAGAGCTTTTGAAATGATAAAATTTCAAGTAATTGCACCTGATCAGAACTTTCGAAAGCTCTCAGCGAATTGTTAAATGTGTCATTTCATGCTATTCCTTGCACATGAGGAAACGAATCTGGAATTGTTAGTTTTCTTTTTACTAGCTATATAGCGTTCAATTACTGGACATTCAATGATTAGTGATAAGTGCTCTCTCTCGTAGTGCTACTTTTTTCTATCAAATTCTCTGCGGATGATGTTCAGCCAAATTAGTGTCAAGAACAATGCTTGGACACGTCTACACGTGTAAAAACTATTTTAATTTAAAAATTTAAATTATCAAGTTTTTTAGGATATGATGTATATTATTCTTTAACATACTTTTTCAGGTAAAAACTTTTTGGACTTGAAACTTGTACAGATTCAATTACCTTATATTTAATTTATCAAATAAATAAGAATAATAAGATTTAAACTCGTTATTATTGGGTTATTAAAAATCTAATACTATATTAAAATATCATCTCCATTCAAAAAGTTAAAATAAAATTATATGATATAATTCTTTATAAAAGAAAATTGATTGAATCGTTCCCATTATTGAAAGCATTGTCTGCACTGTGAGTCCATGACTCGAGCACTAGCTGAGATAGAGTGTATTGAGCTAGCTGGCTAATTTTAATTTATTCGTAAGAAAACAATGAAAAAAGTGAATCCACATGGGATATTTGATCAGGAATTGCCATGATAGTGATTCAACCTTTTAGTGCTAGATAGGCTCGACCCTCTAGGTTGGCCCACCCTTGGAATGGTCATGTATCCATTAGTTGTATGCTGTCGAAATGTCATACACGAAACTTATTGTCTTGTTTGGCTTCAAAGGTGTCTCCTATGTGTGAGAGAATTAGACTCAAGACTTGACCCCGTATATATGCAAAAGATTCTTGAGACTCGACCTGTATGCATCAACATATCAGTGGCTGTTGCTATTTGTACTGATTCCTCTTGTGTATTTGCCTACTTCTCTATTACAAACTAAGAAACTTATACTAACGATCAATGAAATAATATGAACTTTTTGTTCATATGAATACATATTTTTCTCTTGACCTCAGAATCTAGTAAGAATTTGAAGAAACTGAGTTTGACCTCTGCAAAGAGGATGAAGAATTTAGGAACTCAATGCAATCTTCAATAGCTTCAGCTCGTTGGGAGTCTACGGCCTCAGCAAGTGATCTTGATCTTGGCAAGCTTGATGAAGTAACCTTACGTGAAGACTTCCTTCCCATGGACACAAAACGTAGAGCTCTTGCTACCTTAGCTCCGAGGCGCCTTAGTAGTCTTGCTGGTGAAAATTTTGAGGTTCTTGGAAGCCTAAAAGAGAAAATTCCAGCAATCTTCTTCCTGTTTCCACCTACCCTTGTTCCACTTCCATGTTTAAGAAAGATTGTTGGCTTATCATTTACATCAGGACTGAAACTTAATCGCTTGCTTGCTCTGCGGGACATTTTGGACTGTGGTAGTGGAGAGTTCCGATGAGAAGAACACCCTTGCTTTGTTCTGAGATAGAGAAAGAAACAGTGCATGGAGGAGAGGGAGTGAGGGAGGGAGGGAGGGAGGGAGAGTTGTGAACAAGAAGGGGCAGTTGGTAAGTTTGTGGGGGGTATTTATTGATGAAAATTAATGTGACATAAAGAGAAGGTAAAGAAGATACTGATCAAGATAAAGGTCAAATATTGGAGTAAAGCTTCTCATCGAAAGGAGGAATAGACAGTTGTATTTGTGAAAATTTGTGAAAATTTATACTTGTTAAGAGGTGTACGAAAGAGAATTCAATATATTATTTTTTATTTATAACTATATTAAAATAATTTTTTATTTTTTAAATATTTACACATCAAAATAATCTAAAAACATAAAAAAAATATTTTAAATTTTTTAAAAAATTTTACAAACTTCTACCTGAGCTACATTTAGGCCAAATAAAAACTATGTTCAGATATGTTTTAAAAATATATTTATATGAAAAAGCATTAAATTAATATTATTTTTAGTGTTTTTTAATGATATTGATATAATGATATCAAAATAAAATAAAAATATAAAATAAATTATTTTTAAATAAAACCTACATTACACCACAATTATAAACACATTCTATTAACCAGCCAGCCAGCCGTTTGGTTCAACTTCTCACCACTTCGTAAGGGAATACGTGTGGCCATGCATGAGACATGTACATGGCATGTTCACCGTACTCTACATATTGTACATACCCATCGACAATATACTCCCCGACTTATGCCTTATGATTAGATACCATTCAGGATGCTAATTTTCGAAATAAGGAGAAATTAGTGGTTGTTTATTTATATGTTTCAAAAGTTTTATTTTATAAAATTTTTATAAATTTTTATTTTATATTAACTTTAAATTAATATATTTTTAGTGTTTTTAAATTATTTTGATGTGCTGATATTAAAAATAATTTTAAAAAATAAAAAAAATATTATTAGCATGTATTTTGACACAAAAATTTATTTGAAAAGCAACCATAATTACATTGTTAAATAAGCTCGGATTCATGTGTTTTTAGTGTTTTTATTTTTTATTGACTTTAAATTAATATGTTTGTAGTGTTTTCAAATAATTTTGATGTGATGATGTTAAAAATAATTTTTTTAAAATAAAAAAATATCATTAACATATATTTTGACATGAAAAATTATTTGAAAAGTAACTAAAATTACATTGTCAAATAAGTTTGGATCCATGTGAATCAAAGTTGTCTGATTATCATGGATCCCTGTAACATGATCGGTTTGGTTTATAAGATCTAGTTCTGTCTGATTATTTTTATTTGTATTTGCGTCACGATGCTCATTTCAGCATGTATGAACTTTATATTTAATAGCCAACACAAAGAATTCAATGTTTCGCTCTTATAGTCAAGGAAACCATTACAGCTACGTTACATAATTCAAGGTCTCCATGTGCTCGCCGGGCTAAATAATTAAAAAAAAAACCCGTTTTCTGAAGCAAGTATGAACAATAGGCTTGCTGTGCATCCACGAATTCAACACAGTCAAGAAGGGATAGGTTTGGTCAAAAGCAAGAGGAGGTGGTGGAGCCTTCAACAGGGTAAAGAGTGAGTGAAATGAGGTAAAAAAGAAGAGAAAACCAAGGACAGAAGAGGGGCAGAGTTTGATACTCTTCTCGTCTGCGTTGCTTTTTAGGCTTCCTATGGCCCTACCTCCCCCTTGCTTTGCCTTTTGTTGGCCATCATGATTCCAAAAGGATCATGATTTCGAGAGGGAATCTATTTGAATGTGGAAGCGTGGGCATGGCTTGAACATTATGGAGCCCATCTTTTCCTTTCCCTCTGTCATTTTGACAGAAGAAAATTCCTGATGAACAAATCTGTTTGCTGGTGATTTTTTATTTTTTTATTATTTTTTTGACTGGGGAGCTGAAAGGTCCCAGTTTTATGTCCCATTTCTCTCAGTCTTGGACGAGCAATTAATCAACCGACCATCTTGAAGACAGAAGAGAAAACAGCAAAGGCGTGAAAGCAAATGGCTAAGGTATCGTACACATAGAGCTTTTCTTGAATAGAAAGTGTTGCTTGTAGATTTTTGGACACCAAAATTTTGACCACTTGTTTGAGGATGGCATAGAAGGAGAAATCCTGAATTCAAATTACAACCACCTCGCTAATTCACAAGTGTATTTGTGAACATACTCGGACTCGACAGCTTATTTTCTTATTAATGAATTAGTTTATTGAACATTAAATTAAAAAAATGGAGTACACTTAAGGTTAAAACTTTATTTAAAATTATTCTTCAACAAAAATATGTAACATGAAATATTAACATGATTAAAATAAATTATAGTTGAATGAAAATTAATTTCAAATTAACCATTAGCTGACATGTTTTGTGAAATGCAAAATGTCCTATCTAGTTTTCATAATCTAATTTTGGATCCCTCAAAAAATATTTTAAATACATTTTATTTTTTATTTAAAAATAAAAATATCAAAAATATTTTTAAGACACGAGGAGATAAGTCATCGAGCTTCAATAGACCAAAATACTCGGACTGAAATGTTTTGACATGATGGGATGAATAAAAACTTAACATAAAGAAAGTGGAGGTTGAAATCCAACTTGACCAAAATTAAAGAATTAATTGAAGAAAAGTTAGTTTAAAAGTCAATTTGGTTAAAATTGGAAGAATTAATTAAGTTCAAGGACTTAATTTAACTTCTAATAGGTTTTATAGATTCAATTGAGTACTCAATTGAAGAAAAATCAAGTTTTAAAGCCTAATTCAGATCAATTCATAAAGATTGAAAGATTATGGACCTAATTGAAACTTGAAAAGGTTAAATTGGTGCAATCAGGGGTTCAATTGAAAGAAATTTAAAGATTGAAAGCTTATTAAGGGTCAAATTGAAGAACTTCAAAACTAAGAATCAAAATGCACAAGGCACATGAGTTCAGGGACTAAAACTAATCAAATAAGTGGTATGCTTGAAAGAGTTTGAGAGTTTAATGGTTGATAAGGGTGAAATTGTATAATCTGGAAGCCAAAAAGCAAATGGAAAAGGATGGTCAAATGAAAGGATTTTAATCAATGTTTTTAAGGGTGCAATTGCCAAAATTGAGAAGTTCTAAGGTTAATTAAGGATTTATATGCTTAAATTGGAAAGGCGGGGATTAGATTGAAAATTTTCTAAAATGTTATTTTTAAAACCTTAACTTTTAGGATTTAAATGAATGACATATCACTCGAACTTTAATGAAGAAACGTGTGACACGTTGTCTGACCCTTTTATCATCTCTTTCAACCAAGAAGGCTAATCGAGTTGCCATATTCAGGCGAATGAACATAGCATCTCCAACCATCTCATAGGATCCAGCCACTACCACTCAACTCGGAAACATCTGCTCTACAAGGATCAATTATACCCATCACACATTTATGCCTCATTCAGCTCAATAAACTCAATAACATCTTGTCCCTTGTCAGCCACCTCTACATTAGCATATTCAAGCTTATTGAGAGTTCACTTTCCAATAAATAAATATGTAGTTTTAAACCTCTAAATCTAGTATTGTTTGTTCCTAATGATATATCCACATTCCCTTCATAAGGTTTAGGTAATGATACATTTATGGCTTAATCTCCACAATGATCTTGACAAAGTACATAACCTAATCATTTATGACTGAAGAAGAATTCACCATAACAAAAGAAAGACTCTTAGGGTGTTTTCTCATATGATTTTAGTTTACAATAGGATGAAAAAGGACTATACATCACCTATTTCATAGAGGAAGGTTTTGGAAGAGAAAGAATAAGAATCTTCCATAACAACCTTTTAGAAAAAAACCATCATGGTTTTGAAATTTCTATTATTAGCTTGCTTACAAAAAGGCATTTGCTTTTGAGCAGTGAAGGAGGGAATTTTTAGAGGAAAATCATGAAGAAAAAAATTAGAAAGATTGAGAGGAGGAACCCTAGAACTTATTTAAAAAAAAAAAAGGCTACAATAATTGTGTACTAAATTAAGAAAAAAGGAAAAAAGAGAATCAAGGTCAATCTCAGATAAAAAAAAAAGCTAAAAATCAATAGTAAATAAACAAATAATTCATAGTAGCTCAATGAGCACTCTCTCCCTTTATATTTTGTTTTTAAAATTCATGTTTAAAATATTTATTATGCATCCATTATAGTCATATGTTATTTTAAATGTCATGAATGTTTGTTTAAAGTAATTTAATCATACCTTTTTTTTTTTAATGTGCAATCATTTTAAAACATACACCACAACTTCTAAAAGCAAAAAATATATGCTTTTCTCCGGGGGGGAAAAAATACCACACCTTTCATTCAAATAGATACTTACTCTAGACACTACTTTTACTAATTTTATGTTCATTTAACAATGCAACATATCATAAATACAATAATATCAAACAAGCCATTATATTTTAATAAAATTCTATTGATATTATAAACAATTTCACTTATCCAAACTTATATAGTTCCCTTAGCAATTTGAGTTCAAACTTTATATGTGAATTAGTGAAAACCAAAATCACATGAATTGCCAGCCTAACAAAAGGATTTCATATGAAACATCGGTGAGAGAATGCATCCAATTATTAAAAAAGATAAAAATCAAATATATCCTTAATATCAAATTTGTCCTAAACTATTTTTTATATCAATTTTACCTTAAACAATTTTGATTCCTAAATTAGGATTTCCATTAAAATCATTTATTTAAAAACATTAAATTTTCTATAAAATGATTTTTTAAAGTACAATTTGGATTAATTTTTTTAAAAAAATAGATGGAGTCCTTAATTGAGATTTTTTTTTATAAAAACATTAAGGGTAAAAATGATATAAGAAAATGTTTGGTGGCAAAATTTAGATTCTCTATAGTTGAGATATAATATTAAGGTTTGCCCTTAAAAAAAATTTACTAGCTAGCCTTTTGTATTCTTTTCTCCCAAATCAGTCAAGGACACGAGAAGCTAGGGGCGAAAAAAAATATAATTAAACTGGAAAAAAAATATAATTAAAAAAATTAAACTGTAAAAAAAAATTAATTAAACTAATTATAATTTTTTTTAAAAAAATCAGTTTAGTTTAGTTTCAGAAAGCCAAAACTAAACAAACCAAACCAAACCAAATTAAATCAATTTAAACTTAACTAAATAAAGTTAAAAAAAAACCCAAGATATATCCCCAAACTCTATTTATCTTTCTCTTACTCCCATCATCTCAATCTCTCTCTTTCTCTCTTGTTTTTCCTATTTTTATCTAGCATATATCTCAAAGACAAAACATCCCCCATTTTTTTTCCATTGTTTTTAGCCTTAATTTTCATTTCCATGTTTCTAAGACATGAAATCCAATTGGTAAAGTGAAAATTTTTAATTTATCAAACTGATCAATAATACCATGAGTGTGAAGAGTTTTGTTGAAGAAGGTATTGCATCAGTAGTTATTGGGTGCTCCACTCACCTTTTGGATCTAATCAAGACTTTTATGCAACTCCAAGATGAGTGGAGCACCTATAAATAATAATGTATTTTTGGATTTATCAATAATAACCAAGTACAATCCAAAAGCTCATATTCTTTGCATTGGATCTATAAATAATATTTGTTTTGTTTTATTTTTTTGTTTGTTTGTTTTAAAATTAAATATTGAATTTTTATGATTTTTTTGTGGGGTTTTTGTGAAAATCAAGGAAAAGAAAAAGATGCAAGATTATATCCAATTGCAAGGTCATTTATGTATTATTTTGGTTTTTTAATAATATAAACTGAATCGAATTAAATTAAAACTAGTCAATTTAAATCGATTTCAGTTTGAATAAAAAAAATTTAATTTGATTTTTTTTTAAATTCAAACCATTATTTTTTTTAATTAAAAACCGAACTAGAAAAAAAAAATACTCAATCTAAGTAAAGCAAGCAAACTGAAACTCAATTTGAAGTTCCTTTCAAGGAAAACCAACCATGTCCCATGAGATTATTCAAACTTTTGCGCCAGCAAATCTCCATTAGTTAATTAAACACGCATAATGGAGAAAATCAACCTGGTCCATGAACTTATATAAAGTACTCGTTAGCTATTGGATCAGTATAATAATAGGACTTTTTATTTTAACATTAATTATTAGCTAGTGCACGATCCCCCTGTTGAGTACAAAAATAACATTAAAAGTATATCCAGTGGCATTTACAATGATCCTCAGATTTTCATGCAAGTTGGATATAAAAATTGATAGGTGACAGCCCTTCAACTATTTCTGTTAATGGTTTCTAGGTGCTTGACATTTTATTGCATAATTTTGAAATCTGGATTGATAGGTCAAACAGAACTGGCCGATTCAAAACTGAAAGTGAATTGAGTTGAAAAAATTAAAGAAAAAAAATTTGATATGACTTGATAAGTAAATTCGATAAAATTCGGTCAAAAATCTAGTTGTAATCTGTTAATTTTTTTTTAAAAAATTTAAATAATATCATTTTAATTTTTTTAAAAAATATATTTATTTGAATGATGAGTTAAAACCTGAAATTTGAACCTTCATCCGGGCGGTTCCAAGTTTTATTGTATATGGACTCTTTTCTTAAAGGTCACATCAACTTAAAATGTTCAAAGATCATTGTCCAGAAGCAAGAGATTACGTAAAGATGTGAAATGAGATGGATGATGAGAGAGCAGTTTTCCCTTTTTTTATCTTAAAAATGAAAGAGACGACAAGTTACGAAGCCCCCACTAGGAAATCTATATTCTATCTAAATTCTTATAAAATGGTATATTTACACTGGATTAGTAAACCTAACAATAACCTCCACAAGAAAAAAGTGAGACTGTTTTGAGATATGCATGGGTTAAAAGACAGTTTTTGTTAGTAATTTGTTGGGTATGAAATCAAATATAAAGTAAAATTAATTGGTTTAAAGGTGTAGAAATATTGTTTTTTAAATGTTATCTGTCATGCAGAAACAACATTTCTAAAATAAAACTAAGTACTCTAAACTTTTTTTAAAAAAAATACCTCTTTCTATATAATTATATATATAGTAAAATATATGATTTCTCTATGTGTAATAACATATTTATATATTTAGTTTTATCATAACACAACATCTCTCATAACACATTTAAATCCTTTACACCTCTAAAAAAAAATTAGAAAAGACAAAGGAAAAAAAAATATTTTTTTGAATCATTTCTTTATATATGATAACATGTTTATATAAACATGAAATGTTTTAATGAAACTATATGATTGTTAATAATATAATTATATTTTGAATTAAATTGAATAACTATTATTCGATTTTATCTCAACATTTATAAATATTAAAATTAATTAAGAAAGCTAACGGAAATTAACTTAATAAAAAATAAATTTCATTGACAAATTAAATTTTCCGATGTTTGGTAATGTAATGGAAAATAAGTTGGAAAATAACTTATTGATGTTTTATTTTTTTCAAGTTTATTAAAATAATGAGGAACAAATCTTACAAATTAAAAGGTTGAATGAGAATGAAATTGAAAACAAATATAATTTCATAAATTATCTCAAATAAAATAAATAATAATCAAAATAATAGAGATCAAATCTAAAAAATTAAAAAAATTGAAAGATAAAGAAATTAAAATAATAATAATTATCATTCATAAATTATTTTAAATAAAATAAATAACAATCAAAAGAATAAGGATGAAATTTGATAAATAAAAAATTTCAAGTAAAAAATGATAAGGGAAAAGCAAATAACAATTATAAAAATAAAGACCAAAGTTAGTATAAAAATTAAATTCTAAGGGATAAAATTAAAAAAAAAAATATTCAAAACAAAATATATATAGCAATCAAAAGTTTGATGACTAAATTTGATATAATCAACAAATAATATAATATTTCTAAATTTTTCACAAATTTCTGGAAAGTGTTTTCCGTCTAAATTTTTTAAGAAAATATTTTTCTGAAAACCAAGTCAAATTTTTCTTTAACTAAAAAGTATTTTTTATTGATTAATTTTTCTAATAATAAATAAATATAAGAAAGTTTGAAAATTGATATTTTGAAATCAAGGAAATCAACATTCCTATAATAAATAAATAAAAAAAAAAAAAAGAGAGAAGGAAGGAAATTGTACGTTCATGTCCAAGCTGTCAAAAGAAGCATTATTTTAATCACGAGAAAGTACTGTAAACGCCAACTATTGAAAACATATTAGCTGTCAGAAATCGAAATGGATGATCACGTTGTACACTCCTTGTCTTTGGCCCTGCCTGTCCAAAAAACAATATACCTGGCAAATAAAACGACAAACAATTTTTTGTTGACATTTATTACCCTTATATTATATCCACGTGGCCACACAAATGCAACTGGAAGCCCAGTGGACAATCAAGTAGGTAATGGTTTTTGTATTTTAAAAATATTTTTAAAAAATTTTAATTTTTTATTATTTTAAATTAATATTTTATTGATATTTTTAAATCATTTTAATGTATTGATTTTAAAAATAATTTATAAAAAATATTATTTTAATATATTTTTAAATAAAAAATATTTTGAATAGTAACCATAATCATACTTCCAAACATGCATATTCGTTCTTTTTAAAATTATAATAACAATTATAGTTTAAAATATTTTTTATTTGGATATATATTAAAATAATATTTTTTTATTTTTTAAAAATTATTTTTAATATTAAGACGTCCAGACGATTTGAAAATAAAAAATGAAAATATTTTAAATTTTTAAAAAATATAATTTACATCACGTTTCAATTTTACAAAAAAATATGGTGGCATTGTTGCATAGATGATAGATTTAGCATTATTAGTATAAATAGAAAAACAGAGTAGAGGATCATGTTTACTTTATATTAGAGTAGGCTTGTCTACACAAAAGAAAATGAAACATTCTGATTATAATTAGATTTTGGGCACAACTACAAACACAAAAGTGAAATCTTGTTTTTTAAGATTTCTTTTCTGCATGTGGTTTGTAGTTTTGTTCTAAATGTGAAAGAATAATGATGGTGATGTTATGTTTTCGGACCACACAAGTTTTTATTTTATTTTATTTGATGGTGATATATATTTTTTGTATAGTTTATGTTTTAACATAGATTTTTTAGATATATTTTTTACATTAACATGATGTATTTGAGACATCCAATAAATTCTACTAGGAACAATAGGTTTATATTAAAAAAATCAAGGGAATTAACTAGATAGCACAAGTCAATATTACCATTATACTTTTTTATTCAATTAATTTAATCTCTTATGTATTCACATTTACATTTCTAGATATAGCTTTTATATATATATATATATATATATATTAATAAGATTAAAGGTGTATTTGTTATTACTGTTATGGCTATTAAAAAATAATTTTTAAATAATTTTTTATTTAAAAAACATCAAATTACTATATTTTTAATTGTTTTTAAATGTTTTTAATGTGTTAAAGTAAAAAAAAAATCATTATTTTTATTTATTTTTAATTAAAAAAAACTTTTAATATAAGCAATTGATATCAAATTACTAAACATACTCTAAATGCATGTGAATATTAGATTTGTTTTTTAAAAAATCTAATGGCAAGTCTCAGACTTTAAATGTGATTTCAAATGAGTCTTGTCCTTTGTCACACCGAACCAATCCTTTTCAAGAACTCACTACCTTTGGTTAATTCTCCCTTTGATCTCGTAAAGAGACTCTCCTAACCTAAGAAGATTCGATTCTTATTCTTTTCATATAATCTTAACCAGTTAAGCTATTAATTTGACCAAATAAACAAATTGGGAATAAAAACATTTTCTTCTTCCCTCTCTTAAAAACAGAAATATATAAAAAAGGGCTTGTGTATATCCTTCTTTGGGCAGGCAAGAAGTGAAAAAAATCTACAATAGTAGCAAAGAAAGAGGGGCAAAAACCATAGCCATCACAGATAAGTATCTGTTCTCAATTAGCTGAAAGCATATGCCTTTACATATTCTTCCATTGATACCTCAATGACGAGGGAGTGTTCCGCCTGTGATAGGGAATATTCATTGATAATGTGCTATTGTTATTTCCTTCATACCCCTTCAAGATTCCTTTCAAGAGTGAAAATTATTCCTTCTCTAATTCACTGTATTAATCAATCTACAAAATCCAACTCGCTACTCCACCAGCTGAATTACTCGCTACTCCACCAGCTAAATTACTCCCTCATCGTCACACTTTCTACTTCTCTTTCTATAAATCATACTCTCTCTCCTCATTTTTTATGTACCACCACTTATTCTTCTTCTCCTTCTGCGTCATCCTCCTCTTCTTTCTTGTACCCACTTCTTGTTTCTCACTGAGTTTAGGAGGCTAAAAAAGGTGAAAGACATAAAGGGTGTTTCTTGTTAGAGCTAAAAGCGACAACAATATGACTCGCGGTGAGGTTGGAGAAGACGAGGAGAATCCTCCTTTCCTTGATTATGAGACCATTTCGAGGCCAAGGCGTATTGCTCTTTTTGTTGAGCCCTCTCCATTTGCGTGAGTCGTGACTACTCTGTTGATATCAATTTCTTGAAAAAACATGGGCTTAGTGCTAGTTTCTTGCATTGTTTGATTAATTTTTGGTGTTCGAAGCTGACGTTGACTTTGAGTTTCTTTGATTGCTTTGTGTTTGATGAAACGATTGTGACAATTTCAGGTTATGATTTTCATTTTGTTTTCCCGTTAACATCTGCTTTTTTTGTTTATTTTTTTTTTCAAGTCATGCTGTTTGATTACTAAAAATAGTTAGCTCTAGTTGCTATTGCGATTTTTATGATTATGTCATAGGTTCTGCTAACTGCCAATGTTGTGAAGTTTGAATCTAGTTAGGTGATTGTTCCATTGTTCCATTAGCTCGGTTGATTAAACATATGCATCTGTGTTTTATGGCTTCTCTTTAACGGCCTTTTGTTTTCTTGTGAATATTACTTCACATGTCGTAATTGGTTGGCTTTGTCATATGTCTACTTTTAAATGTAGATTTTGAAGAATTTATTGTTGTAACTTCCTGTGGCCTGTGGTTTATTTAGCTCAATGCATATCGTGGAGTTCATATAGTATTCTGCTCTATAGAAACTCACTAGCTATAATTGCATACTTGGACTTTAATGGGTCACCTAGTAGTCGTCTACCTTTTATATTCTGTTCTGTTATTTAGTGTCTAAGAAACTCATCGTTTCTGGGAAGTGCTTGCTTGACTGGCGTATTTCACCATATGGAGCTTTTTGTCACTGATTGCAATCGTCACTACTTCTTTTCTGGTTAAATGTTACTCGAACACACATTCCAGATTTTCATTACTGAAGACTTTTACGGTATAAGATATAAATTGTTAACCCCTTTGTTTTAGAACTTGTTTTGCCAACTCTAAGCTGGGAGGGTAGAAGCTAAATATTAGAGGTGGTAAATATAACTACTTGTAACAAATTGACGAAGTAGGACCTTTCCATGACTAGTGCAATGGGTTTTGGCATAATTGTTTTTAGTTAGGCTTGTGGCTTAGGAACTCCTGCAAACAAGTCCCCTATCGGAATAGGGACCCTTCAACGCTTAGGTTGATAAAAGTAGGAGAAAAATAATATACAACAAAGAACGGGAATGCATAAGGGTACGTGTTATGACTGTTGTGTTAGGCATTGTATCATGACTTGTTGTTACCTTGTGATCTAAGGTATTTATGTACCTCAGTCACATGAATTTGTCTTGTGGAGAGTGTAGTTGTAGATATATCGTGTTAGGATAATTATGAAAAATAATTACCTTTATTGTTCATGTAGGCATCATATTGATCATTAACGAAACAGATAGGTGTGTATTGGTAAGAAAGGTAGGTGCCTACCCTAATAACACCGCCACGAAGAATTAGGTATGCACAACGTAACACTAGTAGGCAATTGTGCATCCCCGCATTAACAATGAGTGCGCCAGGGAATTAGTTGTGCATTGCATAACACTGCTAGGCGTTATTGTGCAACACCATTCTGACAATGCTAGAGCATAAAAATACTCCCTTCCTGCGTTGCATGTTTTCCGGTCAAGTAAACTTAGGGGCTGAAGTGGAGAGTTGTAGAAGAATTAGGGATTAAATTGGAGAAAAGAGAGAAAAATTAGCTGGCACCTATATTATACGCGCCAACATGTGAACAAGTCCCACCACATGAGCTTGTTTTGGCTCTGGTTCTGATGATGTTTTTTGGTGTTGTTGAATTTGTCTTGGTGAGATCTTCCTTTTGGTTTGATGTGTGTTGTCATCAAAGCCATAGTAGCACTTTAGTGACTTTTCCTTCCTTTCTCCTTTTTCTCTCTTTTTTCTCTCTTTTTTCTCTCTTCTCACTCAGTAATTGAGCTTGCCTTCCATAGCTTTTCAGTAAGTTTTGCTTAGCTGTCTTGGAGAGATTTTCTTTTGTTCTTCAGGCTTGATTTGTCATCAAGGCTTCTTTTGAGTCGAACAGCTAGACTGATGTTCAGTCTTTTCAATTTTTTTTAACTTAGAGCCCTTGGCCCAACCAATTTGTCTGGATAGGTGGTTGTTTGGTCTTGTTTGTTGCGCCTTTGGCTGAACAGCTTGACTAAATATGTCTTTTTTTATTTATTTATTTTCTTTTCTTTCTATGAGCCAATGGGCTTTGAGCCTTTTTTTTTTTTTTCCATTGGTGTGATGTGCGTAGTCATCACAGCCATGGTGGCACTCCGGTGACTTGTCCTTCCTTTCTCCTATTTTCTCTCTTCTCTATCAGTAAGTGAGCCTGCCTTCCTTAGTTGTTCAGTCTTCTTTGCTTAGTTGTCCTGGAGGAGCGGATGTCATCATAGAAATGTTTCATATATTGACATGTTTTATCACTATATTTAGTTTTTTTTTCTTTTCATTAATGGGGATTCTGTTTTGTTTTTGGTATCTTCAATTTATGCTTGTTAGTTGAGACTGAATAATGGGCACTATTTGAATACCAACTATTTCCTTTTGTTTTACAGGTATGTGTCGGGGTATAAAAACCGGTTCCAGAATTTCATCAAATATTTACGTGAAATGGGGGATGAGGTGATTTATAATACTTTGATTTGAGTGCTACATGACTATGGTTTTATTTTGTTTTTTATTGTCTATGCATACTGATGTGGCTTAATAACTTGAGCAACATGAATAGAGACTGGATCATTTTTTCACTGATTTTATATCAGAAAACCTAATTCTCCTATATTCATTTTTACTTAGGTTGGGAATGATACTTTAATTTTTTGAAACCCCTGAACACAATGATTCAAAAGAAATTAGAGTTGAACCGACAAAGCTTTTGATATAGCTTGTCATTATCTTTCTACTTGTTAATTCCAGCCTAATCAGCTTGGCATGTTAAAGCTACAAAGACATCGATTTTGAAACTTTTTTTATTTTTTATTTGGTAAAAATTCTATCACTTCACAATATCAACAAGTTAGCTTAGTAATGTGCAGGTGATGGTTGTGACAACACATGAAGGAGTGCCCCAGGAATTTTATGGAGCCAAACTGATTGGATCACGGAGGTTGCTACGACAACCTTTATCTAGTGTGCACTTTACCTGTGGTGGCTTGTACATTATCATATCCTAATATATTGAAGAGTTGAAGGGGGCTTATTGTTTTAGCCCATCAGAACTGTGGTTATGCAATATTGATCATTAAACAATTTTAGTGTCAATTAGTGTTGCAGCCAGTGTTGTCAAGAGACGTAGAGGTGCTTAAGGCAAGGCAAGGCCCCAATGCCTTTATTAGCCTTGGGTGTTGGATTTTAATGAAGCGCAGTCTAGGCAAGCGCCTTGTGAGTGGGTGCAAGGCGTTAAAGCTAGCGCTTGCTTGAAGTTCTTCCTTTTTTGTTGGATTTTTCCTTTTTTTTTTAATTGATTTATGTTTTGACCTATTTGTCTAATTTTTTTGATTTACCACAAGAAACAACTTAGGAATATTTTTTGTAAAAATCAAAGATTAGGGTAAAAAAATAAAAAATAAATGATTAAAGTGGGAGACAAACAGACAATGAATGACAATTAGAAGAGAAACACCAGCCACACTTTCTTTTTTCAATGGTGGGAGTAAGAGAACAACACATCTATATAAGTGTAGTATGGTTTGAGAGATGAGGATTTAGATTATAATCATGAAATAGAGGATTCAAGTGAAGGAGAGGAAAGCATGGATGAAGGTGTTTTTGAAGATTAATGAATAATGATGATATTTAATTTTGCTTTTTAATTTATTTGGTTCCTCACTACTTTAAATTATCTTCTTTTGTTTTTAAGGTGAAAAATATAACTTTATATGATTATGTTATGGTATTTTATATTTTCTATTGATCCAATATATATATAGCATATTGCCCTGGGTCATTTGGGTAGGCGCCTAGGCGTGCGTCTAGTGCCTTGGGCATTTTACAAGCTTGGTGTCTTTTAGTGCCCTTCACCTTTGACAACACTAATTGCAACCATCCTTACGGTTATTTTATGGTTACATGTATGATTGTCAAGTTATGGTAGTCATTATTTCCCATCATTTTTTTCTTCTAAATTCTTTGTTATATTTTCTGTTTGCCTATTTTGGTTTGCTTTGATTATTTTCTTGGTTGTGCTGCATAATCTAGAAACTTGGGCATTATTCCAACTTGATCAATAGCATTGACATTTTAACTCTCCCGTTATGGTTCTTAAACTTTTCCCTCTTTACAGCTTCCCCTTCCCCTGGTATCAGAAGGTGCCCCTTTCTCTAGCACTTAGTCCAAGAATAATTTCAGAGGTTGCACAGTTTAAGCCTGACATAATACATGCATCGTCACCTGGGATAATGGTGAGGTTTGCCTTTGAAGCAAACAAATCTTTATTATTTATTGGATAAGCATGGCTGACAGTCACAATCTTGTATTGCAGGTTTTTGGTGCCCTTGCCATTGCAAAACTGTTGAGTGTCCCCATCGTGATGTCCTATCACACTCATGTCCCGGTGTGAGTTTGCCTTTCTGGCTTTGTGCTACACATGTTTATGATGTTGCTTCAATTTCTTAGGCCAGATTTCCTTTGATGTGTGGTTATTTACTGAGTTTAATTCTTTATTTTCATTTGCAGATACATCCCAAGGTACACTTTTAGCTGGCTGGTGAAACCCATGTGGATGATCATAAGTATGTATTATGCATTTTGTACTCATAGTTCTGGAAATTCTGCAGGCCGCTGATTACTTTATCAATAATGACATGTATTCCCTTTCCATCAGAATTTCTTCACAGAGCAGCCGATCTCACACTAGTGCCATCAGCTGCTATTGGGAGGGATCTTGAAGCAGCTAGGGTGACAGCAGGTGTAAATAAACATCCAATTCCTGATTACTTAGCTTTTAACTTTTCCCAGTGTCAATTTTGGTGCATAATGCGCTTTATTCCTGAAACCTCTTCAATGAAATTTTGCTCCTGTGTCCATACAGCTGTGTTTTAAATTGATTGCCATACCTTGTTTACAGCTAACAAGATCCGTGTTTGGAATAAGGGAGTTGATTCTGAGAGCTTCCACCCCCATTTCCGCTCTCATGAAATGAGAATGAGATTAAGGTAAGGCCATCCTCTCATCTTTGACAACCAGTTCATTAGACAAGGAATCTCAAATGTATCAGAGCATCATATATTTTTGGTCTAAACAGCAATGGTGAACCTGAAAAACCATTGATAGTCCATGTTGGACGACTTGGAGTCGAGAAGAGTTTGGATTTTCTCAAAAGGTATCATATGCTCCTTTCTCACTTTGTTTTTTATTTTCTTTTTGATGAATGAAAATTTAATTTGTTTTCCTAAATCACTAGATGCAAAACTTCATACATTTTTCAAATTTAGACCCACCATGTCTTAAAAGTTCAAATATCAAAGCACTGGTAGAGCCGACTCAGTATGCTTTGATCTCATTGTCTGAAAGCTTTTGCTATCAGATGCTCTCAAGGACATTTTCCTATAAACAAGAATTTTTTTCTTTTTTCCCCTTTAATCCTACCATTTACATCTTCCTTAAAGTTAAAGGGCATCCAATAAGGATTTTGTGGCCAGACTGGTACTTTTTATTGTTATTAGCAGTATTTTGAGATGGAATTCCTTCACTGAGCTATCATAATTCTTTCAGTCTTTTTTTCCTTTCTAGTTTATTTCTTTCCTTAAGTACTCCCCTCTCCCCATTTTGCACAGAGAGTCATATTTCTTCTCTCTATTCTTCCTAATATATGACTACTATTTTTAGCCCTTATCTTTGCAATTTGATGAATTTGGTTTAACAGGGTTATGGATAGGCTTCCAGGAGCAAGAATTGCCATTATTGGAGATGGGCCATATAGGTACTGCATTTTAAAACTTAGATTAATTCAAGGGAAGTAAATACTTTGTGATGGTTTATGACCCATACCAGCTTCAAATATTTGATTTTTATGAACTGAATTGCCACTAAAGTTATTTCTCAAATTGATCTTTTAAGCCATATCTAACCTTTCCCATTACAATTAGACAATGAAATTCGTATTTACTCCTGTAAAAAGATTGTTTTGACAATTCCAAGCATCTTATTTTAGGAAACATGGATTCTTTCTTTTCAGGGAGGAGTTGGAAAAGATGTTTACTGACATGCCTGCTGTATTTACTGGGATGTTGGGAGGAGAAGAGCTCTCTCAGGCATACGCTAGTGGGGATGTTTTCGTTATGCCTTCAGAATCCGAGACACTTGGTCTCGTCGTTTTGGAGGCCATGTCTTCTGGAATTCCTGTAGTGGGAGCTCGTGCTGGGGGAATCCCAGATATAATTCCTCCAGAACTGGATGGCAAAACTGGGTTTCTCTTTAATCCAGGAGATCTTGATGACTGCTTGAGCAAGTTAAAGCCTTTGTTGGAAAACCAAGAACTAAGAGAAACCATTGGTAAGGCAGCACGTCAAGATATGGAGAAGTATGATTGGAAGGCAGCGACCAAGAAAATACGCAATGAACAATACAGTGCAGCCATTTGGTTCTGGCGCGAGAATACAGCACAGCTATGTAGACCAATTCAGTGGCTAGTAAAACGTCTTTTTCCAATCCCAGAAGTTTAAATGCAGGTGATGAACATTCGTCTGAGGAGGCTTTTCTTTTCGAAGGTAAACGAAAGAAAGATTTGTTGTGGTAATAGACTCCCAGTGCTTCAAGAAAACCCTCAAAAGTTGTGGTAGATTGATTGTGTAATATATTCATGATTCATTTGTATAATATGGACTATGCAGTTATGGCCATTTGTGCAATTAAATGATTTGGTTAGTTTTTAGTCTATTGAAATCTCTCTATGGAATTCAAAACATTGTAATAACAATTCAAGGCAGATGCCATGGAAGCCATAACTTTGTTCTTAATAGTCACTGGAATCTGATAAAAAACACAGGATATCATCTTATGTTCTCATTGGCAAGACATTGTAGGCGCCATCAAATGCTGTGTTTTTTTAGTAGGAGGTGACATTTTTTAGGATATTTCTTCAGACTCTTTTTTAGAGATATTTCTTCTCGGTTTAATTGATTTTTTAGGTTTTTTGCTCATTCAAGTATGAATGATGGCATGCAAGTTTTGTTGTACACCTGATTTCTAGTTCCATCTCTGGTAGGTGTTACACTGGTTCAAATTTTCTTTTTGGTTCATATCCAACAATGGATTCTTAAGGTATATAAGGATTGATATTGCCTTGCTTAAAGGCAGCTTATAGAGTATTGTATTACCTAAGCACAAGTTAAATTGTCTACCAGTAAGACTAGTGGACTATTTAATTGGCTTCAGGCTAATTGTACACCTGTATAGTAGTTGACATCTTGCTCAAATTTTTTTAGGGTTATAAATATATTTGTTATGCAAATAGGTGATACCATGGATGTAGTTGAGAACTTCCATATGTTTTTATTGAAGAGTTCGCTCTTGAAAGATAACATTATACTCGTCCATTAGGTGTTTGCATGAGAGATCAATTTTATATCATATTATAAATCTAATTGAGTTGATCATGTTGGTTTTCTCAAAATACATACACGCAAAAAGAAAATTAAATTTAAAAATTTTCAATAACCCAAGATCTCATTAGATAAATTTATAGTTATTTAAGGTTTATACAAAAATTATCTGAAGAACAAATGTTCTTTTTAGCTTTAAATAATTGCTTCAAGGTTGGGTTATCATAAATCACATGTCTTTCAAGTGTTCGGCCTCTAATAGTAATCTACACAAACCACTAGTGAGAAGTCTTCTAAATCTTTTAGAAGAGAGGTATTGTTATGCCTTTGAGTGCTAGCTCTTTTCTTTTGTGTATTTTAGGTGTTCTATATTGTACTACATACTATTTATTACATAAGGAATAAAAGACATAACATTTTATTTATATGGAATCATGAAAAAACTATAAATAGTAAAATATCAATTTATCACCTGATTAATATCACATATATTATTTCAGGATAATTTTTAAAAACTTTATTAAATTAAGTCCTTACATGTTTTTTTCAAGGTATAGAATTGTAATTCCTTATATAAATTAAATTCTAGTCCTCCATTTTAAAAATTTATTTAAAATCAAGTCACACTTGATTAATAATTTCAGTTTAATTTTTAACTAACGGTTTTTATGTGTGTGACCCATTAGGTTCCTTAATAGGTTGACCTAAATATAAATCACAATCATAAATAAAATAAGATTAAATAAATTAATTTATTATCAATTTAATAATTAATTTATTTATATTTGAAGATCAAATATATTTTTTAGCAACCTGTCATGATCTCCTTAAATTTTAGAAAAGTCATAAATAGTTTAGCTTAACCTTTTAATGATCAATTTCTTATTATAATTATCATCCCTTTATCAACAATGAATGTCATAGCATGAAGTGTATCTATTTTATCAAATCATGTTTGTTCTCAACACCATAGTTATTGATTATTTGAATAAGATTTAAAATTTTTTCAAATATCATTCCACTTTGTGTAAGGATTTATAATCAATACTATTTGAGAACATATAGAATATTTTTCTTAATTCACCTAGGATGATGAATCCTATATTAATTACTTAAATATATTTATATAGTTCATGTTATACTCAATATCTACATGTTTGTTATCCTTGATTATGATAATGTATAACATGATTAAAACATAATATTTTCTATATAAAGTAACTTAGTGATCTCAAGTTGAAGCATCACTTACACAACTATCACATGAATCTTTTTATAGATATAAATAATCTCTTTATATAGAATTCTAATGCGGGTTAGTTTAGTGTACTATGATATGATAAGAACCTACATATTAGTTATAGGTATACTTCATATTTTAACTTATGAGAATAAATGTTTCATTTTACAAAAGAAAATAACATAATATGTACAAGTCTCAATGACTCTCATTAATGTCTAGTCTTAATAGAATATTAACGAGGAACATTTTGGAACAATGCTTTGATGCAATAGGAATCTCACGATCATAACAACTTTATAATTTTCTTTGCAAAACATTTTTATCTCTAGAACTTTATCTTTACTTTATATTTATTAATTAAAGATTAGATTTATAAATCATATATTTGATGAATGTTAAAGATAAATAAGCCTTTGTTAATAATTAAATAAGTTTACATTGAACAAATTTAATGTTATAAGGCATATATACTAATAGGTCAGCCATGAGCTGCATGATTTTATTAACTACTAAAGTGTTATTATAGAGCATCATATTTGCTATGTTTCAATCTCCAACTGGATGGCTTTTAAAATCAATATTAGATAAGTTTATTTGCTGATAAAAAAATCCTTTAAGAATAGAGTTTGGTGAGTGGTAATAACAAACCAAATTATCAGAGTCCCAATAATCCAAAATTATACATAATAATAAGCATTTTATCTCAAATTTCACAATATTATAGCAATTTGTCCAAAAAATAATTTGAGATTGGTTCGAAAAGTGTTTACTAGAGTTGTAAGTGTTTGTTGGAGCTATTGTAATTAATAGTGGCTGAGAAAGAATAAGAGAAGGCAACATGGGAAACAAAGAAAGAGAAGCTACTGGTTGTGGTTATGGTTTGGGCCGAGATGGGTGGTTGAGGGTCCTAGTTGTATATGTTTTCTTTAGGAAGAGAGATCATGATTGATGATGGAACCAGAGAAGAGGTTGAGGTCTTTAACTAGGTATAACAGTTGGTGATGCTAGGCTTGTATAATTGATGGTACATGGCTAAGTCACGGTGGAGAGAAGCTAGCATTGTGGTTGCTGATGTAGGGACTGCGGTTAGGGAGGAGAGATTGAACTCTCGACTAAGATGGTGGTTCTTTGATTTTGATTGTTGGTATGGTAGAGCTCAAGAAAAATTTGGGGAAGATAGTTGTTTTTGGCTTGTGCTTAAAGGTGACAGTACTCGTCTCGATTGAAAATGGAGAGTTGTTGAGTGATGAGCTTAATAGTGAAGAAGAGGGGTTGTGCTTATATTATAGAGAGAAGAGAAAGTTAAGGGAGGATGCTGGAAAATGAGAAGAAAATAGGCCCTTGAGGGGAGCTGAGATTGTGAGATGATTGGCGTGGATTTAGGGAGGGGAAAATCTGTTATTGTGCTAGTGGCTATTAAGTTTTTTTTTTTGTTGGTTATTGTTGGAGAGAAAGTAGTACAGTGGTTGGCGACTAGGTTTAGAAATAATAGGTGTAGAGGTTTTTATGTATTATTTTTTGGAGAGTATGTGAGTTGGAGAGAGTAATTTTTATATATATTTTCTTTTAGTTTTTTTTTATTAATAGCCTCCCTAAAATTCCTTCTTTTTTTGTGTGTGGTATAACCACTTATTTATAGGCAACATAATTTATCCTCCCGATTGTTTGGTCCTCAAGAAACTAAAAAAATTCACTTTAGTCCCTTATTTTTTTCCTTTGCAATTTTGGTTTTCCTATCCAAATAATTTTTTTTGTTTTTTTTTCTATTGTGGTATTTTTAAAAAAAGGCAACATCAATGTCAATTTAATAAAATTGATTAATAATTTTGAAATGAGTGCGTTCAAAATCAAACGCGTCAAAAGTAAATTTTTTAATTTTTAACCTTTTTGAAAAGTCACTAAAAATGTCAAAAAAAAAAAAAAGCAAACACATCAAAAGTATATATATTTTTATTTTTTTATACTTTTTGGATATTTTTAAATCAAGGAAGAAAAAAAGAGTAAAACATCAAGTTATAACACCTGTCATTCACACCAGCTGAGGGTGTTTTTTAATAATAGGTATAGCCTCAAGTGACACTGTACCCATTTTGTGACTTTTTCGTACCATGATAGCTCACCACCACCCAATTTCATTATTTGTTCTTCGAGCGGGGTGGCTTTTCTTTGAAAGTCTCCCATATAGGCTTATTTGGCTTATTGGCAAAGTTAAAGAACCAAAGGAAAGAAAAACCCCCTTCAACGCTTTTAATCAAGGTGCAACATTACCTAAAAACCTTGACTATAGGTTCCTCATCCAACATTTCGAGCAACTATTGAATGTAGATAGAATGGTCCACCCATTAAGGTAGAGTTGAGTTGGACTTAGATTGTAATATTTAAACACTTCTCTTACAAAACCTTGTAAAGAAAACGAGTATCCAAACTCATACATGCAAATGAGGGTTATAATTAAAAAATTTCCCCCACTGTGTTTATTGGTGATCTTTGAAACACGATCACCATGTTTGGGTAACAAGACCACATAAATTCTTAGTTGTTAAAGATTGGCCTCATCCATTTGGTTTAGAGTTACCATGCTTTGAACATTATTAGTGGGATTCTTGGGCACACGTTCTTTTCTTTTGAGGCTTGTAACCTCTTAAGGACTTATGTTTTCCATCCTTCTAGAAATGGAAGGTGGAGAAGCATCGATTCTAGACTGTGGGCCAATCTTAATGGTTGATGATCTCTGGCGAACACTATTATTTTTTAATGTTAAGGTAAAATCCCCCTTAGAGGATACTTCCTTTTTTCTTTTTCTAGAAGTCATTCTGAATCTTTTAAAGAAAAGAAGAAAAACTAAAACAAAAATCATACAAGAAAAGAAGAAGATGGAGATTTGGTATACTTAACAAGAAAAAATCATATATGATAAAAATATCTTTCTTGTGTCTTGAATCTTCTAAGTTATGGAAACAGAGAAATTTTTTTTCATAAATAAAAATCACAATTTGAAGTGAATGAAGGTTTTTATATACGAGTAACCCTCATTCTCCAGCAATAAATAAAGGACATATGACATCTCATCATAACTATAGAAAGGCTAAAAGCCAACAAACATTCGTTGCATACCGTCAAGTGATATTCCAAAGATGTTTGCTTCCTCTTCCCTTTGAAATCATTTCAAATCACCAAAGGCTTAAATGTCTCTTCCCAAAGGAAGACATGACGTATCATGACTTATAGTCTCCCAAAACACCTCTTAAGCCTTTACGTGTGATATACATTAAAGACTTAGGGTGCCGATCCGGGATACTCCGAAGGGCGACTAGGTCAGTCCATTGACTTAGGGGGCAACTGATAAGGTAATTATTTTTTACGTATCTTTTTTAGACTTGAAAAAGTCTATAATAAGGTGGGTTTGACGATATGCAAGACTGTAAGACCCCTAAACAATTGGGTTTGGTAATCAACTGGATCCAATGTAAATTGGATTTGATGATGTATTAGATTCAAAACAAATAGGCCTAACGAACTGTCATACATAATAAATTAGTGTTCAACAATCTACTAAACCCAAAGGAACATGAGTTTGACGTTATGATAGACTCAAAACACTTAATTTCAATGATTAGTCGAACCTAAGGAAACATATGCCTAGCAAAATGCTAGACCCAACATACTTGGATTCAACTATTAGTTGAACCCAAGGAAACATAGGTCTAGCGAGATGCCAGACCTAACATACTTGGGTTCAACTGTTAGTTACCCAAGAAAACACGGGCATGGCAAGATACTAGACCCAACATACTTAGGTTCAATCGTCAGTTGAAATCAAGGAAATATGGATTTGACAAGATGCCAAATCCAATATTCTTGGATTCATCAATCAACTAAACCCAAGGCAATATACCAAGTTTTAGAAGAACACATAAACTGAAAGTGTTATAAGTTTGATAAACTGTCATGCCTTTTAACCTAGGTTGGGTTACATCTCAAGTCTTGAGTATCTAAGGCTAAGGAATCCTACTTCTAGAACAATTACATGAATTATTTATATACGAGGTAATGATCTCATTACACTTATAGATGTACAAAAAGATATTTTAAGAGACCTACCACACTTACTATCTTATACATGCTAGGCTTGTATAATTGATGGTACGTGGCTGGGTCACGGTGGAGAGAAGCTAGCGTTGTGGTTGCTGATGTAGGGATTGCGAGTAGGGAGGAGAGATTGAACTCTCGACTAAGATGGTGGATCTTTGGTTTTAATGGTTGGTATGGTGCAGCTCAAGAAAAATTTGGGGAAGATAGTTGTTTTTGGCTTGTGCTTAAAGGTGGCAGTACTTGTCTCAACTGAAAATGAAGAGTTGTTGAGTGGTGAGCTTAATAGTGAAGAAGAGGGGTTGTGCTTATATTATAGAGAGAAGAAGTGAAAGTTGAGGGAGGATGTTGGAAAATGAGAAGAAAATAAGCCCTGTGGGGAGCTGAGATGATTGGCGTGGATTTGAGGAGGGAAAAATTTGTTACTGTGCTAGTGGCTATTAAGCTTTTATTTTTTTGTTGGTTATTGTTGGAGAGAAGGTAGTACAGTGGTTGGCGACTAGGTTTAGAAATAATAGGTGTAGAGTTTTTTATGTATTATTTTTGGAAGAGTATATGAGTTAGGGAGAGTAATTTTTTTGTATTTTTTTTAATGGCCTCCCTAAAATTCCTTCTCTTCTTGTGTGTGGTACAACCACTTATTTATAGGCAACATAATTTATCCCTTTCCTCCCAATTGTTTGGTCCTCAAGAAACTAAAAAAATTCAGTTTAGTCCCTTACTTTTATCCTTTGCATTTTTGGTTTCCCTATTCAAATATTTTTTTTGTTTTCTTTTTCTATTGTGGTATTTTTGAAAAAAAAAACAACATCAATGTCAACGTCAACTTAATAAAATTGATTAATAATTTTGAAATGAGTGCGTTCAAAATCAAACGCGTCAAAAGTAAATTTTTTAGTTTTTAACCTTTTTGAAAAGCTGCTAAAAATGTAAAAAAAAAAAAAACAAAACAAAGCAAACACATCAAAAGTATATATATTTTTATTTTTTTATACTTTTTGGATATTTTTAAATCAAGAAAGGAAAAAAAAAGTAAAACATCAAGTTATGACACCTGTCATTCACACCAGCTGAGGGTGCTTTCCAATAATAGGTGTAGCCTTAAGTGACACTGTATCGATTTTGTGACTTTTCCATACCATGATAGCTCACCACCACCCAATGTCCTTATCTATTCTTCAAGCGGGGTGGCCTTTCTTTGAAAGTCTCCCATATAGGCCTATTTGGCTTATTGGAAAAGTTAAAGAACCAAAGGAAAGAAAAGCCCCCTTTCAACGCTTTTAATAAGGGTGAAACATTACCTAAAAACCTTGACTATAGGTTCCTCATCTAACATTTTGAGCAACTTATTGAATGCAGATAGAATGGTCCACCCATTAGGGTGGAGTTGAGATGGACTTAGATTGTAATATTTGAACACTTCTTTTACAAAACCTTGTAAAAAAAAAAAGTACCCAAACTCATACATGCAAATGGGGTTATAATTAAAAGATTCCCCCCACCATGCTTATTAGTGACCTTTGAAACACGGTCACCATGTTTGGGTAACGAGACCACATAAATTCCTGGTTGTTAAAGATTGGCCTCATCCATTTGGTTTAGAGTTACCATGCTTTGAACATTATTAGTGGGATTCTTGGGCAGACATTCTTTCCCTTTGAGGCTTGCAACCTCTTGAGGACTTATGTTTTCCGTCCTTCTAGAAATGAAAGGTGGAGAAGCATCGATTCTAGACTGTGGGCCAATCCTAATGGCTGATGATCTCTGGCGAGCACTGTCATTTTTTAACGTTAAGGTAAAATCCCCCTTAGAGGATACTTCCTTCTTTATTTTTCTAGAAGTCATTCTGAATCTTTTAAAGAAAAGAAGAAAAACTAAAACAAAAATCATACAAGAAAAGAAGAAGATGGAGATTTGGTATACTTAACAAGAAAAATTCATATATGATAAAAATATCTTGTTCTTGTGTCTTAAATCTTCTAAGTTATGGAAATAGAGAAATTTTTTATCATAAGTAAAAATCACAATTTAAAATGAATGAAGGTTTTTATATACGAGTAACCCTCATTCTCCAACAATAAATAAAGGACATATGACATCTCATCATAACTATAGAAAGGCTAAAAGCCAACAAACATTCATTGCATACCGTTAAGTGATATTCCAAAGATGTTTGCTTCCTCTTCCCTTTGAAATCATTTCAAATCATCAAAGGCTTAAATGTCTCTTCCTAAAGGAAGACATGACGTATCTTGACTTATAGTCTCCCAAAACACCTCTTAAGCCTTTACGTGTGATATACATTAAAGACTTGGGGGGCAACTAATAAGGTAATTTTTTTTTACATATCTTTTTTAGACTTGAAAAAGTCTATAATAAGGTGGGTTTGACGATATTCAAGACCGTAAGACCCCCAAACAATTGGGTTCGGTAATCAACTAAATCCAATGTAAATTGGGTTTGATGATGTATTAAATCCAAAACAAATAGGCATGACGAACTGTCATACATAATACATTTTAGTTCAGCAATCTACTGAACCCAAAAGAACATGGGTTTGACGTTATGATAGACTCAAAACACTTGGGTTCAATGATTAGCCAAACCTAAAGAAACATGTGACTAGCAAGATGCCGGACCCAACATACTTGGATTCAACTGTTAGCTAAACTCAAGGAAACATAGGTCTGGAAAAATGCCGGACCCAACATACTTGGGTTCAACTGTTAGTTGCCCAACAAAACATAGGTTCGGCAAGATACTAGACCAAAGATACTTAGGTTCAATCGTCAGTTGAACTCAAGGAAATATGGATTTGACAAGATGCCAAATCTAATATTTTTGGGTTCATCAATCTACTAAACCCAAGGCAATATACCAAGTCTTAGAAGAACACCTAAACTGAAAGTGTTATGAGTTTGATAAACCGTCATGCCTTTTAACCTAGGTTGGGTTACATCTCAAGTCTTGAGTATCTAAGGCTAAGGAATCCTATTTCTAGAACAATTACATGAATTATTTATATATGAGGTAATGATCTCATTACACTTATAGATGTACAAAAAGATATTTTAAGAGACCTACCACACTTACTATCTTAATAATAATATGTAAATAATATATGTTCCTTATTAATGCCATCGAGAGCAAGGGGCTTTTCTGTCCTTACCTTCTTTAAAAACAATAAGGTTCAAAGGGTATAAATATTCCATAAACCATCTAGGTAAGAGGTTTAAAACCTTATTATTTTTTAATAGTTTACATATATTTTAGAGTATTAACTATCTTAAAATACAAAAATAAACATCACTTGTTTTTAGAATTTAAGGCTTTTTAAAGTTATTTATTGTTTTTCCTATAAAGTTACAAATTTTATAATTAAAGGGTCTTTAAATCCTCTCAATTGGGATTTTGCAAGTATTTAGAGTTTTTACCATTAATTTGATGTTTTCTAAGCTTAGAAGAAAAAAAAAACTATTTACAACATCTTTATTAACCATTATCCATGAAGTGAAGAACTGAATAACTTAAACCATCGAAATAAATTAAGCTTCTACTTTCAAAGTTTAAAAAATTACACTCTCTGCCTATATGGCCAAAACATCGCTGTTTGGCCTCATATTTTCTACTTAAAATGCTAATTATTAAAGGAAAAAAGAAAAAAAAAAGGAAGAAAAAATCTCAACCGTCCAAATCAATCAAATTTTCTTGTAGTCAATCATGAACCTCATACTTTGCCCCTTAACTTTTGGACCAGATAATATACCCGAAAACGATTGTGATTTTTATTTCTTCATTTCCTTTCTTCAAGCAATGAACCAGAGCTTTCACTATAGTGTGAACCACTCACACGATTTCTGAAACATATTGCATAAACTCATCGTCGCTTTCAAGACCAGTCATTGTATCAGGTGACAAAACAACCTCAAGATCAACGCTCCCATTTCCATCTCTCCCAGGAAAAGCTGAGATCTTCCCATCAAATTTATTGGCCCTACCACTCCTCACAGCCAAAGGTCGGCCCCACCCAAAATCGTTATCATACATAGGGAATCTTGGAGAACTTCCCATGGTGATTGATGCACCATCAAGATTCCCCAGCGGAAATAACCGCGGCTCCTTTTCCCAATCTGCTATACCTTTCCGCACCGTACCATCACCATGGGCGACGACGTTTTTGTGCAGCAAATCAGCTCCAAAGCTCAGATCTTTAGATAAAAGCTTTCCAGCCAAAGCAACGGTTGGGATGCTCTGAATCGCGTTGCCAAAGTAATACGGGTTCAACCGCGGCTCCAGCCGGTGGCGGCAATTCACAGCCATACGAAACGTCGTCATTTTGGAGGGCGATAATTTCCTCGCACGTGTCACGGATCTCCACAGCTGCGCGCAAAGGGACTGAAACGAGGAAATCTCTGCCGTTTTGTTGTTCTTTAAGGAAAGTGGATCTACTTTGCCGTTTCTTTCTCCGTTAACGATTTTCCAACTGTCGTTACTTAGCTTTCCGAAAATCTCTGCCGAATTGGACCTAAAATTACTGTTGTTAGCTCTCAACTTGAGCTTGAGAATTGCATCTCTGCTAAAATGGAAAATTCTCTCCCGCAATGGCTCGTCGCCAGCAAATGTCACCTTAGGTCCACCGGGGGGGAATTTAAGCACCGCCGGTGAGTTAAGCATGGTGTTGCGGGAAAAGTCTGGAGATTTAGAGATTTTTTTAGATCCTTTGCAGATTTCAGCGAAGGTATTGAAGAAGTTCCAGAATGAAGTGCCATCAGTGACAGCATGATTTACAGTGCACCCAATGAATATGCCGTCTTTCAGTTCAGTGACCTGAACTGCCACTAGAGGTTTAGAATGACCCGAATAACTAAGGGTCTTGTCCATTGCGAAGAACTCTTTGAAGCATTCAGGGACGTGGGTTGGAGAAAGAATGGTGTGGATGGAGAGGTGTCTTGCTTTCGCTTGGATGAAATCAACGCCTGCATCGTTGCTTACAATGTGGACATGGCCAGTAGGGTCAGTTTGGAGGCGGCCAGCAAGAGCAGGGAAGTGAGAAAGAGCGACGGAGAGGGAGTGTTTGAGGGATGTGATTAGGTCATTAATGGAGTACGGTGGATACGTGAGGAGGACACCTTTTTGGATGTATTGACAAGAGAGCATGGGGAGGTCTGAGACTGAGAGCTTTAGGGTTTTGATGGTTGAGGATTTTTGGTCTGCGTAGATCGTACATATTGAGACGATAGTGGTATTGGAAGAAGAAGGCATTTTCTTCTTTTTTTCCTTTTAAGGTTAATGATATATGGTGGACTGGACAGCTGAGTAGTGTGCGTGAGAGTATGAATGTGAGGAGATGTGGAGGGGTTTATATAGGGAGAGCGTAGGAGGAAGGATTCATGAACTTGAGGGTAGTTTCGTGGTGGTTGTTAATACGCTTGCTTCACCTCATATCCATTTGTTTATGGCCTTTTTATCTACAGGAGATGTATGGGTGGGTGAGAAAAAAAGAGGAGACATGGTGGGGCATATGTTGGATTAGTACAAGAAGCCATGGCATCAATATGTTCAAAATTACAACCATTTATGAGGTTTTCTGGTGGTAATAATTTAGAATTAAAAGGTAATTTTTTTTTATTATAGTTTCAGGTTTGAATCCTATGATTATTTATATAATGATTACTAGAGGTTTATATGGTCATTAACTTCAAGATCCGTGGGATCAGTCGAGGTACGCGCAAGCTGGCCCGAACATTCACATTAATAAAAAAAAATTATTCAAAATTATTATCAAATTTGAAGTATAAATAATATCAATAAAAAAAAAACTCACTATAATCACATTTAGTGGTTTGGGATTATGCCGATACTTAATTAAAAACATCATTGTTGTAATAATTGTCTTTTAAACCTTGACAACAAAGCTGTATAGGTTAGGAAAAATAACTAGGACAAATACTCCTCTAATTGTTTTGTACAATAGCATAATTAGCAAGGTAATTGAATGCTACATATACTTGAGATCTTAAGGCTCGCTGGCTGAATGATTAGCATAATTAATTACTCATAGAGATCGGATCAGAAACAAGTTTATAAATACGTTAAAGTATATTAACTGAAGCTTTGCGTATATAAATGTGCCAAGGTTCCTCAAACTTCTCTTCGTTACACAATACTAATAAAGTGATGGGTTTGGTTGTTAATTTTATGTTTGTAAGATTAATTAAGTTATATGTAAATTCATCTGAATATTTATATTAATAAAAAAAATAAAGTCATGAGTCACCCACCAATATCTCCACTAACAATAGCAGCATGTGCTCTAATCTACTTCTGCTTGTTCCAGGAAATTAAGTTGATTTCCATCTTTAAAATGTTCAATTGACTGACAATATTTGCACTGGCAAACCCCTTGAACTATTTAATTGATATGACACGACTAATGAGGTTAAACGTGCGGCAAATAGTTAAAATATTACAAGCAGCAATGGCACGAAGATTCTCGTGGCTACAGTCCATTTATTTTAAAATCCTCGCTTTTGGACTAATTAATTTCATGTTATTCTATTCTTCTCTAGTCATTTTATCGGTTAGGGCTCCAACTGTGTAAGACATTTGTCAGTACTAAAAAGAATCATTAGCATATCACCAAATATTAACTAGCAATAACTTCTTTTCCATTTTATTTTCTAGCTAGCGATCTTCCTTCCTCATGAATAACAATAATAAAAAAACCTTTAATTAATTATTAAAAAATAACATAAATCATCTAAAAATTTAAATTATTGGATTGAAATAATTTTTTAATATGATATTAGAGCCTTAATGACTAAGCGATTATGAATTCAAATCTTACAATTCTCATTTATTTGATAAAAATTAAGTATAAGATAATGTAGATATGTGTAAGTTTAAAGCTTAAAGTGTTTTTATTTAAAAAAATATGTTAAAAAATAATATAAATTATATCCTAAAATTTTATTTAAAATTTAAATTATATTTTTTAAAATAATATTTTTCCCCGAAATTGTTTTTGGCATATCCGTATGGGTTCACATGTAACCAACAGCAAACGTCAGCCAATAAGGCTTAATGAGTTGCCGATCCCCTGTTGCTCAAGGATTAAATCTAAGCCCACTTGTGTGTCCCCATGGGTTCACATGTAACCAACAACACAAGTCGATTGGAAAGACTACATGCATGCATCTAAGGGAAGACTAACGTTGACTATGTTTTAAACAATATGTGCTACACGAGAAGGGCTGCCTACTGCTGATCGTGGAGTCGCTAATTCCCTAAATTATTTTCGATCATGCACTTAGCTTCAGTCAGTGTCAAGGCATTCGTCGTTCTCCAGCCTTTTAATCAAGCCTATCGAGTGTAGCAGTGACAACCATATGTGTGTTTTTGGTTGGCATTTTAATTTAATGAGAGTTATAGTATGGTTATGGTTGTTTTTTAAATATTTTTTTATGTTAAAATAAGTGTTAATGATATTTTTTTATTTAAAAAAATTATTTTTAATATTAATATATCAAAATAATTTAAAAATACTAAAAATATATTAATAAAAAAAATTAAAATTTTATTTTTAAAATTTCAAAACGTTAAAATAAACACCATTGACAAAATGGTATCAGCTCCCAGTACCGCAAACGTTCTCAATTTCTTGGTTGAATCTGGACAAAATCTATAAACGAAAGTAACGATGGGTTCAATGTACGGATCTTTCTGAGTATGTATAACTTTCATTTCTTTCCCCCACCGGCCATCAACTGTGCTTTCAATTTGACACAGATTACACATGGAATTTGCGAATTAGATTTGATTTAAAAAGTATATATTTTCACCAAATATACTGAAATATTTGGGGCAAGGGTAACGTTTATAGTTATATTAAGTTTTTTTTCATTTCCATCATTCTTCCAAGTTATATTAACATGGTTTTATATGTTCTTGTTTTTTTTAATTTACATTCTCTCGAATGTGCAAAGTGTACAGGAGTATTTAATATGGTGACAAATTAAGATTAATTTTGTAAAGTAAAACTTTATCTTTAATTTAAAAAGGAATTAAACTACAAATGAACAAATTTAACCAAAAAACAATTACCCCATTTAAATATTTACACATAAAACCTAAATTTGTTCTCCAAGATTTAAGTTTAGCTATTGTTTGGTGCATATTATATTAGCAGTTTATTTTTTTACCTCAAACTTTATTTTTTAACATTCTAGTCATTTGATGTCAAGGAAAACTAGAAAAAGTTACTGGAAAATATTAGAAAGAGAAAAACTAGTCGAATGTCAATTTAGTGGTGGTGTATAGTTGTCATGAGAGGACAATATTGGCCGAATTGAGTAGTGATGCAATGTACATGCAAATCACACAAGGAAGTTAGTCTAGCGCTTGGAAAGTGTTGTGCTACATTGCATTCATGTTTTGTATTGATTAAACCTGTAAAATTAATAGATACAACATCCCTAGAATCTCTTGGTGTGCCTTGGTCAATTATTTGCACTGATGTTATTGTTAAAACTAAAAAAATTAAGTGTGATTTTTGGTGCAGATCGAGCGGTTGGTTAGCCGAGAAAAAGAACATTGGATGTTGTTAGTGTATATTTCATATAGTTAATCGATTGGTTATATATAACATCGTATTTGTTCATGCAAAACTTATTTAATATTAATAAATACATTATTTATCTTTAATATTCATTTATGTTTGATTAATAGGTCTAGAGTAAAAACAAAGTCATTGGGTAACAAATACTTTCTACAGAAAATTATAAAGTTATGGTTATGAGATGCTTATTGTATCAAAGTATTATTCTTAAATATTTCAAAATATTCCTCTTTTAAGACTAGATAATAATTAGAGTCGTTGAACTCATACATATTATATTCTTTTCTTTCTTAAAAGAAGCAACTATTCTCATATGCCAAGGTATGAAGGATACCTGTAACTAATATATAAGTGTTTCTCAAATGACATTTACGCTAAACCGATCTGCATGAGAATTTCATATGTAAAGATCACTTGTATCTATAAAAAGTCTCATATGACAATTGTTTAAATGATCTTTAAACTTGAAATTACTAAGTTATCTTATATAGAAATGCAATCTTTATTCATGCCTACACATTTTCCTAATCAAAGGTGATAAAAAAAAGTAGAGATTGGGTATAACATGAACTATATGAAGGTATTTGAGTGATCAAGAAAGAATTCATCTAGGTGAGTTAAAAAAAATGTCCAACATGTTCTCGAATACTATTGATTGAGAAATATTTGTGCAACGTGAAATGAGATTTGAAAATAATTTTAAATTTTATTCAAAGAATCAATGAATATAGTGTTGATATAGCAGACACACTTCATATTCTAATATCTAAATCGAAACATTCTTGATGAAGTGATAATAATTACACTGAGAAACTGGTTACTAAAACATTAAGTCAAACCACTCATGATGTTTCTAATATTTTGGGGATCATAACGCATTGCTAGATATTTTACTTAATTATGATTTATAGTTGGGCCAATTATTATGGACATAATGGGTTGCACACATTAATAACCATTTTCAGAAACTAAAATAGGATAATTAATCAAGTGTGATTTAATTGTAAATAATTTTTAGAAATTAAGAACTAAAATATAATTAACACATGATATTGATTACAATTCTAGACTTATAAAATGAAGTAGGGACTTAATTGAATATTGTTTTAAAAAATTTATCCTAAAATAACATATGTGATATTCTTCAAGAGGCAAAGTAATATTTCGCTATTAATTAGGTTATTTGGTTTTTCATATAAATACACTATTATGCCTCATATTCTTTAATGTAAGATCTGATGTGATTAGATAGATAAGTATGTTATAAAACATACGATATAGAGAAACACATGAAAATAAAATAAAAATAAAAAGCTAGAACTCAAACAAATAGTGATTTTTTAAAAACAAATATTCAATCAAGTCCTTAAGACTCCCAAGATAATAAGGTTTTAGGAGATTTCTCACTTGTGATTTACGTGTATTATTATTAGAGGCTAAACACGTGGATGACTTGTGGTTTGCAAAAATCTAGTATTGAAGAAGTTAATCAAACCGTAAAAAGAAGATCTAATCTTCATGTAAGTTTTGTATAAACTCTAAACAATCATAGATTGTCTAACAAGATTCTTAGGACTCCCGAGAAAATATAAAATTTCATCTTTATTGTGTATAAAAGTTTTGAAAACCTAACAATGGTATTAGAGTCATCATTAAATAATTAGGATTGTTGATTGCATGTTTTAATTATTATTAGCATTAATTGTGAATTAATATTGAGTGTAAATTTTTTTCCCAAAGTTATTGTTGTCTCACATGTTTTAATTGATATTGATGTTAATTGCAAATTTATTTTATGAGCAAAACAATTTTGTTAAAGTTATTTTTTCTCTCATGATTTAAAAAAACAAAAAACTATTTTTTCCAACTATTGTTTTGCCCAAATCTGGCTGGAAATTAAAAACAATCATTTGGGGTGGCAACTCGACCATTGATGGCATAATATCTGCTTAGAATGGCTAGTTTGTGCTATGCGCACATGCTAACTTGTTGTTGCCCCACTATGCACAATTGTAACCAGCACTATGCACAATGCTAACTTGTTGCTGCCCCACTATGCACAATGCTTGGTACGCTACCAACCTAGCTCGAGGATGCCTCCTGCAATCTATACCCTATTATAATAGGGTATTTTAGAAAATAATTACAATTCTATCCCTCCATAAATAAAATTTTAATTCTATATTAAAATTAAAACCCCAAATTAAATTAATTATTGAATTAATTTTTCTAATTAAATTTGACTTGAATTAAAGTGTTTATTTTATATATATATTATTTGTGAAATATCTTAATTTAGGATTTAATAAATTTTTTAATTAACTATTTCAGTAAAATAGTTTTTTTCTAAAATAAAGAGAGTTTTTGTGATAGGCATTTTTACTTAACTAAGCCTAAATTAGTTTAGGATGTTAATAAGAATTTTAATATGATTGATTTTATTATTAAATCTTGAAACATTATTTTCCAATAAAATATGTATTAATAAGTAAAATTTATAAAGTTTGAGAAAATATAATATTAGGTTTGATTTAATATTTTTAAATACATAAAAAAATAATAAGAATTGAAGCATTCAATATATTTAATTATGCTTATTAATGTGTTTGTATACATGACAAATGATATGGACATTAAAAGACCAATGTGATTGTTTTTTTTTTTTTGTTTTTTTTATGATTGAATGATTTTAATATGAAACAGAGCTTACTTTTCTGGGATTTTATCTATTTTACTCCTAGGTATAAAATTGTTTTCTCATCTAATTTTCCTTGAATGTATCTTACGGTGTCTTATACAATTATGAAATTATAATGTGATTTAGAAATGTAAGAATTTAGATAAGAAAATTATTTTGTAATCCAAGATAGAAAAAAAAAACAGAAAAGAGAGAGGATATAATTGTTGTGCTTGCAAGGACTTATAAAAATTTGCAATAACTATTTAGGCTTTGATCATGTAATTTCCTTTGATGGCTCAATGGAAGTAGTTTAGATATATCCATAATCATCCAATTAGACTCGTATGTTAGGAGTGTATGTTTATATATAATTGTAATATATAATATATCAATTATATAATGGAATAATACCTAATTAAACTAAAATATCTCTCATTAATATATTAAGTTCATGTTGAGAACATGATTAATTTCCTTTCAAATTTATATGTATAAAATTAGAGTTTTATTAATGAATAACTTGTTGAGTCACTCAAGATTATCATTAATCAAGTATGTTTAATGTTATAGAAATTGAGTCTTACTTAATCAAACTTATATGATTTGGATAAGCCACTTATGATCATATAAGATTAAAAAAAGTTGTTAGAAACAAATATATATATATGATATGTGTAAACCCTAGCCTGATTTTTTTAGTATTAATGAAAAATTAAATTTATTTCACGAATAAAATGGGTTAATTAGATGTAAACCCTTATATTGCTAAAACAATCTCAATTGAAAAATTAGTAATGTTACCATGAAACGATAATAAAACCTTAAATAAACTAAATAATAAAAAGATAAAAATAACAATATTTTAGAATAAGAAAATGGTTTCGAGAATTTAATAGAATAACTAATATGATCCATGCAAGGATGGCATAAGAAAATTTAGTTTTTTAGTGTAAGATCACATACCAACTAGCTTTACACTATTGGGTATAACTCTTAATATGATAGTCAGATTGAGCTGAACGTTTACAAGGATTTTCCTGACATATTTTTCTATCTTAGGGTAAAATTTTGAAGCAATTTAATTTTGGAAAGGTCATACAAGAATGTCAACTCCTTCCTCTCCTTATAGTCGAAAAGAATAGAATATAGACTTATTAATAGTATTTTCATAAATACATGGATAGATTGGAAATTTCAACTCCTTTCTTTCTTTATAACAGCCAATCCTGTTGGAAAGAAAAAAAGGACAAGAGTTTCTTGCTTCCTTTTAATTTTTACAAAAAACAAACATGAAAGAATTTATGGTTTAAGGCTAGAATAAGTACTAGATAAGTGTTTGAACTAATCAACCACACGAGTTAATAGAAAATCTAGCAAGAGAAAGAGAATCCTAGAGAGAGGCATGGAAAATTAGAGAGAAAAAGAAGAGGAGTGGAAAAAATTTGTATGTTTAGCATTCAAAGTTTATTTTATCATTGGGTAAGGAGTTCTAAACCTAAATTTACAAGCTTAGACAGAATTGATGCTATAATTTAGGAGTTTTGAGTTAGGGTTCTTGAGGAAATTTAGGGAAAATACAAATTGAGTGTTATTTGGATGAATTGGGTTAGAATAGATGGTAATGGATGCAAGATTATGATAGGAATTGAAATAAAACTTAGTATTAAAGAGATACTAAGAACCGGCCATAGTGGTGGAAATTGGGAGAATTGTGGATTTTCATACATGCATATTTAATTGTGTTAAATTAATGCATGATGATTTATTAATGATGATTTGAAAGAAAAATCATACCATTTTCTTTTTTGTGTGTGCTTTGACAAACATTGGAAAAGAGAGGAAATAAATTTTTGTTTTAATTTAACATGAGAATTATGCTAGGTTGTATTGTAGGAAATATTTTGAGATTATTATGAATTGTAATTGCATGAAAAATTTTAAGAAGGAAACAATGGTTGATTAATGAAAATCTCGGTCGAATAAGGAATTTTTGGGGAAAGAATTAAAAAAGTGTTAAAACTTGTTAAAAAATGATTTTATGAAATTTTAAGATGTTATGGAATGACATTTAACAAAGAGTCAAAAGAAAACATACGGCTACTAATTAATTAGTGTCGGCCATTGAGGAAAAGAAGTTGGAAATCTAGAGATTTCATGAATTGCACGTTTAATTATAAGTACGTAATCTGTGTGAAATTATTGATAAGAAAGAAAATGTGTTATGTAAGGTAAATGAGAGTGATATATGTTGAATAATTAATTCTTTAAAGATTTAGAAAGATGAATATAAAAAGAAATAAACTTTCATTCGACATCTATAAATATTTAGAAAAGTTAGATGAATGGTGAATTTCAAAGTATGAGAGTAATTTTGAATGAGAAATTTGGAAGAAATGCCATAAAAATTAAACAAATGATTTTGGGTTAAGAATAAATAAATGAGTTTAAACTAGACTTCAAAGTTTTTTTTTTTTTTTTGATATGTTTGGGTTATGCTTGTGTTTGGATAAGAAAATAACAAGTTAAAAATCTTGTTAATGCAGAAGAGATCATTGGAATCAGATAACGAGAAGAAGGTGTTGGACATACTCAAGAAGCAAGTAGGTGTTCTACACATTGATATTTATATTTGCATTAGTTAAGTTGTTTAACTGCAATTTCTTAAATGTATAATGATTGATAAATGAAAGAATAAAGGGTGAAATAAATGAAAGGCATAAATGGAAATTGACTTGATTAGCTATTCTTGGAAAACAGAAAGGCTAATGATTTCAATAGGTTCATTGACATTGGCATGAACATGAAAGGAATATATGGAAATGAACTTGATTATTTGTTCCTGGAAAATAAAAATGCTAATGATGTCCATGTGCTTATTGTTGTTGACATGAACATGAAGGGAATATATAGAAATGGACTTGATTACTTGTTATTGGAAAATGGGAAGGCTAATGATATCAACTGGTTCATTGACATCAACATGGACTTGAAAGGAATATATGAAAATAGACTAGATTAATTGTTCCTAGAAAATAAAAAAGCTAAATATGTCAATTATTTCATTGACATCGACATGAACATGAAAGGAATATATGAAAATGGACATGATTAGTTCTTCCTAGAAGATGGGAATGCTAATGATGTCAACGTGTTCATTAAGATCAACATGAACATGAAAGAAATATATGGAAACGGACTTGATTAGTTGTTCCTGAAAAATAAAAAGGCTAATGATGTCAACATGTTCATTGACATCAACATGAACACGAAAGAAATATATGAAAATGGACTTGATTAGTTGTTTCTAGAAAATAAAAAGGCTAATGATGTCAATGTGTTCATTGACATTAGCATGAACATGAAAGGAATATATAGAAATGAACTTGATTAGTTATTTATTAAAAAATAGAAAGGCTAACGATGTCAATGAAAATCTCTTAAAACACTATAACATAATGGAGTTTTCAAAAGTAGAAATCACACTCTATTAAATATGGTGTGGTCTATGATAAGTTATGCAAATCTTTCACCTTTTTTTTAGAGCTATATCTTACAAACCTTTGCTTACCTTTTAAATAGGGTTTCAACAAAATTTGTTTATATGACTCTATATGAGATATCAAATGGTAGGAGGCCACACTTATCATACTTGAAGATTTAGGGATGTGACATTTATATGAAACATATTATATCTAAAAATCTAGGAGCTAAGTTAGATAAATTTTAAGTTTATATGATATCTAAAAGAAACTATTGGATATTATTTCTAAAATCTTATTAATCAAAAGGTCATTTGAAAAGATATTACCTTCTTAAAGAAAACATTTGTTATTAAAATAAGTAGTAAGGGGAAAATAAAAATTAAAGAAAAAGAACCGTAAACTAACATCCAAATAGAATCCAAGCCCAATGTTATAACATTAGGGGTTCAAGTTGAAGCTTAAAAAACATAAGAACTCTATAGATATGATAGGATACGTCATACACCAATGAGCTATGGACTTCCAATGGAAGTTGAAAATGATGAGTTATTCATACTTGAAAAACCTACCAGCTGCATACAAGCAAGATCTAATATTGACTCTTAGAAATAGTTTAAGGCCATGAAATCTAAGATAAATTCCATATACACCAACAATATACAGACCTTAGTTGATTCACCTAAAAGGATAAAACCCTTTAGATGTAAGTGAGTCTTTAAAACAAAGACTAACATGAATGATAATATACAAACGTACAAAGTTAGACTAGTTGATAAAGGTTATAGATAAACAAGTGGTTGACTTTAATGAAAACTTCTTGTCGATCAAGAAAATATTGTCATGTATAAATATAGGATTGGGGGTTTTGGATTTGGATTTGTAAAAGCATGTAAACCAAGGTTTTTTTAGATCAATTTCTCATTATTCCATAATTTATTTTAAATATTTTAATGCTCCATGGTAAAGTACTTTTATTATAGAATAATTTTCAATATAGTCTTAACTCAAAAGGTGAGTGGATCCCATATTTAATTTGGCCTAAATAATGCCCATTAACCATATTTAAAAAATAAATTCTAACAATCTCCCATATGAAATAAAATTGTCGAACCAATATATATAGATTCATAGAGAGATAATAAATTGATAGATCTTTACATAAAGATATGTAACATTTTGTCTTTGAACATTTTTTAATGAACAATTATCAAATTTACTCGACTAATTAGCATGTGTGATATCATGAATTATTTAGCCTTTCATGTAAACCAAGATAATAGTGCTCACATAAAGTTTTTATTTCGTTCTAACAGTTGTGTTTATTTTGGTCATGCACAACTCTCAATTTCATAAGTTCTTTTAGAGAATTCAACATTTCAAAGTTTCAAATAAATGACCACATCTATCTCTCATATAGATGATATTTTATTAAAATTATTCTATTATATTTGACCTGGTAAACCAATATATGAAAATCATTAAAAACATAACTTATCCTTATCAGGCTACAGTTGACAACCTTTTTAGGTTGCATATAACATGTTTTTATTATAGGGATCGACAAGGAAAATGTGTTTTTGAATGCTACTAGAATGCCACATGATTTAATTTTTATGTTGAACCTATATCTTATGATCATTAGTTAACTAGGTAGGGTTATAATCATGACACTTTTTCATCTTTAAAGGTGTACATCAAATGTGAGGACATATATAATAATTCAAATCCTAAGTTTTGTATATCTAATTCATATTATTATACCCTTCTAGTATAGTCGAATACCAAGTATACTGCAACCTAATAATCCAAGGAGTATATCAAATATTTGAGCACACTATTTCTTTCTTTTCAATTATCCATACTTGGAATATTGTTAAATCTACTTAGTTTACCTCCCGAGTATGTAATATTTAGTCTTGCGTGGTTCATAAAGTACATCAATCTTCTAATTATTCAAGAAAATTATAATAGGTTTATTCTCAAACCTTTATTTTTAGACGGATATACACTTATTTATATAGTTAATATTTTCTTAGTACACTTGATCGTATATTCATTGTTGCGTAAATTTAACACATCATTCATATAGAGATATGTAATGAGATATATGATAAAATAACATTTATTCATGTTTTTCATATAAAGACTTATATTAACCTTGTTCATTTTAACTTCATTTAACACTATAACTTTGTCAAGCTTTTCATGATAATTTTTAGGTGCTTGTTTCAAACCAAATAATGATTTGATAAGTTTACAAACTTTCATTTCATGTAATTTAACTATAAACCCCTCAAATTATTTTATGTAGACCTTTGTTAAGTTCGTCATTCAAGAAAGATGTTTCCACATCCATTTGACATATTTGAAGCTTATTAATGTTTGGGATGACTATTAGTATTTGTATAGAGTTTATACTTAGCACATATGTATTTGAGTTAAAATAGTTCACACCTTCTTGTTATTTGAGTCCTTTAATAATAAGTATTACTTTATATTTATCAATAGTTTCATAAGCTCTCATCTTTCTTTTTCAGATTTATTTATGGACTAAAGCTTTACTTCTTAATAGAAGATCCACTAGTTCTCATGTGTAATTTTTCATAATGGATTGAAATTTCACAATTGACTGCCTTTTTTTTTTTTTTTTTCAATTGGAGGCTTCAAGATAGAAAATTGACTTATAGTTGTTTTGAGGTTCATTTTGTAACAAATATGTTTGAAAATTAGGATAAACTTTTTTTTTTGTTTTTTTCTCTTACTCTTTTTTGGATTAATTTCATCAATTTCTATTTGCTAATGACTACATGAGCTTGTTTCACTTATCTTTTCAAGTAAACAAATCTCATATGCTTTCTTAAAAGGAAATGTATCTTCAAAGAACACAATAATTCTTTATTTTATTATGATATTAGGATAAATATCTTCAATACTTGACTTATGTTCAAAAAATCAATATGAATTTACAATTGTAATCATATCCACTGAATACAAAATTCATAGTTATAAGTCTTGTCCTGACCTTTTTAGAATCAGGTATTGCCAATTTTTTTCTAAACAACCTTACACTTTAAGGCATTTGTAGAAAGGACTTCTACCTTTCCATAACTTATATGGTATCTTTTCTAACTTCTTATAAGATACTTTATTAAGTATACAGTTATCAGTTAAAATTGGCTCCTCCCATGAGTTTTAAGGTGCTCCCGAACTTATCAACATGACATTCATCATTGTTTTTAGATTTTGGTTGATACATTCTATAATGTTATTTTGTTGAAGTGAATGAGGAGCGATAGTTCAATGGATAATACCATTTTAGAAACAAAAATTACTAAAAAGAGCTTTATATTCTACACCTAAACCACATCTTATTACCTTTATTTTATTATCACGTTGATTTTCAACTTCATTCTTATAATATGTAAACATTTCAAGATCCTCATCTTTGCTTCATAGAAATTAAGTTTAACAATATCTTGTGCAACATTTACAAAAAGTAATATAATAATTTCCCCACCTCTCTTTTGCATAAATTTTAAATTATCAGTATCTGAGTGAATTAAATATAGAGGTTCACTATTTTTTTCAATTATTTAAAAATAAGTCTTTATAAATTTTGATTATTTGCAAACTCCATACTTATGGATTTTTCTTAAAAATTGTAGTTCACAATAACTCAAGATTAATTAATTTTTGTATAAAATTATAATTCACATGTCCTAACCTCTCATGTCACATATTACAAGACTCGAGCAAATAAGAAGAAGATGAATTATTCTTATTATTAATGTCATTATTTGTTACAATATTCATTATATTCATTTTGGATAGGTCATTACATACATACCCCTTACCTACAAACATCTTGCTTTTTGTGAGTACAAGTTTATCACTTTTAAAGATCATCTTGTAATCATTTTTGCTTAATAATGAGTCAAGTAATCATTTTTGCTTAACATAGTTGAGGGTGAGAAAATTTATGAAAGTCATCTTTAATATGACCTTTTCAATATCCATTACTTTTAAGATTGATGAATTTCTAATATAAAATTGTTTACCATCCATTTATTTATAAGTACAAAATATCTTCTTCTTGATGAAAACATATCTTCTAGCACTAGTATCAACCTATTAATATTTAAAATTGTTAACAAAATAGCTCATCTCTCACACTTCATTTGAGTGGTTATCTTCATTTGATATTGGTTTAAATAGTCATTTATTTATTAAAGTTTCCTTGTTGAGATATATTTTTGCAATCCTTAGCTAAATGTCCAATTTTATTGCAAATGAAGCATTTTTCATTAAACTTCTTGGAAATGCCCTTTCTTTAATAACAAGTTTATTCTTTAGGTTTTTATTATAGTTGTTTGTCATAATATTTGCTTCAAGGGTCATGAAAGAAGTGATGGATCTTCTTTTAGACACCATAATAGGATCAAATTTATTATCTGATAATTTTGATGTTGTTTCAGATAAGAAATTTTCTAAGTTCAAATAAAACAATAATGGATTGAACTTTTCAGAATCTCAAATATATCATATTAGAATCCTTTTTATAGTAATTGTCAAAGCATTGGTTATAGTAAACATCTCTCCGTGGAAAAACCTTTTTGATGATTTTCTATAAAAATAGCCAAATATTTATAATTAAATTTTTTTTATTTATCGCATACAAGTAACTATTAACAAACTAGTAATAATTATCTTCTGATAATTATTCTTTTAATAATTCTCCTTCATTTAGCAACCTCTGTTGAGTAATGGGTCCATCTTATAATGACCACAAAAGATTTTGGATTGTTGTAGCTATTATAGGAAGAAAAGATTCTCGACTTTTAAATCGAGCAATTCAAAGCCATCAACAGGAACCATGATCAGACTGATGGCTTTGAATTCCTCGATTCAAAAGTCGAGAATAGAGGATTTACTTATTACCTGTTGAATTGAGTAAATCTAACCCATCAAGCAAGACTACTGATGCTTGGAAAAAACAGCAAAAGAAAGTTTTTGGATCCATCAGACAGTGGGTTGATGATAATGCGTTTCATCATGTATCTAAGATGCCCAAGAAATATGGATAAAATTAAAAAGTTCATACGAAAAGTGAGACTGTATGGAATAAAGCTTTTATGATGAAGTAGCTTGTGAATTTGAAGTATAGAGATGGAAGGTCTTCTTCATCTGGAGACTTGTTCTTCATCTGGAAACTTGAATGGCTTTTACGATTCGTTTAATCAAGTGAAAATCATGAAAATAGTGCTTCAAATTATGCTTTACAAGATAGTTGAAAGACTGTGGCTATGACACTCTGTAATTATGCTTCAAATTGTGTTTTTTATCGCTATCCATGGTTAAAGATAACCTGTTCATTGAAGAAAGAAAACGAAGTGAAATGATAGCAGATGATGCATATGTTCTTGTAGCAGAGAATAGGGGAGACAATAGAAATAAAGAAACTTAATGGACACAGTAAATCCAAATGTAGATCTTGGTTCGGTAATAGTTTCAACTAGATGTGGGTACAATCTATGCCGTAGTTTTGCATTATTTTTTTAAAAAAATATTTAGATATTGCAAGTATGTTTTTTTTTAAAAAAAAAAATTCATATCTCAATTTATCATCTTAATTAGTCAAAGAAGTTGGTTTTATGTTAATTAAATAACAAAAAAAGAAGAAGTCAATAATAATAACCGATAAAAATTAAAAATAAAATGATTATTATAATCTAAGAAGTCAATTTTTTTTCTTCTAAAAATAATATAGTTTAATTTTTAGTCCATTAAAAAATATCAAAACAAAATTTAAGAAAATAGATAAAAAAAATCAGTTCGAGTTGACTTGAGTTAGCATGATAGACAAATAATATATAAAATAAGGGTCGAACCAGCTCATGTTAACTCATCAAACTTGCGTCAAGATCATAAAATTAAAATAAAACCTAATAGAAAAGAAATTAAAGAAAATTATAAAGTCAATTTAAAAAAAAAATTAATGTTGAATGATAAAATAAAAAAAATAAATAAAAAAAATAATATCGATTTTTATTAACTTTTTAAACTCGTTAAATGAATCATTAGATTATAAAACACTATTCATAAAAAATCATAAAATTTAATATTTAACAAATCAAACGCTTAAAATTTAAATTAGAAAACAATTCGGACCAAAAAAATGTTAATCGTAACTCCACTAACAAGTAAATAGTAAAATGTGTCTGCATATACAGTGAATCTGTCTTCATTTAAAGTCTTTTTTTTTTAATTATTATTATCATCTTATATTGTCATTGTGAAAGAGAACGTCACATTGAGAGAAATCATAGGGCATGGAAGAAATAAAAAGAAGAATTGAGGAATTAGAAAGAAGATAACGAGAATAACATTACAGCAGTAACCCTTGATTTTGACGTTGTGGTGCTCTCCTATGGAGAGGATAAGTGGAATTTTGGGAGTCCTTAATATTGACTGGGTTGCTGACTAACAACAGCGTACTATTCTAATTCAAGAAAAAAAAAAGTAATCTTTTAGTATGTACGAAACTTAAGATTTTGAGAGAGAAAAGATGAATAACAATAGTTAAGTTACATAGAATGTTTTTCCTATCAAAGGATCAAATTACAACAACTATTCTCTTTCTATAGTTTCTTAATGAATTTTTTTTTTTTTTGTGTTGATGAACATTTTTTTTTATATGATTTCTTTGTTGTTGTTATGATGTGCATGATTATGTGTGAAGATGAAAAAATATTAAGAAGTATGATGAATATGTTAGTTTTATATATATATATAGAATAGGAGTTGTTTAGTTTTTTGATAATGTGAAATTCATTTCTTAATTTTTCATTGAACTTAAATGAAAAACAATATATATATAATTTAATTTTATATTGTAAATTAAAGAGGATATTACAGTTTTAATTTCTTATAATCTTATTGAATTTAAAATTTACTAGCGGAATTACAAAGAAATTTTTTGAAAAAGGTTGTTAAAGAAAAAACACTATTTAAAAAAAAAAAAAACAGATAGTCGGTAATTTCTTCTGACAAAATCTTGTTGGTTTTACTAGCATTTTTTTTTTTTGACAGAATTTCTTTTATTTTAAATTCAATCGAAAATTAGTTTTTTGAAGAAATTTTTTTAAGAAAATAATGGATATCTCTATAGTGAAAAACTTATAATCATAATTACTTTGCTCTCTTCTTCATATCAATAAATATTATTGGAAAATGAACTCCTTCATTGTATCATATTATTATTAATTTGAGAGGGTGCCCTAGCTAACCATTATTGGACCGCAAGTATGATATTTTGCCGGAGATCTTTGGTAAAAAGTCACAAATGGAGACGACAAAGGGTCTCACATCAGCTTCGCCGCTGCCCAACACTAATAGGGACGGTGGGGGCACGGTGTCTCTGTTTTCTGGTATAATCCATTGAGCATAGACACAAAATTCCAGCCACCATCGCGGTCTGATCTAGCTTGTCATGCTTTCCTATATTAACATTCAAAGCCTTCGACAAAACTTGAGTGCGTGCATGCATTACCATTATCGTTTGGTGACTTGAGGCAGCCACATGCTCCTCCTCTTCCTCTATTTGGCGATGATTAGATTCCATTACTGACTTGTTTTTTGATGGAAGCAAGTAGCAGCCAGGTAACAGCCTTCAAATGATCACTGTTGTGTATATATTATATTATTATAATTATAGCATATACAAAAAAATACTAGAAAATTCTTTCCCGGATTAATTTTGTGTTATTGGGGTGGTTTTTGGTTTTTTTAGCTTGGTAAATTACTATTTTAATCTTATAAAGATGTTATTTAAGTATTTTTAGGTAAAAACAAGGTTGAAAACAGGTTTTTAACCTAAAAAAACCAACTTATAATTTTTCAGCCACAAATCCTGGTAAAAATAGGCAACATGTTATTTGTCTTAATATTTTTTTAAAAAATACAAATAATAAGCCATCCACTCTTTATATATATATATATAAAAACATTAAAGGGCCAGAACCATGGGCCTAAGCTTGAGGCCCATGTATATAGGTTTTTTTTTTTTTTTCAAGTCTAGATGCAATGGGCCACCCAAGTTAGCACACAAACCTAATCTTTTTTTTTTTTGTCTTTTAATTTTTTTTCGTTCCAATTACATCCTTTAGCTTTTTAAAAAATAAAAAATCCTCTATTTTCTTATCATATATTTAGCTAAAAAACATTATTAAACCCAATGAAGTCTATGATTCAGGTTACGAGCTAACCAAATTAAGCTTTAAAATCTAGGTGAATTCAATATGTTGTTGTCTTTTTTTTTCATTTATTTTTTTAATTTCATCTTTTAATTTTTTTTTAAAAAAGATTCTCTAGTTTTGTTATCATATGTTTAGGTAAAAAATAAATCTCAAAATTCAAAATTATTTGGCTAGTTAATCTAATAAATAAAGTTTGATCCAATATATTATCGTCTCAATATTTTTAAAAATATATTTTAAATTATTTGTCATTATATATTTTGGTTTGATTTTTATAGAATTAATTAGTTCCAATTTATTTTTTAAAGGATTATTACAGTTTTAAAATTCGAGTCATGAATTTAGTAGGTTAATTAAGGTTAAAGTAAATCAATTCAACACATTATTATGATAAAAAAAATTTTAAATTCACATTCTTGAATTATTATTATTTTTTGTCATGTTGACTCTTTTTTTTTTATTAAGAAAAATTCAGTCTGACCTGTGATGATATATATATATATATATATATATATATATATATATATATATATATATATCATCAATTTCTTGAATTTTTTTGGCATGCAATGAGGCCACGTCTTCAGTTAACAATTTCAGCACCGAGTATTGGCAAAATCCAACTGGCCCGTCCCTTGAGAGCAAGTCTGGCAAATGGGCCAAATTTTGGCCGATATGATATTATATCAAACAAGTTGATCCTGACAGCTGCGCCCTCCGCCTCCTTGTCCGATAGAGTTACATCCTCTTGGAAAAAGCTCCTAAAACGCCAATAAATCCGACAAGTCCACGTGGGCTTACAGGAAAACTCAACATCCACGTCACTTTTTGTCTTGTCGTCATGTATCCACTGTGGCACATTGTCTGGATAAAGATCTTATGCCCCTCCATTTTCCACGTTTTTTTATATAATTTGTTATTTTTTTATTCAATCATTTAGTACCATCTTCTTTTAGTCAAGTTTTACCGTGTTTTTCTTGATAGGAAATTGTGGTCTTCCTCGGTGAGCAAGTGGCATCAAGTGGCCCGTGAACCGATAAAGCTTGGTGGCTGGTGATGGTTCGTGTTTGGCAGGGTGTGATTTTGGGAGCCTACCTCAACTAAGTCCTCAAAATTCATGACTAGAAACATTTGTTGTATTAATAAAAACATGAAAAATAAAAATATCTATATAAAAAAGATATTTTTATTTTTTATTTTTTTATCAACACCATCAATGTTTCTAGTCATGAATTTCGAGCACTTAGTCAAAATAGACTCCCTAAATCATACCATATATATAGATATTTTTATTTTTTATTTTCTTATCATCACCATCCATGTTTATATATATATATATATCATTTTTTATTTTCTTGTCAACACTATCAATATTTCTAGTCACCTCAAGATTTAAAAACCCAAAAATAATTATTATAGTGTCCCTGATTAGGTCCTGGGTTATCCTTACATTAATAATCATAAGAAATAATAAAAAAAGAATATTTGGGTATTTAAATTTAATTGGAATTAAAAAAATTAAACATTTAAAAAACCTTTAAAATGTCTAAAAACATTTTTATAAGTTTGGGCTACCATGCCTGAATATAATTTCTATCAAAATGCATCGGCTCGGACATGGTAACCCGAGCTTATATTAGGTGTACACCCGAGCTTAAGCATGGAAGCCTAAGCCCACTATATAGGTTCACACCCAATTTGGACATCCACTTGGCTTGTTAGGCCTGACACACCTAGTCGTGTTAGGCGTGCTCCCTAGATAGTGTTGGGAATGACATGCCCATTCTTGCTAGGCATGCTTCCCAGATGGTGCTGAGGATGCACCCCAACACCCGATAAATGATTGCATTACCCAAAAGATAAATAGAATGACAATCTTGAGATTTTATCAAGGGATCAATTATACCATTGCAATACTTATGTATAGAGCCAGTAATATGAACATCCTCATCTAGCTACTGTGAGATGAACATTAATTATTGTAATCGTCATTCCATACCAAACTCTTGAGGCTCCTAAGAGCCTAACGAACAAAGGACTAAGAAAAGGTTTGTACATGAGCATACTCAGGAGAAAGACTACAACCCCTATCAATGCAGAGGTTCTCTCTTGTTCGACAAGTATTGAACACTCGATTCCCTAAGGACTATATTTTCACAAACATGAGTCTGAACAACTATGATGGCTTAATCGACTCGAAAGAGAATGTACATAATATGCACGGTAGCTTGGAGTTGGTCATTTAAGACAGTAACTTTATTTGCAAAATCTTCTCCACAACCTTTCAAAGGTTTGCACATGTTTAGTACAATAATTTAGAGCCAAGCTCTATCTAAGGGTTTTGTAACCTGTACCCCAAGCTAGTGACACATTTCAGCACCAACATACCTATCAAGAAAAGTACTATGGAGCGATTTAGTGATACCCAACAAGAGGGTGAATCTACTTAGACATATTTAAAAAGGTTTAATGAGAACATGTATAAGATGGAAAAATTGCTTGAGTTAATAGCCTTAGAGACCTTGATAAGAGAGGTAAGGTAACATGTCATCTAGAAAAAACGTTATACCTTATCAAATAGAAGCTTGCTTAAGGTGAAACAAGTTATGACAAATCATATACGAATGAAAGAGGCTGATTTGTTACAATATAGGCCTCCTTGTAAAAATAAAGACAATAAGCATAAGGGACCTTCCAAGCAAAATCATTTTTCTAGCAGAAATGAAAGCTTGAGGAAGAGCTATAAGGGATCAACCATGAGAATTTGGTGTATCTTAAGGATTTATAACTCTTTTAAATCCAAATAAGATCACTCATTGAAAGTTATCAAGGTAGTCATAACAAACTCCTTGGTGCCACCTTCAATACATGTTCCTTCTAAAAACCCCATCATACTTATCACTCAAATCACCTTAGAATTATAATCCTCAATAGAAATATAAGTTTAATTTTTTAATAAAAATAATGTATCTTTAACATATATTTTTATCTATAAATCTTCAATAGGGGCATCCGACCACTCACCTTAAATTTGAATGATTTGGTCTTTCTAGTGCATTATCTCCATAATCTCTAAGGGGTGGGTAGGAGATCTCCCTAATGTAATGGCAAATTCTCCAGGTGATACTAAAATGTCTCTTACCAATTCATTAAAGGTTGATATTGGATCTCCCATTCTCCAATGTAGTCTCGAACTAGCACATTCTCCGAGTGATGTTTATGAAACTATCAGTAATTGGCTAGGGGTTGATCTTGGATCCCCCATTTTCTAGTGTAGTCTTAGATAACACATTCTTCTAGTGATGCCAAAGGGCTTCTCACAACTTCACTAGGGATTGATCTTGAATCTTGAATCTCTCCAATGTAGTCTTGGACTGACACCACTTTCTATGGGGGCCTCATATATCTCATGCCATCCTAGGGAGGTTATATACCTCTCACACTCTAATGCAACCACTCTTAAAGGGATGGACTTGGTTTTTTTAGTGCAATAACACCACTCTTTATAGATTTGTCCCATCCACCTCTTAAAAGTTTTTCTAAATATAAGCGTCGAAATGGACCCTTCCCCTTAATCACTTTGAAATGTTTCCAAGTATGAGCGTCGCTATAGGTCCTCTCCCTAGCCACTTAACAAATCTAGTAAGTATAAGCTTACCCATCATGGGTTTCAATCTATATACTTAGAAATTCTTTTTTCAACCACTGTGCATACTCTTATATACGAGCTCTTAGGTATATTACCTAGGGCTTCCACCTCTCTTTTCATATGAAGAAGATATGATGAACTCATCATTGTAACCAAGTATTCTTACAAGTCTTTGCGGATTTATAGTATAAATATTTTAGGGACTATTGATGGATCTAAATCTAACAGACCCAAAAAGCCCCTAAAAAACCTAAAAAGGTCAAAAACTAACCCTATGCTCAGGCTACCATGCTTAAGCCCCACTTTTACCAAGGTGCATATGCTTGGCCATGGTAGCTTAAGCCTATGCTAGGCGTACACCCAAGCTCGAGCATAGAAGCCTGAGCCCACCATCAAGGGCGGCAGCCTGACATGTTGGGCATGACATGCCAAGTAGCTGGTGTTGGGAGTGATACACGCTTCAATTTTTTTATTTTTTTTGTCATTTGTTTTTTTCCCTTTGATTTTTTTTTTCTTTAGACCTATAAAGTTGATTGGGTCACATCTAGGCAACTCACACATGATTTTAAAACTAGACTAAGTAAGAAATCAAGTTGGGATTTTTTAAGTCTAACCAACTAAACTGTATGTAATGACAATGCTAAAAAATTCTCCACCACTTTAACTTTTTTATTTTTTTACTTTCAAGAAAATTTTGTTCTTAACTGCAACATAGTAATAATCTGAAGTGGTGTTTGAAATGCTGGACAATACTTAATGGATTGGATTGGACAAGACTGAACTGGACAAACAATTGTTTTATCTTATGTATGGTGTGCTTTGGATTGGATTGAACAATTTGCTTTATTTTATGTTTGCTAGAAATTAGATGAAACTTAGTAGACCCAAGGTTTAGATCATTCTAAGTTTAAGAAAAAATAAAGGAAAGATTAATCCAACTTGACCCATTAAAAACTCAGTTTAACCTATGATCCAGTCGACCCAAGATAAAATATAGGTAAAACATCCATTGATTTTTTTTATTATTTTATTTTGGTCAAAACAAGGTTGCTTTGATTTTTTTTTAATTTGGGTCACCTCCCGAACCGTGACTCGGGCCAGCCCTCCCAAACCATGTGGGCCTTACCCTAGGTCAACCCTCGAGTTAAGTTGTTAAAACTATGATAATAACTATTTTATTTTTATGTTGTTTTGGGTCATCCCAGTTTGACCATCCCGACCTATAGTTTAGGCCTTGCCCCAGGCTGACATCTTAGTTGGTTCTTAAGACTATGACAATAACTATTTTTATCTTTACATTGATGAGGGTCAATGATCAACCCAGCTCATGACCCAAGTATAGCCCCAAGTAGACCCTCGAGTAGGGTTTTAAAACTATGATAATAATTATTTTTATCCTTATATTGACTTGGGTTAATGGTTAACCTGACACCGGGTCAAGTTTTAAAACTATAATAATTATTATTTTTCTTCTTATGTTGACCTGAGTTAATCATTAGCTCAACCTGTGACCTGGATGTAGCCTTAGATCAACCCCCCGAGTTGAGTTTTAAAACTATAATAATAATAATTTGTATCTTTACATTGACTCGGGTTAATGGTCAACCTAACCTGTGACCCAAGCCTAGATTTAGGTTGAACTCCTAGTCGGATTTTAAAATTATGATAATAACCACTTTTATCTTTACATTGACACAGGTCAATTGTCAACCCAACCCATGACTTGAGCCTACCTCCGGGTCAACCTTCAAGTTGGGTTTTAAAACTATGATAATAACAACTTTATCCTTACATTGACCCGGGTTAATGGTCAACTCAACTTATGATCCAGACATGGCCCCAAGTCAGTTTTTAAAACTATGATAATAACCATTTTTATCCTTACATTAACCCGGGTCAATGGTCCTAACACGTGACCCAAGCCTAGCCTCGGGTCTACTCCCGAGTCGAGCTTTAAAAATATAATAATAGTTATTTTTATTGTTATGTTGGTTTGGGTCAATAGTCAACATGACCTGTGACTTGGGCATGACCTTGATTCGACTCTAAAGTCAGGTTTTAAAACTATGATAACAACTTTTTTATCTTTATATTGACTCAGATCAAGGGTCTACCCAACTTGTAACCTGAGTTTTGCCTTGAGTCAAGCCCCTAGTCGAATTTTAAAACTATAAGAACAACTATTTTTATTTTTATATTGATTCGAATCAACTAGATTAACCCATATACAGAGAATTGGATAAGCTTATCCTGCCCCTTTTAGTGGTACAAATATTTCTCCACTAGAATAGCCTTGGACAAGACAAAATAATTTTTTCATGTCGAATCCATCCTTGTCCATAATACAAAACACTATATAAGTGAACAATTGTACTAGAAAGTGCTATCTAACTATTAATTTTAGGTGATTAGTTCCCTATCTTCAAAATTATTAAAATTTAAGAAAATGCCATTAGTGGATTCAAAATTGAACTAGATGTTGTCAAATGCAATTTGGACTAACTAGTTTTTTCCAAAAGCTATGAATTAGATCATAGGTTAAACCTAGTTCATGAACTAAATTATATTAAGGTAGTGTTTGGGAACGCGATTGAAACCGCGTTCCCAAAAAATTCAAAAAAAATTTTTTTTTGCTAAAATTTAATACGATTTGTACTTTTTGGATTATTTTAATGTGCTGATGTCAAAAATAATTTTTTAAAAATGAAAAAACATCATTGACATGCATTTCGACACGAAAAGTTATTTGAAAAGCAACCGCTACCACACTACCAAACACGCTCTAAATGGACCGTGCAAACCCAACTACATGGCTAATGGTGTAATGACTTGTTTGCTACTCATATTGTGTTTAATCATAGTTTTAAAACCCAAAACGACTTGACTAGTCAAACTGGGATCCAACCAAACCATGTTGAAAACTTGGCTGACTTAGTTAAAAACCCGGGTTGATCTGGTGACCAGGACATAACCCGGTCAAAACTAGACCATCTACCAATTAGTTTTTTTTTTTTTTTGTAAATTTATCAAAATGATGTAGTTTTGATTTTTTATTTTTTAAAAAAAATTCTGGGTCGATCCTCCCAATTCATGACTTGAGCCTTACTTTAGGTCGATCCCGGATTAGGTTTTAAAACCATAATTTTAATGGATATGATGTAATATTAGCCATATTTAATAACTAATTAGTGTAGTTTCATAACTTATTATCAAAAACATCCTAGTAAAAATCAGACTAGCCAGGACTACGATCAGTTTAAAATAAATACAAAACTTGGTTGACTTAATCAAAAGCCTGGGGTTAACTGATGACCTAGTCGATTTAGTCAAAACTTGATTCTCAATCCATTGATTTTTTTTTATCAAAAATAATGTTTTATTATCATTATTTTAAATAAAAAACCTTGACCCATAACCTAAGTCTTGCCATGAGTTGACATCCAAATTAGGTTTTACAACCATGATCAAATGGTAGTTATGCTTCTTTGTAATAATAACTTTTTAAAAAGTATTTTTTATTTTGATTTTAAAATAAATAAACCTATATTAAATAGTGTTTTCAAATAAATAAAAAATAAAGTTTTAAAACTTGGTAGAAATTGGATTGCTTAAAAACTATATTCAAGAATCATTGTCTTTTTATTTTTAAAAGGAAATATTTCCTGAAAAAACCGTAAGAAATGGCAACCTTTTAGGGAAAGATTGATTCTTAATCGGAAAAACCTTAATTTTAAAAATAGTAGAATATGTCCAATTAAAAATAAATTGTCAAGTTTTTTTAATGAAAACTAGACAAATTAATTAGAAGAGAAAATATAAATTTTAAAGAAGATTAAAAAAATATTATCTTAGATAATTACGTTAGGATATACAATTTTTGTTTTTACTTTTGTAGTGATTTACTATTGAATTTATTTAAATAATAAACGTGATAATTTGAACTATTTAGTTTTTTTTTTTACAAACTAAGACAATAATACTCACACGACTCTCTACTTAGAGTTTCTTTTGGTTCTTAAGCTTATGTTTATTTTGATCCTCGATAATTTCTAATTTTATAAATGTTTTAGAGAATTTAGTGTTTTTAAAATCCTCAAAAAAACTGTCACATTTCTTACTCATACAAGTAATTAAATTATTTTTTTATACTTTTTTTTCTCTTTCCCGTCTATCTTCCTTGATTACAGTTTGGATCACCTAAACTTGATATCTTAACTCGTTACAATCCAGATCAACTTAATTATTGGTTGTTTATACTTTTTGTTTCTTTTTTCATACAATATCTACTCATCATGCCTATAATTAATATTATCTGTCATTATATGTTCCTTGATTCTTCCTTTATTTATACTAAGTCGATTTTATTTGTTTCCTCTCTAACATCATAGTTCTTGTTTTTCTATCCTCATACTGTCGATTCTCCATGGATTTGCCTTCACATTTCTACTCTATAACCATGTCGTTTTGTGTTATCATTTGCCTCACCTCCTTCCACTTTATATCCCTGTTGTAAAACTCCTCATACTTCTCCATCTCCGATCCCTTTTTCAGCCTCTATATTCGTTCAAGTTAGTAATAGTAAAATCAAATATCTTTATTTGATGCTCAAATAATCTTTCGGGTTTTTTTAAATAAAATTTTGAATATATTTATAATCAAATCAACTAATAGTTTTTCGAAGGATATTTTTATATATGATATAGAGTGTTTTGTATCTTGAGCTTTTTTTATATATAGGAATTTTTTTCTCTTGGTCTTTTTACAGGTTTTCATACTATATCAACACTAATGATAGTGATGAATATTTTATATTCTTCTTGTGTATTCTATAGGTTAATTTTGTTTATTTAATGCCAAATATTTCAAGTAATATATTTGAATAAAGTCTCTTAGGTTTATATATGTCTTTATAATTAGACATTAATTATGGATAATGATAGTATTAATAACAAATCAAATTCAATGCAATCTCATGAATGCAAGATGATTCTTTATGATAATGGACATGGCTCTAGAAATCATTAAAATAAAAGCAAATAACAATCGCCCTCCACAGATTCCTTAGAAAGATAAAAAAAAATATATTAAATAAGAAATAAATAAGCACTCTTTGCAGCCCATATATATCGTTTGTCAGACAGCCCATATATGGCAAGTTTTAAAGGATCAAAACGCGCACAAGAATATATAATTATCTATGTGGAAGTGTGATAGTGTTTTTTTATTTTAAAGTATTTTTATTTTAAAATATATTAAAATAATTTTTTTTTAATTTTTAAAAATTATTTTTAACATCACCATATCAAAATGATCTGAAAATAAAAAAAAATTAATTTAAAGCAAAATAAAATAATTTTAATTTTTTAAAAAACAATGCAAAAAATAATTGAACATGTCATATTCTTATCTCATTATTACACATTTTTTTGCTTTTGTTTTAATATATATTATTATGATTAGCAACTCATTTTTTTCATTTTTTAAATATTTACCATTTATAAGTGTACCTATCAAATATGATGAATACTCTACACTTTCTTTTTTCTTTTCTTCTTTGTGTTTTTTTTTTCAAATAAAATTCTTTTTTTTAGCATGTCTATGGATTGAGAAAGATTTGCAACGTTAAAACATTATATCATCTCCTGGTAACGTGGATGGTTTCACTTCAATGATTGACTGGTATTACGTTTATAATTGAATCTTATGGTAACATGTTAGATGTCAATAAATGAATTATTTCACTTCATGATTCTCTAGTTTTATCTTTATATTTGAGTGCAATATTAATTAATTTTTAATTTAATATTATGTTCATTTTTTATGAATATAATGTTTTTATTTTTAGCAATTTTTTATTTTCAATTTTAAGTTAATTTCTTTGTAATTTTTGATATAATATATGTTTGATGAATAGAATATATCTCTATAATTGAGTAAATTATAACTAATCTTTAATTTAATATTATATCCATTGGCTGATTAATATAATCTATTTATCTATAGATTTTAAAAAAAAAACAATTTAAGATTCTTCAGTATTTTTTTTTTATTGATTGAATTAAAAAAAAAAGGTTAAGTGAATTTGCTTTTATATGTTTTTTTATTTACAAATTTGTAAAAAAAAAAAATTACATGTAAAATTTTTCTCGTTAAATATTTTTATGTAAAATAATTTTTAATGATAGTAGTGGAGAAAATGATGGTAGTTGTAAGATGTCAATTATTATGGAGTAAAAAATGGTGGTTGTCATTATAATATTGAAGAAGAAGGTCAGTGGTGGTTGTGATAGTGGTGAAAGAAAAGGAGAAGGAGGTGGTGATATGATGGTGGTTGTGGAGGAAAAGGTGGTGGTTATTGTGGAGGAGAATGTGATTGTTTGTGGTAGTGGTGAGATGGGGTTGATGGTTGAAATAGTTTAATAATATAGTAAGTAGATTATTATTCTTAAAATATTTTACAGAATATTATTAGTTAAAAATATTTTCTAGTAATAAAATTAAGTTTGAAAATTAACTATAAAATATTTTTTATTGATTAGTTTTTTTTGTAAAATATTTTATGGGAAATAAACAAAAGAAACATTTTATGAAAAATAATTTACAAAAACAAACATGACAAAATTAGGAAAGCATTTTCCTGATTATACTATTTGAAAAGTAAAATCATCATTATACTGTTCAATAAACAATGTTTTTGAATCTGTATCTACAGTGTTTTCAGTGCTATTTAGCATCTTGATTACCCGATGGTAATTAGTTTTCACTGTTAATTAGTTTTGCCTCCCATGGAAATCAAGACCGAAATTCTGCGAGGAAAGATGGATAGATTGTTTCAATTTGCTCTCAATTTTTTTCATGGGCCCAACAAGGGCTAATTTGCTTTTCCGAAGGCTCTCATCTAGATTACCCGATGGTATATGGGCTAGAAAAATAAAAGCTATTTTTTTCTTGGGTTCAATCCATAATTTATTGTGTGTGTGTGTTTTTTTTTTTTTTTTAATATCCTTTTCTTCCTCTCTTTGGATCATCTTTGCCTTTTCTTATTTTGTGAATTAGTGGTAAAATTAGAGATCCAATAAGCTCTAATGTGTTGTTTGGTAACAAGGAATGTATGATGGGAAAAGTGAGAATGAAAGTTTTATATGTAAATGCGATTAGTTTCTCTTACAAGCATTTTTTCTCTTATTTAAATTTAAATTTTTTAAAAAATATTTTTAAGTCGGTTTGTGTGTTTTAGCTATTCGTTGGACAGTTCAATTACATGGGTTTATTATTTGATTTAAAAAAAACGAATGTAAACAAAATTATAAATAATATCAATTTAATATTATTTTAAAATAAATATATTTTAAAAATATATTAAAAGTAAAAGTTACTGTATTTTGAAACAAATTAGGCCTAAACACTATCAAATCAACGTACTAGCAACACCATCTCTTAAGAACACCATTTCTGTTTTGCAAAATCCACCATTAAAGGAACTTGTGACGATAGATGAAGGTAAATCTTTTTTTTAGAAATAGGAGGGAACCGGTGTTTTGAGAACGAGTTTGTGGCACTTTAAGAATTTTAAAAAGTTTAGTACATAAACAGTTATTTAACACTGATTAGAGGACCATTTAAATAATTTCTCATACTAGAATATCTAATTAATTCATTTTAATTAACTTAATACGAAGGAACACACATCTCTAAATTATTCCCATTAATAAGTTTTTATCTACCTCCTCTTAAATAATGCATGATGAACGAGGATAAGGTTAATATCCTAAACTATTTTTCAGCCACTAAACAAAAAACAAATGAGAATACATATCGATATATGTTATCTAAAATATTTTATAAGATTTTTTTTTAATTTTTGTATGTTTATTTTGCATAAATTATTTTATAGAAAAATTGATCAATATAAATATTTTATAATCAACTTATGAACTTAATATGTTTATTAAAAATTATTTTCAACCTATAAAGTTTCACGAAATATTTTAGGATCAATTTCAATATTTAATTTATAATATCATTGAACTATTTTAACAACAGTCATTATCTTTCTATTTTTGCCACTATTACTATTATCATAGCTAGCATCACATTATAACCACTACACCTCCATTAATATTAGTATTAGTATCATTATTATAAATGTAATCATCTTATCATTGTAAAAGATCATTATCATTCTAAAATTAATATATTTTTATTTCACTGCTTACAAAAAATTATAAAATATTTTTACATATGTGGAATAAATATTATGCAAAACAAGCCCTTTTTGTTAACCTCTTTTAATTTTGATTTTTTTCGCATTGAAACCTTTAATTCTTATTGTAACACATTTTTAATAAAAATATAAATTTAAGTAACTAAGGCATGCCTTTTCTTTGGAATGGATAACATCAACTAGATCGATATTTGAAAAAGGGTTTTTCTATTAAAAAAGAAGACGAGTGTGACTTTATTTTTATGGTCCATTTTTTTCTTCTAATTCCTATGTCTTTAACATTTTTCTATCAACTTTCGTTTCTTCCTCCTGTTCTTGACATCGGATGAACTTCTATCAGCTTCTCTCTCTCTTTCGTATCAGAATTCAATAAGCATTTCTCAACATTCATCTGTATAATATCATGTCATCAAGGCATTAATTATATGAATTCATTGTAACAGTAACTGTACTGAGAGCATTACGAGACAAACCAATGGAAGCTATGAAAATGCCATCTTTCGTCGTTAGCATGTCTTTTCCCACTCTTCTTTTTACATTAGCATAATTCAACTCTAACTTTTTATTTTATGTTATTTCAAATCAAAGGGATATTTGACCCTCGAGTAGCCTTGCCTGTACAGATATGTCAAGATATCGAGAGCTAGTATAATGATTTGTAAGAGAAACGGTTTATCAACCAAGAATAATGTATACAAGTAGAAAGAGGCATGGGGAGAAGAGCAAACAATATTAACGAAACACACATGAGATGTAACTCCAGTTGCTTCGAAAATGGTAAGATCTTTGGGTTAGAAGAAAAGAGTAAAATTATCGAGTCGGGATCTTTTCTTATCTGTATCGAATAAAATATGTTAAGCAAATCTTCCGTAAAACTTATTTTACTTAATGTAAAACTTGTTTTAATTACATCCAGAAAATCATATGTTCTTTCTTGTGATAGACTAGGTGAGTGGTTAAGGCCAAAGGATAGAGGTTTGGAAGTTTGTGTGGAGCGAGAGTACGAGAATAAGAGAGTTTTAAGTAATAATTTTAATTAGCAAAAGATTAGAAATTAAGTCAACAAAATGTTCAAAGATCGGAAGATCTCATCACAATGCTATGAAGGAGATGGTATGGCACTATGTTATCCATGTTTGGATGATTTTATTTGAATTGGACAAAAGAAAATAAGTTATTTTGGGTTAAACTTCTTCAACCGATAAGAAAAGATATAGAAAGTATTTGTTTACGATTATAAAAAGCATATAATATATGTTTTTTCAGACGCAACGCACCTCAAATACGTCCTAAAAAGAAGCAACAATTGGAATTCCCTTTTGCAAATATTGCCATGAGCCCACCAAAGCCAATTTCTCAAATATGTATATGACGATAAAATATAAATCTAAGAGAATAAATTTATGAAAGTAAATTGCAAAAAAAGAAAAGAAAAAAGAACTAGACTACTAGTTCTACAAGAAAGGAAAAAAAAATCCAGTCTCGAAGTCAGTTTCTAACTAGAAAATCTTTAATTAATATAATTTGTATTGTCCAAATAAAACAAATAACCTAAAGTTAATAGGGTTTTGAAATCATTTTACAATTAATAAACAAGAAGATCTTGTGCACATGGATGAATAAAAAGATTTCTAGCTAGAATGTTTGATCACAAGATCATCACATTCATGCAGAAATTAAGAATATATATATATATATATATATAAAGAAATTAAGAATATTGGCTATGTCTAACGTTGGCAAAGGTAATAATCTTCTCAATCTAGATCATACCAAGTGTGAGCTACTGATTGGATAATTCAATAAACCGTGTTTATTATTTGAATTTTTTATTTTTGAGTATCAACAAAATCATGACACGCCACCACCACCAAACACTATTAAAAAAAAGTATTTGGAAGCGATGTGTTAATTTATTTTTAAAAAAATATTTTAATATATTTTTAATAAAAAATATATTTTAAAATATAATTACTATTACATTTTTAAACAAGATTTAAATCCACACGTTAGCAACACGATCTCTTTTCTACTAAAGAACACTATTTCTTTTTAGTAAAATCCACCATTAAAGGGACTTGTGAGTTGTGACGAGAGTTAGATAAAGGTTTTTTTTTTTTTTTTTTTTGAAATTTAGAAAGGAAAGAGAGCGTGCGGCACTTTGGGTCTTTTAAAAAGTTTAGTGGGATCTACTTATTTAACATTGATTAGAGTACTATTTAAAGAATTTCTCATACTAGAATAATTAATTAATTCATTTTAATTAACTTAAGATAAAGTAACACAAATCTCCAAAATTTTCCCATTTATAAGTTTTTCTCACCTCCTCTTAAATTAAAAATTAACTTTGTTTGAGTAGCGTGTGGATAAAATTAACATCCTTAATTATTTTCTCACTACTTAAAAATTCTCAAATGAGACTAAATATTAATCATTTTACAGTGTTTATTTTGTGTAAAATATTTTATAAAAAGTTATTTTTTATTTTTTTTGTATTTGGTTTTTGTAAAGTATTTTATAGAAAATCAATATAAAATATTTTATAATCAACTTGTAAACTTAATTCATTTATTAAAAAATATTTTCAACTCATTAAGTTTCATAAAATATTTTATAATTAGTATTCAACTGACAATATAATTAAACTATTTTAACAACCATTATCATCATTGTCTTATTGTTGTTGCCATTGTCACTTTCATCATCTTTACTACCAGTATCTAACTATAAACACTACCATCATTAGTACTATCTATACTCTCAATAATCTCTCCTTCTCTTTTTTTTTTTTTTTTTATAATAACCACCACCATATATCACAACCGAAATCATTGCGTCATGATAATAAAAAAAAATCATAATAAACGTTATTTCAAAATTATTATATTTTTACATCATCATTTATCAAGCATTGGAAAACATTTTTATACATGTGAAAGATATTATATGCGAAAAAAAACATGTCCATTAACTTTTTTAATTTTAATTTTTTATATCATAACCTTTAATTTTTATCCAAACACAATTTTAATAAAAATCTAAATTTTAGTAACTAAGGCGTGTCTTTTCTTTGAAGAGGATGACACCATTTTTACTAACAAGATTGATATTTGAGAAAGGATTTTTCTATGAAAAAGAAGACGAGGGTGGCATTCATTTTTATTGTCCAATCATGTATTTTTTTATTTTTAATTCCTTCCTTTGTGTTTAACATTTTTCTATCAACTTCTTTTTTTTCCTATTGTTCTTTATATTGAATTGAATGAATTTCTATCATCTCTCTCTCTCTTTTATTATGATATGTTTGGCCTTATAATAACTTCTGCTTTTTAAATTATTAATTTTTTTACTTGAAAAAAAATAAAATAAAAAGTTAAAAAATTATTTTAATATCTTTCTAGTTAAAAAAAACTTTTAAAAATATCACTTACCAAATTACCTAATACAAAAAAATTATATGAATTAACCATTTAGAAGTTGGTCCAGTAGTAAGAGTTTGAAACTAAAAGGTTTGTTCTCTCTGTGGTTTTAGGTTCGAGCTCTATGATTGCTCATATGATGGTTACCAGTGGTTTATATAGTTATTAACTTTAAGAACCGTAAAATTAATCGAAATACATGAAAGTTGGTTCCGACATTTATGGCATTAATAATAATAATAATAAAAAAAAAGTATATGAATTCATGTCATCAAGGCATTACAGTGTGTCATGTCATTTGGGAATTCATTGCAACTGTGACTGTACTGAGAGAGCATTAAAAGACAAAGCAATAGATGGCATGAAAAAGCCAGGCTTCGTGGTTAGAATGTCTTTTCCCACTCTTCTTTTCACATAATTATTGATGCCTGGAAAAGGAATGACAAATAGTAGCTTTCACTCATAGCTTTTTATGTGATGAAGTGAAAGTCTGATTGGATGCCGGACTAGAAAACAACTCATTAGTGCGTACTTTGTTCTTCTTCTGGTGGGTTTTGCTTTTTCTTAAGCTATCACGGGCTGTGATGATGGGAATTATGACTTGTTTTGTACCTCAGCCTCTTTCAAAAAAAAAAAACTACTACTTGACCAGAATTTTGCTACATGATTTCCACTACTTATTCTATAGTCAAGCCTTCTAAGAATTATCAATAGAAAGTTGATATTCTCTCTCTCTCTCTCTCTCTCTATATATATATATATATATATATATATATTTTAACAGAAAAAAACCTCTAATTTAAAACTTGTGGTTATTTTTTAAAGTATTTTTTATATTAAAATAATATTTTTTTTATTTTTAAAAATTATTTTTAAGATTAGCATAATAATCAAAAATACTAATTATATTTAATTTTACAGTTTAACTTGGGAGAAAGTTACTTTCTCGTTAAGTTATTTTGGTTGTTTCAATTTTTAGAAGAAGGGGAAATCGGAAATTTTAGGAAAAAGTTAATTCCTCGTTCAATTATTTTGGCCCTGTTAATTTACAAGAAAAGAAATCGGAAGTGGAAAACCACTAATGAAGAGACCTACAATGGTTGAAGGGCTTTTTGAAAATTATATATGGTTGAAGAATGCTTTGTAATGTATAGAAAAGTTGTTGTACCCATATTTTTTTAAAAAATAATATTTATTTTAATAAAAATTACTTTTTATATATATGTTTTGATGCGCTGATCTCAAAAATAATTTTTTTAAAATAAAAAAAATATTTTAATGTATTTCGACATGAAAAATATTTTAAAAAATAATCATAACCATACTTTTAAACATTGTGCCTCTATGATTGATTGCATAATGAACCAAAAAGTCTAGCAAATGTTTATTAGTATAAAAATTTGTTCCCAAAAGGGAAGGTGCACGAGGAATCTCATGCTCATATTGCATACTCTAATCAAACATATCATAATTCAAATTATTGTTTTTAGTATGTATTCCATTTATCAACCACCAACTTTTCATTAAAGTTTATAATTGATGATGCAATAGCCCATGGTTTTGTGTTTCATAATGTTTTGTTTTTCTTGTACATTAATATGTAATGCATGTATATATAAAGTTTGTTTTTTTTTCTATGTATGCAATTTATTCTATGTGTCGCACGTGTGCGGCGTCGCGGCGAAAATCTAGTGTTGTTTCCATTTTCTTAAATCTACAATGTAAATCTATCTATATCTATGGGGATACAAGAAAATATTGTCTTTTATTGGTAGAAAATGGAATGGGAGTCGCCACCTAGTATTTTGGTCACTAGGAACCCTAACTGGTCTCAGAGATCGGGTACGGGGACTGGTTGCGTAAAGGGAAGGTATTAGCACCCCAAATACACCCTACCTAAGATAAGCTGCATTGTTTTATTGTCTGATAAAATCTAAGGTTTTTTCGTGTTTTCCTAGTTGCTGGTATGGTTTAAGAAAAGTCCTCCTCGGTAAGGAGATCCTTATCTTAAAGGGTAAGCCTAACCGTTCTAACGTCTATACCAAAACTTTATTAATAATATTTAGGAATACGTTTTACGTATAAATTCGTAATCCCAAATACTAAAAGAAAACAAAAAGATTTTTTTTAGAATTTTTGAAATATTGGCCTAGTTCTCATGGCTTGAATAAACTGGTTATTAAAGCCAAAATGCATGCTGATACACATATTGTTTTGAGAATTTCTTTTGTTGTGTGAAAATATGATGTTATATATATATATATATATATATATATATTGGAGAGACTAGGCTGTATTTTAAAACAAAAACATTTTTTTTTGGAAAATATATTTTTTTTTTTTATGTTTTAACGAAAATCGAGTATTTTAATACTGGGTTTGTATTCTTACGGTATAAAAATACAACACAATATTAATCCACCTTAATAAAAAAATGCAGGAAAAATCAACAATATTTTTCAAAGATTTTTCAAAAATATTTTTTTTATTTTTATACATATAATATGCACACATGTATATTATAATATATAATATATTGAGTGGGCTGGACCGGCCCAACTAACTGGGCCGGACTCAGCCCAGCAGAAAACGGGTTGGCCCAGAACCATTCTGGCCCATCGCAAATATTTCTGGGCCAGAAACCGTCTGGCCCAGAGCAGAAGAAAATTAATAACACTGGGCCAGCATCAGCCTGGCCCAGCGATGAAGGCTGAACGAGGAGGGGGGAATTATTTTTCCCCTCCCCACCTCCTGCATGCAGAACGATTCTGCATGCAGGAGGCAAACCTCATGTAGTTCAAAAAGAAACTCAGGGGGGAGGAAGCATACCTGGTGCGGCGGAGGCGGTGCTGCTGGTCGGACGTCCTCGCTGATGGCGCTGCGGTGGAGACCGGTGGCTCCAAGCAGCGGCGCTGCTGTTCCAAGTGGTTCGGTACGCTCTCTCCGCTCCCTCCCTTTTCTTTGTTTTCAGTTCCTTTTTCCTTTCGTTTTCAGTTGGTTTTGATGTTCCTTTCTTCCTCTCTCTTTTTTTTTTGTTCGCCTCTCTCTAACTTCTCTCCTTCGTTCCCTCTCTCTCTCTTCAGTTTTTTTCTCCTCCACTTCCCCTTCGGTTTCTTCTGTATTTATAGGGGAAGAAAAGGTGTTGGGACCATTGTTAGTGCGCCTTGGAGCGGGTTTCACAAGCGGCTGGTCAGCCACCACCTGCGACAGCAAAGCACCGCTACCTTGCTTTCGGCGGGGCGAGCGACCGGTGGTCGGCCATTGAGTTCGGTCGGTGGTCCAGTGTTTCGGGTTGGTCGGTGGGTGCAAGGAGAGAGAGGCGGGAAGATTTTGAAGAAGAAAAACCATTTTTCCTTCTCCCCTGCAACGAGTGCAGGAAGGAAGACGAAGGAGGAACAGTGCCGTTCAAAACAGCACCGTTCGGTCCTTTTTTTTATGTATGAAACGACGTCGTTTCATTTTAAAAAAAGGCACCAGAATATGCTTTTGCGAATCAGTCCTTAATCATCTTTAATCATTTCAATTGCTCCCTGCCAATTTCGGTCCCCGCCCCCATAGTTGGCCATGTTTTTTACTTTGGTCCTTGGCCTCTGATTTATGCAATTTAGCCCTTAATTGATCAATAAACTTCCAATTTCTTCAATTAGGCCCCTGCATTAATTCAAAACAGCCCCCTCTATCTTCACGCCTTTTCCAAATTGGTCCCTGGTTTCGGATTTTCACAATTAAGCCCCTAATTGGCCATTAAACTTCAATATTTATGCAATTAAGCCCCTGATTGGACCTAATAAATTCATAAAAAATATATTTTGGCCCCATAACTTATATTTCTTCTAATTAAAGCCCAAATTGACTTAAAAATCAATTTTTCTTGCACTCAAATCCTCTATAAATTCAATTAAAAATCCAATTAAGTCCATAAACCTCCAAATTTGGACTTTTCTCCTCAAAAATCAAATTTTCTTATCCACCAGGGCTCTTATCATTCAAGAATATATTGTCAAAAATCCATCTTTTTATTTTTAAACTTCTTGACCAATTTTCTAACCATTTTCTGAGCGTTTCTACCTCCTGTTATTTTTCTAACCTCTTTTGGCTATTTATTTTATTTTTTGTGGGGACCCAAAAATGGATTACAACAATATGCATCAAAAGACTCCATGGTGGATACCATAAGGTTCTGTTTGATTAATGTGTTAAGACATGAATAACAACTATAAAAAGGATAAAAAATGTTTAATTGAAAATACAAAGATGTAAAGATAAAATATTCCCTGTTGTAATTTTAGAGTAAATTTATATCATTGTGAAATAGAAATGATAAGGAAATGTTTTTTTTTTAAACTATTTTTATTTTTTTCTATAGTAACCAAACATTACCACCATAAAATAAAAAAGGATACAATTTGAACAAGCTTATAATAGTCTATTTATTAGATACTAGCATTTGGGAGAAGAATAGAATGTCGTTGTGAAACCAAGAAGGCCTATGTTGTCCTTGAATTTAGTTTTTGGCTACTTTCTTATGATAAAAGAGATAGAGATAGTATATACAGAGGAGACAAGTCAAAATATAAAATTATATTTGATAGTGATATACAAGATAAAGTGATTGTTTCTATATATTGTTTTGGTTGATAATGAATAAAATAAAATACAAAAAAATATATTATACCCTTAATATGTTTTTTTCGTTAAACTTATATATTTTAAAAAATAATTTGTGTTTTTTTTTCCTTTGGTTTATGTTAAGTGTTAAAATCAATAATATTATAATAATTCTAATTATAAAACTTAAATCGGCCTAACAGGTCGATTTAGAATATAACTAACGCATGTTCTAGATCAGTCCACATTTAAGAAAATTAGAGGAAGGATTGACTTGGCCTGACCTAACATAGTCAAAAACTTGGGTGAACCTATGACCTGATCAATCTGAGAAAAAACCCATGTAAAAAATATTTTGATTTTTTTTTTGATTTTTTTTTATCAAAGCAATGTCATTTTGATCTTATTTTTTTCTTTTAAAAAAACATGAGATGCATTTGGGTTGACCCTCCTAACCCATAACCCAAGATTTATCCTAAATTGATTCTTATGTTGAGTTTTAAAATTATAATAATAATTATTTTTACCCTTACATGCCTTAATTAAATAATTTTAAAATTAAGAGTTTTTTTATAAAGATATTTTAGGAATAGAAAAATAATAATTATTGTCCATAGAAATATATTTTTTTTGTACTTTATATTTTGAAAATACAGAAACTTCCTTTAAAATTATTTGAAGGATACATTTATTTTTATATATTGAACTTTATTTATTTATTGAACTAAATATATTTATGTTATATTTTTTTTTTCTTGGAACATCAACCAAACAACAAGCAAGAGATAGACAAGGTGTGTGGTCTGAACTCAAACCATGGGATTGGTTATAACATGATGAGAATGAAATCATCCAAAGTGCTCCTCAACGCAACTTGCAGAAAAAGCTTTTGCTTTTGGAAAGAAAGTAGGGCAGTTTTGTTATTAACCTAGGAAAAAGTCTCACAGAGTTTCATATTGCTTATGCTGCCTTGAATTTTTATTATTTTTTTCTTTTTTTGGGTCCTGTGGGGGCACCATGAGTAAGAGGTGCAAAGCGATATCTGATGGGAGCAGCAGCCTAGCTTTATTAGTTTTTGTATTTTAAAAATATATTAAAATTAATATTTTTTTTTATGTTTTTAGATGATTTTAATAGGCTAATTTCAAAAATAAGTTTTTAAAAAATAAAAAAAATATTATTTCAGTACATTTTTTAAAGTCAAATTCAGTGAAAGCAGATGTTGGAAAGCCATCTGAATGGTTAGCAAAACTGTCCCAGTTGCTTAAAAATGCGTTTGGCAAATACTCATTGTCTTTGCTTGTACAGCAACATGAGGGGATTGGTTATGTCAGATTTTATGCAAGGGTCTGATAATCTAGGTTTCAATCCGTCTTTATCAAATTGAAAATGAAAACTTTACTTTATATTTAGTACTGCGATGTTAAATATTTTAAAAAAATATTTTTTTTATTAAAAATATATTAAAATATAATTTTTACATATTTATTTTTAAATTTTTTATATCAGTATATCAAAATTATTTTTCTAGGCAAAACTAATATAAAAAGCAGTTTGAAAAGATTATTATTTTTAAACTATTATTAAAAAGAAGTTTTTTTTTATATATATATATATAAATATGCTCGGTAAAAAATGACGTAAAATAAACTCTTTGAAAAAAAATAATATAAGTTAGATTTTCACTGTTTATTAAAGCAAAAATTTGACTCAAATTTATATAAAAAAATTGTTATTAAGTAAAAAAGAATCATTTCTAATTAAGCATACATAGATATGGCTTTTATTTAAATAAAAAACTAAGAAAAAAATTAAATTAATTTATAAAAATCATACGAAATGAAACCCATTATAGGATCCCTCTTCGGATGAGTGTTTCTTGAAGAACATTTTTTTTTTTTTTGGAGACATGGAAGGGATTTATATAATCTTACCATGATTAAATTAAGGGTTAAATTTCTAAAGCCACCTAAGTGCTTCGTTAGATTCTCTTTTAATGAGCAGTCAAATCAAGATTTTCACATTCAAGAAACAGAGAACCACCCCATGATTGATTACTTGCTTGAAGGAGATGCAAAAATAATGCACTAGTCTTCGGCACGATTGACATTAGCTTTTGAAAGATTTCTCTGCAAAAAAACAAAAGAAAGAAAATGGAATTCAATGGCACAGTCCGTCACTAAAACATCTTGTAGGATCTTCTGCCACTTAACTTTGCAATCTCATTATTGAAACCAAAGTGAAAAGAAGAACACTGTCATCCTCATGAACAGAACAAAGTGAAAAGGAAACAGAATGAAAGCATTGGATTCTTGAACCAGTGGCCCTCACTCTCAAGCTTCTGTCAAGATTCCATTGTCAAATTTATTCATCTAATCGAATCGAATGCATAAACCATACGCATAAAGGCATCAAGAAAAAGGAAATCAAGGAATGATGTTTGAAATGGATAAAAAATCTGATATGTGATCATAGCAAATTTGGACAGAGGATTTGTACAAGAAAACTGCTGCATGCTTTGATCGAAGGAATATTACAAGTGCACAAAACAATATCACAGGTGACATAGTCTGAATACCACGAACACATCAGAAACCATTCTCTCTGAGTTTTGTTTTATTTTTCTTGAGCAGACAGACTTTTTCAATCAATTCTTCATACTTCAGATTGTACTTCATCCACCATGTGAGCTAGGATGCTGCATCATGCATGTCAAGCCAGCAACTCAATAATTGAAGAATACCCCATGTAGTCATAACCCTTTCATGCTCAAGGACAATCAGAATGATTCTTATGCAAATTTCATTATTCAAAACACAAAGAAGTCCAAATAGAAAGTCCCTTGCGACCATCATCAAGTTCCAAACCTTGCGACTATAATTGAATTCCAAACACAACCAGGATATTCACAGGTAATAAAAAGTCAAGCTTCACATAAACGAGCTTCCTTTTGGTTCGATGATTCAGATTTGAATGCAAAATCACAGCGTAAGCTAAGTGATTGTTCTGTGAGAGTCTATTAAATATGGACTAACTTGAGCCCTCACTGACATATTCACAATAAACCATGATTGAGAAAATACAAAGCTACCCAACATACTGTATAACATATAGCATATCAATGCCTTCAGAGCCCCAAATGCTCCACTTCATCTATGACCTTAGTGATGCTGCATTGATTGCATCTGAAAAATCAAATTGTAAGGACCAAACTGATATCCTGGAAGTGTTCCTCCAAGCAGATTTTGCTCCTGCAGCTTGGATCCATACGAGGATATCCCACAGAAAGGTGCCATCAACAAATTGCCATTTGCTGGATTGAAAACTGTGGCTGTTCCTTCATTTTGGGGTTTCCAGTCAAATAGCCCTTTAACCATGCTGGTCGTTATTGGTGGTGCCTGAGATTGCATGGTTATGGTTGAATGATCTGGAGATGATGGCTTTCCGTTTTCTGGTGATGGAGATCTGGCATCTGGAAGATTGACAGTTGTGATATCATGGATACTAGATCTCCTCTTGTCCTTCCCTCCAGTACTTTGCCTAATAAAATACTTTTGTGCATGGCTAGCCACCTGAGTTGGCGTCCTAGTAGTCACATAATTGCGGGAGATATTTCTCCAATCCCCCTTACCATACTTTTGAAGACCCAAAAGAAACTGCCTGCAGTTTATGTCAAGTATCTTCAACATAAGACACCAAAACACATGAAAACTACACACGTTGTTGGATGAAAGAAACATCTTTAGGAAAGCAAGGCTTAAACTATCCTACACCAGATTGACGTTTTCAAATTGTTGAATTCCGCTATAAAGATTTATAGAGAACAATACGCTTAGGTCTATCGTATGCTAAAACGAAAAGTTAGTCATTAATCTCCTCTCAATTACCTCAGCAAGATGGCAAAATGACAACTCAATTCCAGAAAAAAAAAAAAAAAACTTAGAAAAAGAACAGGTTTTATTAACTATCACTATCGCAAAATTAAAAGGAAGAGACAATAGCATTACAACCAAAGAAATGTAATTTACCTGTGCTCCTCCTCAGTCCACGGCACACCTTTCTTCCTTTCCTGCTCAGAAGGCCGAGTCGCTGTGCCCCTCTTACCTCCAGGACTATAAATTTGCTTCAACCCTTCATACCCATGATTACTCACCCACTCTAATGTGAAACAATCACTATTATATCCAGGAATTGGGATTAGTCCTGCCTCTATATCACTAACATCTTCCTCCAATTCCCTGTACTGTTTGATGACATCACCTTCAGTCTTGCCTGGAATCATGGCTGCCACCTTCAGCCACCGATCAGGCGTATCCTTGTCATACAAAGCCAAAGCATTCTCAAACTGCTTGTTCTCTTCAGGGGTCCATTTTGTTCCCCTGCTTTCGTGAAACAACCAGTTTGAATTCTGTAAATACGAGGCCGGAGACAGGATTCCAATGCCCCGATTCATAGTTGTAAGCAGTCACAGTGTACAATCAAAGCAAATAACTAGCAAGCCAAAGAAGAGATGATATATAAAAACATAAAAGAGGCACACTCTATTACTCGGTTTTCCTCTCTCTCTTTGAATTCAAAGAGAGAGAGAATGACCAAATGGGAAATGCAGAGAAGTGGAGAATTTTATGATCAAATAGCCATTAGATTAGAATCTTGAGAAACCTTCTTTTTTTACAAATTGAGGAATCTTGAAAAGTTTGCAACTTTCCAAAACCCAAGGAAAATTCTTGAAGCAATAACAATATTCAGATCCTAATATTTATTCCATTAATAAACCCAAGTACTAAACCACAACAATTTCAAGAAAGAAAAAGAAAAAAACCTTTTCAAATTTCAAAAACGAAAACAATACTCTTAACCATAAATCTTGAAACTTTGAAGTTCAAACTTCAAACCCAAAAAAATGGGATTAAGACTTTGGTTTAAAAGATACTAAAAGTGAGCAATAGCAAAAACCAAAAAGACCCAATTGAGGAAAAAACAGAGAAAGAAAGATGCCCTCTAGAATTAGTGGAGAAAATGGAAAAAAAGGAAAAAAAAACTGGTGCTTTGCTAGCTTAATTCGTTTTTTTTCTCACTAAAAGCTAAAAGGCTTGAAAAAAGAAAATGGTGGTGCCTGAGAGAACACAAGTATGCCAACTCTTTCTTGCTACTGCTACTTGCAAAAAGAGGATCAGTGGAAACAGAAATAAGCGAAGAGAAGAGAGTGTTAAGTGGTCAAAGGTGTTGCGTTGTGATTGTGGGGTTTGGTGTTTGTAGGCGTTGCAGCTTAGCAAAGTTTCCTCCTTTGATAAAATTTGTTAGAAGAGGAAGAGTGGCCCGACCAAGTTGAGAATTGACAAGGACAAGTTGTGATTGGCTAGGTGGTGGAATAAGGTGGGTATGGGTTTTCTAGTAATTTCGATACACTAAAGTGTATCCACTTTCTCGATGTTGACATCTAGCTGAAAACGAAAGTTGAAAGTTTGGTAGATTTTTTAAAAAATTATTTTTGATTTTTGTATATTTTTATTTTAAATTAAATTTTTATATAAATAAAAACCATTTTAAAAAATAATAATCATTTAAATCTAAACACTACCTACATTAAATGTTTATGAATAGGAGGACAGTGCTTGTATTATAATTTGATTCCATATATGTATATAATGGCCAATTGGGCCATGAACAACCAAGGCTCCAACATGTTATGGATTCCAATTTTATCAGAATATAATTTAAGACTGTACCATTTTACCAAAATTGGATTTTATGTGTAGAATTGAATTTTAGACTGTATTTATAGCTTTTATGGTTTCTTTATGGATTTGGTTTTATAATTCACGGGTTGATTCATAAGTCAACACCATAGGATATAATGATAAATATATTATTATATAAAAGTGGTAAATGTAAACTAGATTCAACCCTCTTTGTAAAAATAAGATTATGAATATAGTAGTTTTAAGGGCATTTGAGAAAATGGTAGCAAAAGCTTTTTAAAGTACTTTTCATATGAAAATACATCAAAATAATATATATTTTTTAATTTTTAAAAAATTTATTTTTGATATCATCACATTAAAATAATTTAAAAACACCAAAAATTAATTTTAATAAAACTCTGATTGTACCACTGCTCCAAATGAGCTCTTAATCGAAAATAATTCACACGAACAAACGAGGGTAAAACATCTTTTTTTAACAGATCACAAGTACAGAAAAAAACATAAAAAGTTATAAGATAATTATATGATAATTTCTTGCCATCATATCACAAGTACAAAAAGATCAAATAAATAGATAACACATGTATATTAAAAAAAAATCCTTCTTGAAAGGATTGATTGAATGAATAAGAGAGAGAGAACTACTCTTATTATATAGTTCAAAGTCTAAGCTAAAACTCAAAGTCTAAGCTAAAATGTTAGCACTAATTTAGAATAAAAGAGAACAATTGTTTGCAAACTTACATAACATTTAAAATCAAAATATATTCTAAGATAAAGTTATCTTTGTGACAATATCTATAAATTTATTTCTTATAAAATCTAGCATTTACAAATGATGATTTCCAAACTTGTAACTTTTTTTATAAGATTGAAATTTTTTTTTCTTCCTTGACTATCTATAATTTTTTCTATCCTTATGGATTTTTTGAAGGCTATTTGTGTTTTTCATTTACTAATGCCTTGTTCTATTCGTACTTTAACTTTAGCTATTTTAATGTACTTATTAGGGTTTGACCTTTTAATGAAAACGGTAAAACAATCTCAAGAAATGATGACATGGATTTATAAATCAAATAGAGTTATCTTTATTGTATAATTATGGCATAACCTTTATAGCTAAAAAATATTTGTCAACATAAGTTTGGAAGAAAAAAGAAATTACTTGTAAGGTTACAAGATTGCATCATCCTAAAGCTAATTTCCTCTTATGAATATAGGAAAATGGTTAATGACACAAATTCTATTTCTATAATGATGTGGTGGGATACGTATCAATAAGTCTAAAAAGAAATATGAATGCATCAAACAATCTTTCTAGCAAAAACATATTTAAGTTTTGATTTGATTATTAGATGAAGATAGAATTTTCCCAAGATGTTCTACAAAGTCAATTCTAAAGGTGGTAATCTGGACTTAGCTAGCTAACATTATTTTCATGTTCAAATTAGAAGTAGAAGATGCTTTGCATTTTTTTCCTAGTTATCTTAAGATGTCTTTCCTAGTTAGGTTTTAAAATTTTATTTTGTTTATGTTTACTCACCTAGATTGTTTAGATTCCTATTTATATAACCTTGCATGTTATTTTTCAGTAAAGTGATTTCATATTATTCAAAACCTATAAAACATAGATTTTCTATATAGTTCATAATTGTAACCTAGGACTTTAGAAATCTTCATTTCCTATCTTTTACTTTATACTGTATCAATTCTTAATAGAGCAAGGTAGCTTGTTTGGTGGTAGGAGACATTTACAACATCTTTCTATTTTGTGGTGCAAGAATGAAAGGCCATTTATGAAACTATGAGGTCTCAAGAGGTAGTAATGATAACCATATCATGATTGGTTAAATGAGTTGCCATGGAGAAGTACAAATAAGGATCATAATGAGAAAATGGATGTGCCCATAGACTTACCTCAAGGTGAACCGAACCCTATATCTATTTCTATAAACCCATATTGACATCATGTCTATTTGAAGAGTGACATATATAACAAACAATGAACTGACAACTTAGTTTGCAATTAACTTTTTCATATATGAATTCCTCATTTCAATGAAATTTCTTTTTTTATAGAAATTTTTAAAAGAAAAGATTTATTAGATGGTTGTTAAAGTTGGAAGCATACTTTCAATTAAAAAAGATTCTTAGTTATCAGAAGGCAAGCTTTTCAAGATACAAACTTGCTTATGATGCTGAGATTGATGATTCAATATTCTAGAAATAGAGTTGGTGCTAGTAAGCATATACTTTCATCATGAAGAACTATGAGAAAATTAATAACTTTAGAATTTATACAAGATGATTACGAAGAGATTTTATACTAAGCATATAAATAATTAAATTATTATAGCTTGTTTTTTGTTTAAAATTTTTAAATGGTAAAAAGGAAAAACATATAAATAATTAAAGTAAGAACTTATTGCATCTTAGTTTTGAATAAAAATATTATTGAGGGTATATTTGTTTTGCTAGATTATAAGTGGAAACCAAAGACTATTGTTAACCTTAATTTGCAAGGTAATGAATTTTACAAAGGACAAAGGGTAGAATTAGATATATAAGTCTCTAATTTTGAAATTTCAAAGTTATCCCATCATGCTAAAGATAATTTGATTGAAAAAAGCTAAAAAAACAACTTTAGTCTTTATAAATTAAGTTAGAGAAGAAAATAGTAAGCTATAATCCTTTTATCATGGGTGTTGTAAACAAAGATAGAGAGCACAATGATTTTTGAAAAGTCACTAAAAAATATGGTAGAAGATTACTTAGGGTTCCTTTCCATAACATGGTCGAGGGATAAAAGCAACTTGAATACAAGCTAACTAAAGATAACGAAGCTTTTTTACCAACATCTGATAAGGTGGTCAAATTTGAGGTAAAGGAAAGGGAGCAGGAGTTACAAATGGATTTCAAAGACAAAAAAAGTGTAACATTAGATATGAATTCTCATTTAGCTTGCAAATATTATAAATTAGATTTTGAAATTATTATGTTAAAGACATTTTAATTTGTGAACAAACTAGCCACAATACTGTATTTGAAGTGTATATTTTTTTGGAATCAAAGAGTTCAATTTCTAATAGTAAAATCGAAAATAAGTTTTTCTCAAATAAAGAAGTTTGATGTGATACGTGTATTGACAAGTTTAAAAAGAAGTTTAGACGCGTTAAACATTTCAGATAAAAAAAAGCATAACTTTTATTAAACTAATGAATCAGACTGTAATTTTATAATAACATTCAATATGCCAAATTTTATAAGAAGATAATTGGTTAAAACCAGAAAGGTTGTTATCATATTTGAATTCAACCCAGAAGATATTTTTCCAGATATTTTTTTATTTTTTAATTATTTTAAGATTTGTTTTCTAGTTGCATTTTAAAATTTTATTTGGTTCAAGTTTCCTTACCTATATCTATATAAGCTTCATATTAGTGAGAGTTTACAAAACATAGATTTCTATAGAATTTAGAGCTTGAGAAGCTCTCATTTTATATCTTTCGTTGTACACTGTATCAAGCAAACATTTTCCAAGATGGATCAAATTGGTAGTTTAGAAGTTCTCCTTATGAAATTGGAAACGAGTTGATGAATGTAGAGTAAATTCTTGGCAAAGTTCCCTCAGTGGTTTGACAAGTAGAGCACTTCCACAGTAGAAGACGCCTGCAAACCAAGACATGTAAACAAAAGACCTAAGCGTAAAACTAATCATATAGCTGAAAAAGATATGCTGCGCCTTGGTACCAAAAAAGGTTCTTTACAGTTCCATACTCACCTATCCGAGAAGATTTATGTTTTTCTGCCATTTGAGTAAATACCTTTCTCCAGTTGGGTCTTGAAAAATGCGTTCTTATCTGTCACATTCTATTACATATTAGCAAGAAATTTAAAAGAAAAAACATGGTATATCGTTAATGATGCAGTGGTCAGTCAAGATGATCAATACCCGACTTTGGGAGACAACATCAAGTCCATTCTTTGCATGCTGCAGTTTTTGTACCATGGCAATAAGTGCAGACCTTGCATCTCCTTCTTCATACACACTAGTCAAGTAGTTGTGCATTTCAATTATATTCTGAGACATTGAAAAGTTCCAAAGGAATAATTACTGGTTAGATTAGAAACCCTTGACGGGCTGAGAATTTGTAAAATGAGGACATTTTTCAGCTATCAAAACCCACATTATCATCACAGTCTGCAATATCGTCCATGACACCCTTGAACCAATCAAAAGAACTTTGTTCTCTTGTGACCCAGTAAAAGTACGCTCTTTCTGGACCCTTTTTATCAGTTGAACCCGTTCGTTGGTCCTGCGTGCAATCATATGTTAGCTGAATTGATTTTCAACTTATTTGTCTGAGCAATCTTATGGCAGTGATGTGTGCCTGGCACTATACGTAACGTACCCTCCTCGACTCCGCTGCATTTGATTTGATCTGATTGAGCAGATCCTTCAAAATGCTGATAAATGGAGTTGCTCCAATTCCTAGACCTATGAGCAGTAATATGTCAAACTTTTTGTAATTCTGAGCGGGGGCTCCAAATGGTCCTTTGATCAGGATCTTTGGAAATCTGCCACAGGTGAAAAAGGGGCTATTTTAGTTTTAGACTTCAAAAAATCTCAAGTATAGATCATTTAAGAATTAATTTACTGACGTTGCTTGTATCTGATCGAAGTTTGAGTTTGACAACGCTTTAGTTTCCATTCTCTTTAGTCTTCCTTGGTTTTGTTTAGTATCCCGGGGGGGCTCACAGACCTGCGAGGATATAACATTTGCAAATAACATGTCACTAAATCTGCCTCAGTTGCATGGATATAGAGAGACACCAATCAAGTCATAACCTTCGCAAACAAGTTTTTGAGTTCTGTAGTCCAATCACCCACAGTTCTTATGTGGACGCTCAAATTGTTATCTCCTGGTGCAGAAGTGATGGAGAAGGGATGCCTACAAGAAATAAGAACTGAATTTTTTTACTAAAGAGATGCATTATAGAACAGAAAACACTATCGGAGAAGAATTTATTACCATTCAAACTTGGACAAATCCGGGCATTTGACGAAGAGGTACATTCCACTTTCGTACTTAAATCCTAGAGGCTTGCTCATGTATAGAGCAAGAACATTCCCTGTATATATAATGGCCTGTAATGTCCAAAGTACACGATGAGTTATATGAATTAATATCATGGATGAGGAGAATAAACATCAATAACACGTACCTTAATGACATCAACACGGTGAAAGCGTTCCTGATTTTTTGTGAAGAATCTCTCAGTGGCATAGAACAATACCGGGCCAATGAGATACATCCATGTCTGTGGAAAGTTAGAGAACACAATTAGTTCCAGCAACCGCTTTAACCTATATATGTTCAGAAGAGAAATTTTCTTGTCATGGAAATATTGCATTCAGAATTGCTTAATGAAGAAGGAGCTAGCTGAGGGTTGTGCATACCGTTTTGGCATACCAAGGCTTTTCAAATATTAAGAAGTAGCCATGCAAAAAGCATAGTAGATATGCTAGGGCGAGCAGATGATGCGCATACCAGAAGGCATTAAACCCTGCCAATCTGTGAAATAGCCCCGGTAACTTAATGACGTTCTTCCGGAAATGGTGTGTCGCCAAAGTAAATGAGAACGCCATTATAAGGATCATCAGAATTCCGGTGACGCCTACAATGCTTCGCATGAAGAACCAATAAGTTGGCTGTCGGTAATGGAACAATGGTCCAGCAAATAACATGAATTTGCCTTCTGGGCAAGAAGTCAACAACGGGATATTACAAAGAACATGTGCTAGAGTATGAGCTACAGTCCCAATTACTATGGCCAAAGCAATCGTCTTGTGAAAGCTTATGTTGTCATCGAAAGGGATAAAGGTGCCGAGAAATGATGATCTAAGCTTAGTGAGTGTTCTTCTGCAGACAGGGAGAAGAATGAGGGCCATATTAAACTTTAGAATCTCGGCAGTAGCCTTGGCAAGACAGACACAATAACTTGAGATTTTGAATAAGGGTGATTTCTCGAATTCCTTGAACTTCCAAAAAAAGAGTACGAAGTTTACAGCTAACCACAACGCGATAACCCATATTCTCCTCCAGTTCTCATTAATATATTCTACTGAGACAGTCAAGAATTTGGTAACAGGAGTCCTATATCTTCTTGGGATCATGGCATTTGTGAGATTATGCGTTTTTTCATCGAGCTTCGACGTTTGATCTTCATTATTCACCATCCCTCTTAGCAGAGTTTCAAGCTGCCATAGCTGCAAAACTAGAAAAAGTAGAGTTTCTAATTGCCACACTGTCACAAAATTTGAAACCAGAGTTTTTGCATAAATACCAACCCCTATATATCCAAGATGATCAGGATCAAGTTCTTCCATGATTAGAGCTGCATAGACTGCCGCATGCTGTTTAAGATTTGTGAGCTTGTTTGCAGAGGCACTCAACTCTATAACCTTTGGCAAAACATAAAATCAGAAAATTGAAATATCGTGATGTGAAGAGGAAGAAGAAGAAAAACAAAAGAAAAAGGAAAATAACAATTATGCAGAAGGGCAATATAGCCACACCTCCCTCACTTCGAACTCCGAAAGCCTCCCATCCCCATTCTTGTCGCACCTATTAAATCATTATGTCAGCTTAAAGTTAACCCTTTAACAGTTTAGACTTCACAAGGGGGATTTCTTACATATCAAAAAATATTCCAAGACGAGAATCAAGATCTTGTTTAGTCATGTCTTCCCAAAACAATTTCAACTCATCTTTTGTTATCCCATTTGCGGGGCTTATATTCTTACGCCTGGCAATGGCTTGAAATATTTCTCCTGCAAACTCTTTTGAATCTCCTAGTCCTGCAAAAAAAACGGAATGAAGTGCAATTTGTGTTTTTTATATTGAAAAAGATAGGAGAAAAGGCATGTCGTCAACAACGAAAGATTTCGAAAGCATACCAATGCAGATTCCAAATTTTTCCTTAGGGAGCCTTTCATGAACTGCAAATTGATCAAAACGCTTTTCGATGGATCTCCATGCATCCATTTCCTTTCCTGTCATTGTTCTATCAAGAAACCTTAGGCTTTTAAGTCCTCTAGAAGCCGATGATGCTGTTCTTTCCATCTTGGGGAGAGGAGGTTTCGAAGAGAGAATCCCACTCTTCCTCAAGGCACTACTAGCAGTCCTTCTGAGGGATGATCCGATATTACTTGCACTCCTCTTGATGGAAGCAACACCAGGTTCCTTGGGCGGTAAGGTGGCTTTAGGTTCATCATTAACAGGAACACCCCGCATCCTATCAATTTCAATGCTCTCAAGCATCCACCTTTTTGATTCTGTTTTGCTTCCCATTAACTCTATGAGATTTTTCTCTTCAATCGACACACATTAAAGAAAAAAAAAAACTAGAGAAAATGGAGGGTGAGAAAGCATAAAGGATCTGCTAAAAAAATGGAAGCGAGAGAGGTTTATTTATATGAAAATGGTGGAACTGGTGTGGAAGGAGGGGAAGATTACGAGGGCAAAAATCTGGTACAAAGCTGGCCTAACAATAGGAAGCAACAAGACACCTCAAACTTACAGCCTAAAGGATATTTCTGGTTATTATGATAATCAGGCACTCAACGTACTAATTTCACCAAATTCTTGTAGTAAGAAGTCTTTTCCATTAAGCACAAGCACTTTTGACCATTTCACAAATGCTTTTTATAGCAAAATTAATGACATGCTACCTCAACAGTGTTATGCAATGCAATGTCTGTGCTGCCAAAAGGATACGTGAAAACATGCTGTTATTATTAGACGAGGGGCAAACTAACTTTCAATTTTTGTCCATTCAATGATGTATGATTCCACTGTCACCTTTTGTGTACTAAATTTGGTGTAGGATAATTACTTATATCAAGATTATTGTTAGACGAATGTAGACTATTTTACTATATTTTAAAAGGCATATAAAAAATATGGTGCATTTGCTGTAAATATAGATTTGTTATATTATGAACTAGACTATAAATATAGAATATTTGATAACACTCTAACACCTATAAGAAACATTGTTTTATCTATGTTTAGTAAAAAGAGTATGCTGGGTCTAGGTGTCCAACATGACCTAATGATGTTGGTCATGCTAGACATTCTCTCACTATACAAAAAGCTTTTAGCAAGCATGAAAAGCTAAGCCACTAATGTCATGCATGGTTAAAGTTATACCTCATAAAGTCAACGAAAAAACTAAGGTTTCATGTGTGTTATATCCTTTCGATTGAGCGAGAACTTTTAAGGAACGACTTTCATTCCCTTTTGAATTTAAAGAAATAATAATAAAAAAAAGACAAAATGGGTCATGCGGTACGTTGGGTACTGTGGATATTGGGTCCGGATGCTACTCAATAGGGTTGGGTCCTACAATCAATAGCGTTGAGTCTTGCCGTAACGGGAGCCAATAGTTATGGATCCTACTAGGCAACCGAACCTAAAATCGGATCTTACTGCTAGCAGGACCCATACTTTAAATTTTCTTTTATTTAATTTTTTTTATACAGTAAAGAGGAAATAAACTAATGAGACTTTTTTTATTTTGTATAAAAGTTGGGCGATGATAATTTTTTTCATTTGAGGTTAAGTTGAATTTTCTTATTAAAACATGTTTGTTTTTACGTTTCAAAAATAATTTTAAAAAATTTCAATTTCTTTTATCTTTTTCTTTACTTCAAATTAATATTTTTTTATATTTTTGTATTATTTTGATGTAAGATATAAAAAATCAATTTTAAACATTAAAAAAATATTATCTCAATATATGTTTTTAAAAATATATTTTAAAAAATAATCGTAATAATATAATAACTAGCATAGTGGCCCGTGCTCTGCAACGAGTCAATAGCTTTTTTTATTTTAAAATGTAAAAATGCTTGAGTTGGGTTAAAAGCACATAATAGATTTGCACCATTACCATCTTCAAAAAAAATATTTTTTTATAGTATTATTATAAGTAGCGCATAATAGAGCAACACCCACTTACAAATAATTTCTTTCCCTTTAATTTTTTTTCTTCTAAGATATTTATAATTTTATGTTTTTTCCTCTTTCAAATTTTCATATTAAAAAGATAAATATTATTTTATTCAATTTAATTTATATTGAGTGTGGAAATTAACAATATTATGATAACCCTAGTTATACAACCTGGATTGACTGGGTAGGTTGACTTGGGGTTTGGACTAGTGTGTTTTTAAGAAAAAATAGAGGAATAATTGACCCGACTTGCCCCAGTCAAAAACTCGAATCAATTCGGGATAAAACATAGGTAAAAAATTTGTTGACTTTTTCTTAATTTTTTTTATCCAAAAGCAGGTTGCGTTGATATTTTTAAATTTTTTTTTTCAACCCGATTGACTCTTCCAACTAGTGACTAGAGCCTTGTCCTTGGTTGACTTTCTAATCAGGTTTTAAAACTATGATAATAACTATTTTTATTCTTATGTTGACTCATGTCAACCCAAATTGACCCTTAAGACCCGTGACTAAAGTCTTACCCCAGGTTAACTTCTAAGTCGGGTTTTAAAACTATAATAATAACTATTTTTATCTATATATTAACACAGCTTGACTCTTCTAACTCGTGACCTGAGACTTAACTCGATTCGAGTTTTAAAATTATTATAATAACCAGTTTTATTTTTACATTGACTTGAAATAACTCAGGTTGACCTTTCTAGACCATAATCTAAACCTTGTTATGATTCGATTTCTAAGTCGGATTTTAAAATTATAATAATAATTATTTTTATTTTGACATTAACTCAGGTCAATTCGAGTTTACTTTCCCGACTAGTAACTTAGTTCTTGCCCCGGATCAACTCTCAAATTTGGTTTTAAAACTACGATAATAATTTTTGTTAAATAAATTTGAAATTTAAATTTTTTTATAAAGATAATTTAGGAATGGAAAATAATTTTTGTTTGAAATTACTTGTAAACAATCCAAATGACAATTTTCAGGAATCAAACAGTTGAACAGGCTTAATCAGCCATCAAAGTTTTGTAATATAACATCTTCACTATAATCGAGAAAAATTAACATTTGTATTTGAACAGTTATACCGCTCAAGACTTTTTTTTTTATTTAAACTCGCTTGAGCAAATGTTTCAATTTACTCAAGAAAAAAAATCGAAATTTTAACTCTATCTAATTGTTTCTGTTTGAATATATATTCCTCTGTTTCCGAATTGCTTTCAACATTTTGGAAGATCGCTTGGAGGCGGTAGAGTTGACTCATTAGGGCCTTTGCCATTGTCCACCAAGAATGCCATCTTAAGTCCCCATGTAGTGTGCACCTCAAGATGGCAATGCATGAACCAAACTCCTACAGAAAAAGAAAATATGACAGTTAAAGAACACGGATTGAACCAAATTTCAAAAAGCCAAAGTCTGTGGAATTCAACTGTAAATATTTACCAGGATTATCAGCACGAAATCTGATCGCAACCCATCCACCAGAAGGGACTCCAATTGTGTTCCGTTCAACAGGGTCAACAAGGTTGAATTTCTTAGGATCAGTCTTCGGATTGTAATTCCCTACTCCCCTACCAACACCAAAGAAATTGAATCCATGTAGATGGATTGGATGGTTCTCAGGGGATATGATCCCAGTATCTTGCATAACAAGTTGGACTGTCGAGTTGTAGGCCAACCTATATACTTTTGTTCCACTTCTGGTCTGCAAATTTGTTGGTGGAGTGCCGGTGTAGTTAAAAACATGTGGTGGCTTTGCAGGAAAATCAGTGGTGAACACACCGCTGATGTTGAAGAAATGTGCTTGAAGCAGGGCAGTGGTTGGCATGACAAATGTGACATTGTTGATACTAGCAACAACTCTGCTACCATTACCAGCTTTGCAAGTTGGACACGGGTTAACCCCTAGACCAACAGTGAAGAAAAGGTTGTGATCAACAGTTAATGGGACTTTGGCAGGGAACCTTTTCGAGTTTAGACTGCGTAGAGAATTGGTAAATTGGTTGGCAACTGCAGTGGCATTCTTGGGAGGTGGGATGGTGAGAGTTGTAGGGGTGCTAGAAAGTGCTCCCGAATAGTGCAAAGTGGCTGTTGCAGTCATGTTGTCTACTGCGATCGGAGAATCCATGAATGGGGAGGCTGCAACCAAGTACTTGCCGGAATTTTTGTTAGTTGTGACGAGGACATTGGTGGTCTGTCCTGGGGCAATCAGGACTGTATCGGTTTTGAAAGGTTTAACGTAGGCAGCATCAACTTCCACGACAGTAAGCTTGTGCCCTGCAATTTTGAAGAAGAGCTCGTCGTTGAGTGCAGCATTGATCAGCCGTAGCATGTATGTCTTCCCACTTTCGACTGGCAATGTGAAACCGCCTGCAAGAATCGAAGAACATTCTTGTGTAAGCTTTTTAATATAGTGAAACCATGATAACGGGAACCTTAGTATTAAATTGAAGGCCTTGCCAGTTAAATACCCTGTGAAGAACAAGTTGAGACAGCTCCTGGATGTCCATTAATTGTGTGAGCATCAGAGACATTTGGTGCTAATCCTGATTTAAGAGCTTCATTGATCACAGCTTCAGTGTCTGATTTCCACCATTCGGCTGCAATATAACTTAACCAAATTAATGCAGAATTGCATATTTAACAACTATGAATCTTATACTTGGAGTTGTGGTTTGAACCATATTCTTATCAACTCGAGAATTGCTCAAGTTATGGTGAAGAAATAAATTCGAAGTCTTTCGCACCTAAGACAACAATAAATTCCTTTTGGGGAGCTGGGAATGGGTAGGGGACACCAAGCTTAGGCAAGACAACTATGGCACCGTGGACAGTGGCTCTTAGCCAGAGAATATGTGCATGCCACAGAAGTGTGCCTCTCTGGCCTGTGATTGTGAAATTGTAGACATAGCTTTGCCCTGTCTGAATGGGGCATTGCGTAATGTACGCTGGTCCGTCAGCCCAGCCCGTTCTTAATTGCCTAATGCCATGCCTGCCAAATACCAAGAAAAAACTACATCAGAACCATTCATGGTTAATTAGAGGATAAATGTTATTTAGTATCGTACCAGTGGATAGACACATTATATTTGACATGGTTAACAACTTTTACAAGAACTGTATCGTCTTCTCTGGCATACAGAGTCGGTCCTGGGAATCGACCATTGACGGTAACAACCGGCTTGCTTGAGCATAGTCTGGTAGTGTTTTTCATCACCACCTGTTCAAATGAGATCAAATTAATATCATTTCTGAATCAAATATATACTGAAAGCTTGTGACAAAATTTTCCAAGTTGTTAAAGTGTTTGTAGCTAATTATGTCACTATACCTCTGCTTGGAGTCTGTTGACGATTTAAGATCCTACCATTACTGTCCAAATAATTAATTTTCAATACTAAGTTGGCACAAATATTAAATAATAGTCTGACTAGCTAGTTGTGTAAATATATAAATGGATAGCGAGAGCTTTTTGCTGCAAATAGTTTCCAATAAAGTAAGCTTGCAATTTGAATCATAGTTTTCTAACAATGAAGTGGATTTTGAAGAAAATTTTCAATGTGAACGGGACTAGTCAGGACCTCAAGCTCGAGCATTTCGAGCTTTGGTCACTCATGACGGCGTGCTATAGCCTTTTAGCTGCAAAAAGGCTAGAGTCGCTAGACCATATCCAAGTTTGTTCAATAAAAATAACATTTAAAACGCCAACAAGAGGCGAGAAAAAAATCGAGAAACTAAAAAAATTGAGAAAAAAATAACTGAAAAAATTAAATTGTAAAAAAAACTGATTAAACTGATTAAAATTTTGAAAAAACCGACGGTTTGGTATCGGTTTTATAAGCTTAAAACCGAAAAAATCGGTTTATAAATTTAAAACCGAAAAAACCGAACCACACCGAACCGAATCGAAAAAAACCCGATACAAACCGAAAAAAACCAAGCCAAACCAAAAAACTGAGCTAAAACAAAAAAAAAAACAAGCCAAATCGGTTTGAACCGGTTTTTCCCTAAAAAACCGATTTGAACCAAAACCTGCCGGTTCGAACCGGTTTCGGTTTTTAAAAACAAAACTTTCGGTTTGGTTTTTTTTTTTTATAAAAACCAAACCGATCCGAATTTGCTCACCCCCTAAGGCAAACTTACATTAAATTTGTAATGCCGAACCCTGCATTCGACAAAAGCAGGGAAGATGCTGACAGCAAGAAGCATAAAACGGAACCAAGAGTACTCCATTTTTGCTGACTTTCTGATCATTCCCTTTCAATCTCTCTCTCGCTGCTGATACACTTCTTTCTTTCAAGCTTGTTGCATTCATCTGCAACTGACTGCCTCAACCTTATAAAGGGATTAGGGGAATTGTTGCCATGTCGTTTTTCTCAGTTAGGTTAGTTGGGTGAGCACATTCTTGGAAAACAAGATTTTGAATCCTAATCTCGATGGATTTCTTACGTGCTACATAAAGTACTCCTGTTCATGGTTCTACGTAGATTCGGAAGCAAACTATGAGCTTTCATTTGTTGGGAACCTTACATGGAAGTTTGATTTTTTTGCTGTGAAATGATTAAATTTGGCACCCACTTCCTACATTTTGATCTTGAAAACATCCTCCTGTCCTACTATCTACTCCACTAGTTGAAAAAAGTATAACAAATACGGGATAAAAAGAACATTTGGTCAACTCAGCTCGAGCATAAAGTTGCCCTTAAAGTTTCTTTTGTTTTTTTACTTTCTAGGACATGGCATCCCGATTGAGCTAACTCACATTAGCTACGAACAATGTCTAGTTATTTGATTCGTTCTTTGAGGCAATACAAGAGCTTAATGTAATTTGGGGTAACTTTTTTTACCAGAAGAGTGTTGAATTCATGATATAAAAAAATGAATTCAAGGGTTAGATTAAAATGTTCAGGGATCAAAGTAAAAAAATTAAAAATTTAAGAGTCAAAGTGTAAGAAATTGAAATTTGAAAAGGTATCTATTTAAACTTTCTCTTGAGTATTCGGTTAAAGTGTGGAGTGTATGTTCATAATATCCATTTTCTATTTTGAATGTGATGTGCAACAATTAGTATAGGATTTTAAGAATACACAAATAACAAAAAGTTATTCTACATCTAACTCAAAACAGTTATAATTTTTTATTTAATTGTTAAATCAAACTTAAATTTTATAAATAAATTCCTGATAAAACATTAATCTAAAACAACATTATCTCATCGGCTTGAAGCTTGTTCCAAATGCCACTCCATAAGCTCTAAAAAATATTTTTGAAGTTTCATATCATATTTTAAATTGTTTTCTTGATTATTTTGGATTTCAGCTTTATTATTTTTTTGGATTAATTGTTTTCTAGTTATTTACAAATATTTAGGGTATTTAAATCTATCATTTCATATTTTAGAAGAATTTTGCTAATTAAAACCAAAACTTGCAATTTTGATTGTGTTTTATATGGTCTTAAGGTTTAGATACATCTATTAACTCAAATCTATAGCTTTCTTTGTGTCAGAATGCCTAGCTCATAAATGCAGTTGAAGCTTCAATCGGTCTTTGATTTTAGAATTGATTTATTGATTTTATTTCATCCAAAATTCATGATTTTAATTATGGGATATACTAAACTTTATAGACAAATAACTAAAAATATTGGTTATGTTTTGAAATAACTTTTTATTCACTTTATTCTAAAAAACACTGACCAAATTCAACGAGATTTTATTCAAGCAGGGTCTCCTTTACTGCCATCAAATTGACTCTTGGTAACTATATATTAGTTTTAAAAGTGTATTTATTTTAAATTCAATAGCAATTAGTGGACAAATAATATTTTAAAATAATAATCTTATTTAACGTTTCAAATACTTAATTCAATATGATTTTCCACCATACTTTTCAGCTCCAGCTTTAGCTTTTCTTATTCAACAACAGATGTCCGAGAGCTCAAGAACATAAAAAAATGGGCAAAGTTCGGTAGGCCTAACACTCTTCCTCGAGGCATTGCTTGCAATCCTCCTCCGAGGGGATGGCCCAATATTACTTGCAGGTCTCTTGATGGATGCCGGACACGCACCAGGTCCTCCTTTCGACGGTAATGTGTTTTTTCCTGGCTCATTATAACAAGCATAAAAATAAAAACTCATGATAACAATTTAATCTGAAGAATAAAAGATGTTAATTCATATTATTCATTTATGTATCATTCAAGGAAGCAAATATAAATTTAATGATTTGTTTTTTAATTCATAATCAAGGTAGCATGTAACATTTGAATTCAAGTATTTTTCATGCCCCATCATTTAAAAAACAAAGCACATTTCAAAACCCTAACAATATCATTCCAAGTCTAGATTCCAAGCAAACTTAAAAACAAAAATTTTGATTTTTCTTTCATGCATTTGTTTTTTAATCAAAATCATCACATTTAATCTTCTAATCATCTTTTTTTTTTTGTTAATAAGAGGCATGCAAAACCAACATTAAACACAAATAAACTTTAAAAACCCTAACTTTAAATTTTTATCCATGTATTTTTCACATATTTGGCTACCATTTTTTATAAGAACACACAATATCTATGCCAAAAAAACCTATTTTAAACTTTTATTCATGCATTTGAAAATCAAAATGCATTATTTCACATTACTTTTTCATAAATTCTAAAGAGAGAGAAAAATAAAAAGTTGACTTGCCTCAAGGTTGGTTTCAACCAAATATGAAGGTGTTGTGGAGCCTCCTAATGGCTATCATAGTGGCCGACTAGAGATGGAGTGGTATTATGAGTGGTTTTCTCTCTCTAGACTAAGAGCTTTTTTTATCTTTTTTATTTGTGTTTTTTTTTTCTTCCTCTTTTTCTTCTTCCTCCCTAGTGGAACTCTCTGATTCAAAATGAATCATTTGAGTGACCCAAAAATCCAACTCCTTTCTTCCTCACAATTAAGGGTTTTTTTTTTTTGGTATAGTTTTCTCTCTTTTACTTCCTTTTCTTCTTTCTCTCCTCAATATCTTTTTCCACTTAGGCTATGTTTGTTTTCTGGAAAGTGGTTTCCGAAAAACCACTTTTCAAACTTTCATGTGTTTGTTTGTCATATAAAAATTGATCAACGGAAAACACTTTTCAGTCAAAGAAAAATTTGACTTGGTTTTCAGAAAAGTGTTTTCCTGAAAAATTTAGGCGGAAAACATTTTTCGAAAGTTATGAAAAATTTAAAAATATCATATTATTTGTTGATTATATCAAATTTGGTCCTCAAACTTTTGATTGCTATATATATTTTGTCTTAAATATTTATTTTTCAATTTCATCTCTTAAAATTTAATTTTTATATTAATTTTGATCCTCATTTTTTTAATTGTTATTTACTTTCCCTTATCATTTTTTTATTGAATTTTTTTATCTATCAAATTTGATCCTCATTCTTTTGATTGTTACTTATTTTATTTGAAATAATTTATGAAATGTTTATTATTATTATTTTAATTTCTTCATATTTTATTATTTTTTTAATTTTTAGATTTAATCTCTATTATTTTGATTATTATTTATTTTATTTGAGATAATTTATGAAATTATATATTTTTTTCAATTTCATTCTCATTCAACTTTTTAATTTGTAAGATTTATTCCTCATTATTTTAATAAACTTGAGAGAAATAAAACATTAATAAGTTATTTTCCAGTACATTTTCCATGACATAACCAAACACTGGAAAATGTTTTCCAACTTATTTTTTATTACATTACTAAATATCAAAAAATAATTTATTTTTCCGGAATTTATTTTCTTAAAATTTATTTTTTAAAAAAAAAATTACTTTTCAGTAAATAAACGGGTCCTAGATAAGCTCGAACTTTCTATCTTTAAGTTTCTTTTTAGAGGAAGGTCCGAAAACCTTTTTAAGTTGGATAATCTTGTTCGTTAATCTTTTTGGACAAATCTTGGTCATCCATCATTGTTGTACACTTTATATAAAATGTTTTGGTTGGCTCCTTTGGCATGTGTTTTCTGCCACCACTTGGAGACAATGCAATAGGTCTTTGGCTTAAAGTGAAGTACAGTTTCAGGGGAAGAAAATGACATGTTTCTGGGCATTTAATGTTCACGCGAGAAAGAAAAACGGTGGTCTAACATCCTGTCAAATGCAAAAAAATATAAAAATATAAAAATATAAAAACTTGCATACATGGTACGAAGGACAAAAAGGTTTTTCTACCCCCTCTTAAAACAATGTTGTTTGGTGCCTTTGATTATTTCTTATAAATGAGGTTATGCAACATTTATTTTAAATGCCATTTTATCATTTTTTTATTTTTTTTTTATTTTCATCCTTTTCTTTGGTTAGAACTTAATCCTTATACTTTTAATTTTTTTATTTTCGATCAATATGTATTAATTGTTAAATATTTCTTTTACATAGTAGTCCATCAATGTTGGCAACTTTTACTTATTAGTCTTTGGATTTTAAATTTGTGTATTTTTGGTCAAAGTGACCTCAAATATTATTTTTTTTCTTCAATTAAGTCTCTAATTGAATTAATACAATCCCCAAAATTCAATGCCTATTTCATTTTGGTCTTTGCTTTTTAAATTCTTTCATTTTTTTTTTATCAAATTGACTCCAAATTTTAATTATTCTCTTCCATCATACTCTTAATTGAGTTAATAGGATCCTTAAATTTAAACGCATATTCCATTTTGGTCTTTGGTCTCTAACTCTTCTATTTTTTTTGTCAAATTCACTCTAAAATTTAATTTTTCTCCTCAATTAAGCCCTTGATTGAATAATTGGAATTCCAAAATTTCTCATCTCTTTTATTTCAGTCATTGACTTGCAAATCTTTCCAATTTTCCCTCAATTCTATTTTTTCTCAATTAGTTTCTCAATTTAATCAATTGGACTTCCAAACTTTGTCATTTGTTTCATTTTTATCCTTGGTCTTTCAATTCTTCCAATTAAGTACTCTTATATAATAATTTTTTATTAAGTTGATGAATATTGTTTTCTACAAGTTGCATATTGTATGTTTATTTCTTTTTATGTGGTTAAGTAATTATCATACTAAGTTCTTGATTAAATTTGCAAACTCTTCGAATGATTAATTGACTTTGTTATAATTTATATTTCTCATTTGCATATCGTTATAGACATAAGATATGGATGATCAATTACATATAATTTTGGTTCTTCAAAATAAGGTTCTTATTGAGTTAAGTTGTAAATGTTTTTTAGAACCTTTAATTAGCAATCTAAGAAATAATTTCACATATATTAACTCGAACTCTAACGAAAACATTCCATTTGTCTTGTTAGCAGTTTTAAATGAAGTGTGGTTAGATGATGCAAGTTCTTTTGTGATTTACAAATATTGTATCTCATCAAGCTTAATACAACTAGATTTCTCACAATAAGAAAAAAAACATGATAAACCATATTAAAGAAACAAATTAATTGGCTAAGCCATAAAAATTCTCAATATATATATATATATATATATCTGAGGGGAAAAGAAAACATTTGAATTTCCACAACTGTATCGCTCATAAAATTTTATTCAAACTCGCTTGAGCAACTATTTCAAATTACTCAAGAAACAAATTGGATCTTTTAACTCTCAACTTTTCTTTTTTATATGTGTGTGTGTTTATATATATATATTTTACTCCTCTCCTTTCGAGCATCTGATCTTTCGGCTCGGACCACTGTTCTGATCCGCTACTGCTTCTATCTCTCAAGTAAATTATTTTCTTCAGCTGGTTTAACATTTTGGAAGATCGGTTGGAGGCGGCAGAAGTGACTCATTAGGGCCTTTTCCATTGTCCACCAAGAATGCCATCTTAAGTCCCCACGTAGTGTGCACCTCGAGATGGCAATGCATGAACCAAACTCCTTCAAAAATTGAAAAAAAAAAATTAAAGAATATGAATTATGAAAAATTTCTCAAGTTCAAATTTAGTGGACATAAACCAAAAACATCAATTACCAGGATTATCAGCACGAAATCTGATCGCAACCCATCCACCAGAAGGTACTCCAATTGTGTTCCGTTCAACAGGGTCAACAAGGTTGAATTTCTTAGGATCAGTCTTCGGATTGTAATTCCCTCCTCCCCTACCAACAGCAAAGAAATTGAATCCATGCAGATGGATTGGATGGTTCTCAGGGGATATGATCCCAGTATCTTGCATAACAAGTTCGACTGTCGAGTTGTAGGCCAACCTATACACTTTTGTTCCACTTCTGGTCTGTAAATTTGTGGGTGGAGTGCCGGTGTAATTAAAAACATGTGGTGGCTTTGCAGGAAAATCAGTGGTGAACACACCGCTGATGTTGAAGAAATGTGCTTGAAGCAGGGCGGTGGTTGGCATTACAAATGTGACATTGTTGATACTAGCAACAACTCTGCTACCATTACCAGCTTTGCAAGTTGGACACGGGTTAATTCCTAGACCAACAGTGAAGAAAAGGCTGTGATCAACGGTTAATGGGACTTTGGCAGGGAACCTTTTCGAGTTTAGACTGCGTAGAGAATTGGTAAATTGGTTGGCAATTGCAGTGGCATTCTTGGGAGGTGGGATGGTGAGAGTTGTAGGGGAGTTAGAAAGTGCTCCTGAATAGTGTAAAGTGGCTGTTGCAGTCAAGTTGTCTACTGCAATCGGAGCATCCATGAATGGGGAGGCTGCAACCAAGTACTTGCCGGTATTTTTGTTAGTTGTGACGAGGACATTGGTGGTCTGGCCTGGGGCAATTAGGACCGTATCAGTTTTGAAAGGTTTAACGTAGGTGGCATCAACTTCCACGACAGTAAGCTTGTGCCCTGCAATTTTGAAGAAGAGCTCCTCATTGAGTGCAGCATTGATCAGCCGTAGCATGTAGGTCTTGCCACTTTGGACTGGCAAATTGAAACCGCCTGCATGAGTCGGGAAACAATTTTATATCAGACCTTTACGGAAAACAATCCTCGATAGCCAAGAATTCCTAAGTGTATCTTATGGCCATTAATCGTTTTTGAATACCTTGTGAAGAACAAGTTGAGACAGCTCCTGGATGTCCATTAATTGTGTGAGCATCAGAGACATTTGGTGCTAATCCTGATTTAATAGCTTCATTGATCACAGCTTCGGTATCTGATTTCCACCATTCCGCTGCAATATCACATCACCACATTAATCTCAAATCGCATATTTAACAACAACGAATCTTATAAATTGGTTTATGGTTTGAACCATATTCTTATCTTCATGAGATTTTGACGAGTTATGGTGAAACAAATAATTTGTGTGTTTCTCACCTAAAACAACAACCACTTCCTTGTGGGGAGCTGGGAATGGGTAGGGGACACCAAGCTTAGGCAAGACAACTATGGCACCGTGGACAGTGGCTCTTAGCCAGAGAATATGTGCATGCCACAGAAGTGTGCCTCTCTGGCCTGTGATAGTAAAATTGTAGACATAGCTTTGCCCTGTCTGAATGGGGCATTGCGTAATGTACGCTGGTCCATCAGCCCAACCCGTTCTTAATTGCCTAATGCCATGCCTGCAAAAAATACCAGGAAAAAACTACATCAGAACCATTCATGGTTAATTAGAGGATAAATGTTATTTAGTATATTACCAGTGGATAGACACATTATATTTGACATGGTTAACAACTTTCACAAGAACTGTGTCGTCTTCCCTGGCATACAGAGTTGGTCCTGGGAACAGGCCATTGACGGTAACAATCGGCTTGCTTGAGCATAGTCTGGTGGTATTTTTCATCACCACCTGTTCATATGATACACCAAATTAAGATCATTTCTGAATAAATTGTAGATGATTAAAATCCCATGACTGAATTGTCCATTTTGTTGAAGTTGTTGTAACTAATTACGTCACTGTAGCTAGGCAGTGATTTGATATCTTTCCATTCTTGCGCAATTAATTCATTTCTTTTATTCCAACTATTTTATGGAAACCTGACTAATTTCTGCAAACACAGTGCATTTATATATATATATATATATATATTGATTGGTTGCATGAATATATCGATGGATTGTGAGAGCTTTCTGCTGCAACTCCATGATTGCCATTTGAATGATGGACAAGTCAGGAAAAGCATTTTTAAGACGAAGGCTGTGTCAAGATACACAATGCATCGTGCAGACACACAGTTATCTACTAATAATGAGAATAATGACATCGAGGGAAGGAAAAAAAGTGCAAAAAAAGGCAAGCTTTTGTCATATGAAGGCATGCGACAGCGTATATATTGAACTTACATTGAACTTGTAATGTCGAATCCTGCACTCGACCACAGCAGGGAAGAGGCAGACAGCAAGGAGCATAAAACGGAAGCAAGAGGACTCCATGTTTGCTCGCTTCCTAATGTTTCTCTCGCAGTATGTCGTCTCTTGCTATTGGTTTGCTTATTGCTTTCTGGGTTTGATGCTTTCATGTGTGACTCGCTACCACAACCTTATAAAGGGAATAGGGGAATTGCTTCCATGTCGTTGTTTTCTCAGTTAGGTGCGTGTGTAGAGTCTTGGAAAACAAGTATTGATGCCTAATCTCACTAGGTTTCTTACATGTTACATAAAGTTTTCTTTCGTATGGACCAACGTAAATTTGGAAGCAAACTGCCTATACCATTTTCGTTTAGCTCAAAACCTTGTCGGAAATTAATTTCTTTGGTGGAAATCTGTGTTATAAAAGTTATTTAATATGACAACCACCTTCTAAATATTAATCTTGAAAACAATCTCTTATCCGACCAAAAATCTTAAATTTTTAGAGATCAACATTTAAGTTTTGCAAAATTCAAAATCGCAACAGGTTTACATAATTGTTAACTTCAAGACTCGTAAAATTAGATGAGATACGCGCAATCTAACTTGGATACCCACATTAATAATAATAAAAAATCTAAATTCATAATAGATTATTAGTTGAAAAAATATATATATATTTTTTTAAAAAAAAGAATAACGAAAAAACATTAGGTGGAGCCAAAAATAAATTACATGGTATAAGTCGAGCTAGTTAATCACCACCTCCATAATTAATTTGTCCTTAAAGTTCTTTTATTTATTATTCTTTCTTTATTTAGTTACTTTCTAGGACAACCCGATTGAACAATGATTAATTCTCTTGGTTTTTCATTTTTGTTGTCTTTTTTTGGGTAAAATTAAGGTATTATTTAGTCATGTTTGCTGGTACATTGAGATTATCTTTTTCTTAAATTCAAACCTTAAATGCAATGTATTAAAGAAAAAAAAAACCCACTTATCAACTAACTTTATACTCTAATTAGTGGTTCTTTTGAGACAAGAGAGAAGCTTAATAAATTTTGGGTTAGCATAAATACCCTAAAGAGTAGACCAGTAGTGATTACTAAAACAAGTAAAAGTTGGAAACAGCTGAAAGGTATTATTTATTTGGTTAACAATAATATATATCATGATTAACCTGTGCGAGTCACGAAGAGGACCGTGTTCGATTCTTTGCGGAAGAAAAATTGTTTGCGATCCATAATTATATATATTAATTTCAATATTTAATATATGGTTTTTATTTCCTTTGCTCCCCCTCCTTTTTTTTATTTTTTTTAATTCTGTTTTTTTATAAAAAAATTGAAAAAAAGTTATATTTTATATATTTTTAAATTATTTTAATATGCTGATATTAAAAATAAAAAATATTATTTTAATATATTTTTAAATAAAAAATATTTAAAAAAAAATTATTACCACAATACTAAACAAACTCTAATCCAATTACTATCTTAATTGTCTATGCTACATTGTGGGCTTTTCATCTTATTGAATAAATATTATTTATCGAATTTTAAAAAAAAATACTAGGAAAACATTTCTAGCGCATGCGCATAAAGTTGTTTCATAATACATTAAAGATAAATAATTTTCATAACACAGTACAAAACAATGCATCCTTCCAATAAAAAAAACCTAAGAAGCATAAGTCGGTACACGAATACAAATGTTGATGTTATTGAAATAAAAAAATAACTGTTTTATTCTTTTAAAAAAATTAAATAACTAATTATTAAAAATAAAATATTTTTTTATATATGATCAACATTTGTATTATAGTTGTCATCCATATACATTATCATCTTTTTATTTTTCAGAACACAATTAAATAATTAAGTTATATTTAAAAGAAAATTTTCTTTAACTTACATCCAATGATGTTTTTGTCTTTTTAGTATGTATTTTTTATAACAAAATTCACGTAGGGCGATTTGATAATTTAATAAACATAAATATTATTAAAAAATAGAGTTGTTGACATGTACTTTGCACGTGTCAGCTCGTGGGTAATGGTCTCACTCTTCGGGCAACATGTGCGACATCAATTGTCGGCTAAACACTGACTCCCGGGTGGTTTTTGAATCATCCCAACAACCCTCCATCCCTTGACAACACGTGTGGTCAACGAACATTTAGTTTGGCACCGAAGACCTTTCTTTGTTATATATTTGATAACTCTTTTTTTAGAAAACATATAACACCTGATTGCATGAGAGATACGAAGACGATCATTTGATCCATCTACAACTCAATCCGGATTTGTGGTTAGAGGTTGGATCTACTAGTGGACCTAATAGAAATTAGATTTATGGTATCTCCAACACTATTGTCAAGGATATTCAAGCGGGTTGTTGAGTCTTGACCGTTATGATCCTGTAATCTAGATTGAGCCTACAATCATTAGCCATTCAAGTGATCATACGAGAACAAGTTCAAGCTAAAATGATCCCATTTAGGGCTGAGATGAACAAACTAAGAGATAAATTGAATGTCATGGAGTTGATGTTGTCAATCTCACTAGTCATTGTGCTCCGTCTCGTCGCCCTCCTGGTTCCGGTTAAGATCTATCTCTGTCTTCTTCTCTAACTTTTGTCACTAGATAGATAATTGTATTTGATGATATATATTTTTAAATTAATAATACAAATTTTTTTTTTATTTTAATTTAATTCTGTTTAAATTTGATTAATTTTATTTTATTTTAATTAATAATACAAAAATAGCATAATTCCCATATACAATGAATTGTGAGAGGATAAAATGAAAAAAAAAATACAATGAAAAGGACACAAGTTTTAGTTTCTTCTAATTCTCAAACTTTTATATTCATCTCTAGGTTCCATTGGAGATCTGCATACTATTTTTCATGGCCAATATTTCTTAAATAAAATATATAATATATACTCGAATTTATTGAGTTATTATCCATTTCTATCTGCTTTCTATCTATGGATATAAAAGTTGATTTACATCTACTTTCCATGAAAATGAAGCTGATCTCTGTAAAAAGCAAATGCAATTGCCTTCTGGCTTAACGACTTGTGGAAGTAGCTTTCCAGATCTACCCCTGATGCTTAGACATCCATTGAAGCTTATAGAGTGCCTAGTTAGACTAAAAGAAATCATCGAAGCTTCATACATATACATTTATATATATATTTTAACTTTCATATAGCCATATACTAGTTTATTGGCTGTGTTTTTGGTGTAACTTCAATTAAAAAGAAAATTGATTGTAAGAAAATAATATCTAGATTGTCAATTTATTTTTGATTTTACCATAAAACTTGATATAATAATTTAAAAAATCTTGATCTGTTTATATATTTAATTTGGATTTTAAATTAAATTACGTGAGAGTTATTTTGATATGATCTTATTTAATGAATGGAAAAAAAATTAACCCAATACAAAAGGATACCATTAAGTAGAAAAAAATCATAATAAAAAATAGAATTATAAAAAAAAAATCACGAAAAAGGGATTGAAAAACTCAAAATAATTTTTTTAAAAACCATATTAAAGGATGGAATTACAAAATAAAAGATAAAAAAGCCAAAAAAAACTTTTATTATATAATTAAAAAAACACAAAATTGATTTATCATCAACCTAATTAATATGTCTAGAAAATAAAATTTTAAAAAACCTTATATTACAGAATATAAAATCATGAGATGGATCTAGAACTGAATTAAAAAAGTCGCTTCAGTGAATTAATTTGTCTTGCTATTTGTCCTGCTGAGCAACTTCTTCTTCTTTGTTTTCTCTTTTTTTAATAAATATGATAGCTAGAGTTGTAGATGAATTATCAAATTTGAAGACTTAGACTAAGTTTCGTATTATAATAACGGTCATTTTTTAAATTATATTTTATTTAAATATATATTAAAATAATATTTATAAAAAAATTTAATTTATAAAATTATTATATCAAAACAATCTAAAAACATAAACTATATATATATATATATATAAACAATTCCCAACCATATAAACAAATGGTACAGAAATATGCACTCTCAAATCCTCAACAAGACATCCCTTTTGTCAACAAGCATTAAGTGTTTAATCAATGCCAAATTGGGACCATGTTTGAAGTTATAGTGTGTGTATATATATATGTCAAAAAAAGAAACCTATTGTATATTAAGACTAAGGCTATTTTATCAACTTAATATAAAACAAGCGATCGAGACATGCCAGGAACAGGGAATCACCAGTTTATTGAAGCTATTTCTCTCTCTTTTTTTAAAAAAATAAAAAAAAATACATAATGGGAGGAGATTTGTTTCCTTTAACGACGTTCCTATCACAAGAACAAGAACCTCTAAGAATGCTTGCACTTGAAGAGAATTCATGGTTGAGAAATTCCTTTCATGCAATGGATTTCCCTCAGATTAGCCACCCCAATTAATGGGATATATAATTAATGGCTTGTCTGAAAGCAAAATGTAAACCAACGGTGGGTAAGCAACGACTCATCACCCCAAATTTATATGCTGCTAGTGACAATTCATCGACTACTTTTTATCCGTTTTATACTCCTTATCTCTCATTCCTGATCGATCATCGCATACAAAATTGAGTTCATCCTTTTCAAAACAGAGCTAATTAGTTACCTAACTATTTATCCTCAACTTTGTTTAGTACTTAGTCTCAGTCACAATGATCTAAAGGTTATCGACGATTAATCTTCTACACCCGAAGGAAAAAAAATCACTAGCAGTTTCAAAAACAATTATTTTTTCTTCTCTTGGAATTAATTGTTTTTATATATTTTTGGATTGTTTTGGTATGGTGATGTTAAAAATTAAAAAATAAATAAATTATACAGACGTATTTCTAAGTAAAAAAAAAAAAAACTTTAAAATACAACCGCTACTACAATACCAAATAGACACTAAGCCTTTATTTAGGACTATGGCATAAATGGAGGTTGGTCAAAAATTAATTGTTTTTGTTTAAAATTAATTTTTTTTATGTTTTTGGATCCTTTTGATATACTGAAGTCAAAAATAAATTTTAAAACATAAAAAATATTATTTAAATGCATTTCTGAATGAAAAACAATTTAAAAAAAACTGCTATCATACCGCTAGCACCCTTAGTGTTTAAGAGCGTTGTTGATATTGTTTTTCATAGTGTTTTTTGCTTAATAATGTATAAAAATAATTTTTATTTTATTTATTAAAATTATTTTTTTCAATATCATATCAAAACAATTCAAAAATACTAAAAATTTTAATTTAAAACAAAAATAAATAAATTTTAACCCAAAAAAAAATAATCAACCTCAATATAAAACTGCCATGCTTCACTTTGGTTCAAGTGAATCAATGAAAAGTACCCATGCAATGTGCTTTCAGAAAGTCAAAAGTATTTCCGTACATGTTCTGACTTGGGACACTTTAAACTGGTAAAAAGGAATTGATATGATTTTTTCATGCAATAAAGGTGATTGTAGAGTAACTCAAGATTAAATTTCATTTTCTGCTTATTATCAATTTTTTCCTAGTACTGTCCTCAAAATTTGAATCCAAGAAATCATTTGCTAAAAATAATAGAATCAAAGAAGTTAATAAAGAATCATAATTTCTTCCTCTGTCTTGTTCCCTGGTTTTGGCTTAGAAAAATGAAATGAAGAATTTATCGTCTCTTCTCAATGAACATCAAATATTTTGGTCCTCGAAAATCACAAGTACCATTTGCCACATTAATTTATGGGCTGCCCAGAGGCAGTCGGGCAACAGCCATTCTATATTAATATTTATTTTATAATTATTATTTATCATTAAAAAATAAAATAATAACATATTTGAAGTGTTTATATATTAAATGATAATACTATAATGGATATTCATGAATTGATTTTTATTTTATTTTTATATTCTTTTTATTATTCATCATTTAAAATATTTAAATATTCATAATTTATTCATCGAGTTTTATACAAACATTTATTTTACTATTATGATTTATTATTAAAAAATAATAATAATATGTGTATAATAGGAGTGGTAATGGATCGGGCCATGCAGGCTATTTATTATTCCCTCCTGATTTATATAGTCTAACGATGCCTTCCATACCATCAGGTTGGGTCCGATCCTTCACCTGGTAGGTATCCAACTAGAAGATTCAGCTTTTTTATATATTAATTTTATAAAAAAAAAATATGAAGTTTTAAAACAACATCCATAAATTTAAAAACAATACATAGGATCCAAATTCTAAATTTAAGAGTAGATTCATAAAAATGTCCTTAAATTGTAATATAAAATTATGTGCACCAATTGAAAACAAAAATTACAACTCCACAAAATAAAATAAAAAAAATGTTGAAATACATATTTAGTGGTGGAATATATAAATCCTTATTCGATATTAAAGATCTATTTTGGAGTATAGTAAAACAATTTTAATACAATAATTTTTATTTTAAAAAAATTTATTTTTAACATAAGCACATTAAAACAATATAAAAAAATAATTAATTTAAAACTAAAACAAATCAAAAACATAGTTAAATCACAAAACCTAATCAAATTTAATTGGATTTTACTTATCTACTGTTGGATAAATTTATCATCCTAATTTGTAAAATTGTTTTTATATATACTAGCATATTGCCCATGCTTTGCGGCCTTTTTTAAATGTAAAAAATTTTATTAAAAATATATAAAAAAAAAAAATTAAGTGTTTTAAGTATGACGGTAATATCAGATCCAATAGTTTTGAATCAAGTAATCATGTCTTGAGCCAACACGCGCCAGTAGTTTTTAGAATAATAATAATAACAAAAACAACGTCTTTATAATCCTCTTAGCATCTACAATATAGTTCATAGTATAAATATTTTATGTACACAATATCAGCACATACTGCATAGTAATTTTCCCATTCATTTTAAAGTTTATTAGTTACATGACCTGTGTGATGCCGCGGGTTGATTTTTTTTTTTTTTACATAAAAAATATCAAAAAAAATTAAGATTTAAAAGTATTAGGTCTTTCTACAAAGCTATACCCAAGAGTCTTGGGTTTGGCTGCAACGTCTGACCCAAGAGTAATATTTAAAATATTAATAATAACATTAAACTTGCATGACTCAAGTTTAAGTGAGTCTTGCTGCAATACCAAACTCAATAGCCTTAGATATGGGTCTGGCTGCAAGGTCGTGTCGTAAAAGTGTGATAATTAAATAGATTAATTAAAAAAAAAACCAATAAAAAGAAAAAAAAACCTAATGAAGAAAAAAAAAATCTGAATTAACTGGGTAAAACCTTTAAACCAGGTTAACCCGTCAAACCTTGGATTCGTGTCGTAAAAGTTTGATAACTAAATAGAAAAATAAAATTGACGGGTTACCCATAATTAACTGGACTAACTCGTCAAACCAGGTTACTCGTCAAATCCGGGATCCGTGTCATGAAAGTTTGATAACTAAATAGAAAAAAATTAAACATTAACAAACTAAATTAGACAAAAAATTAATTAAAAAGGAAAAAAAACAAAAACAAACAAAAGGCATCAACCTTTTACTAATAAGGAAAAGGAAAAAAAAATCTAAATCAACTGGTTAACCCGTCAAATCCGAAATTTGTGTCATGAAAGTCTGATAACTAAATAAAAAAAATTCATTAAAAGAAAAAAATACAAAAAAAAGCAAAAAAAAAATCTATAAAGGCATAAAAAACAAGAAAAAATCAATAATAATAAAAAAAAAACAACTAAGAGTTTCACTGTATTACGTAATGATACATTATGTACAAAAAAACATGGAGAAAGCTTAGAACTTTCCTCATGCTTTTTAGAGCATTGTTAATATATATATATACACAGAAAAGAAAAGTAATATCTCCTTCTCCTAAGAAAGTGTGCCTGCAGAAACATAACACTAGACACTGAAAGCCCACTTGACATGATTCATCAAGTTTCAGGCATTTAACTCTCGTTTAAGTCTAACAAAGCTTCATCATTGCCCAGAGGAGAAAATGACAATGCTTCACCAATGTAATTATGGTTTGGATCGAATTGTGTGCCAAAATTGAAAGATGGGAAAGATGTGTGACAGCTTGAAACTCAAAAATTTCAGTAATTTAAGGCAGTTTGGGCTTGGATTTCTTAACATGCTAACTTCGTTAGAAATTCAAGTTCTTCGAAGCAAATTACTTGTTCTTGCAAAACACAGTAAAAGAACCGTGCAAAATTATTTGAAATGAGATGAGCTTGCGAGAGTGATAAATACAAATCTCCAGTTTTCCATCTGATAGCCATTACCTAGCCCAAAGTAGTTCTGTGCTCGAGTATGATCGATATAACTTGGCCATTCCAAGCACAAAAAATGAAATAGAGGCAAAGTGACAATAGCGGTGAACCGAACATACTGACCACTCCATGGTTCATCAACAACCATGGCAGAAGATGGCCTCACCAAAGACGGAGCAACAGATTTCCGTGGAAACCCTGCTGTCAAGAAGGAAACAGGAACTTGGAAAGCTTGCCCTTATATTTTAGGCAACTCTTTTATACCTTTCTAGAGCTTGCTTGCCTGTATTTCTACGTGCGTTATTTGTTTGTTTTGTTTTGTGATTGGCTAACATGCCCGTCTTGACTTGCCTGCAGGAAATGAATGCTGCGAAAGGTTGGCCTACTATGGAATCAACACAAATCTAGTGAATTACCTCAAATTTGAACTAAACCAGAGCAATGTTGTGGCGGTCAATAATGTCACAAATTGGTCAGGAACATGCTATGTCATGTCATTGCTTGGAGCTTTTCTTGCTGATGCCTACCTGGGAAGATATTGGACAATTTCCAGTTTCTCTATAATCTATGTCTTTGTAAGTTCTTTCATCAGCTATTTCTTAAGACCATGCTGGCGTACTTAACCAATCATTTTCTTGTTTTTAATCTTTCCTTTTTTTTAACCAGTCCAAAACTTTTAATCTTGTTTCAGGGAATGACATTGTTGACATTGTCAGCATCGATCCATGGACTAAAACCATCTTGTGACCGAACGAATGTTTGCCATACAACAGGGTTGCAGACATCAGTTTTCTTTCTAGGCCTTTACCTTATAGCTCTGGGGACCGGAGGGATTAAGCCTTGTGTCTCTTCCTTTGGAGCGGATCAATTCGATGACTCCGACGAGGATGAGAAGAAAAAGAAGAGTTCTTTCTTCAATTGGTTCTATTTTTCAATCAATATCGGCGCTCTTACTGCTGCTTCGGTGCTTGTTTGGATACAAACCAATGTGGGCTGGGGCTGGGGCTTTGGCATCCCAGCAGTGGCAATGGCAATTGCTGTTGTGAGTTTCTTTTCAGGTACACCGTTATACAGGAACCAGAGACTTGGAGGGAGTCCCTTGACACGCATGTGCCAAGTGCTAGTTGCATCCTTCAAGAAATTCGGTGTCGAAGTGCCTGATGACAAGTCTCTTCTGTTCGAGACAGCAGACCATGAATCTGCTGTCATGGGAAGCCGCAAACTTGACCACACAGATCAGTTAAGGTATTGAATGGACAACAACTAGTTCACCAAACAGCTGTGTTGTAATTTGGACTCTGCTAATGTATTTTCCTTATCGATTTAGTTTCTTCGACAAGGCAGCAGTCGAGACTCCATCAGACCGTCTAAAAGGGTCCGCAAATGAGTGGAACTGTGCACCGTGACTCAGGTTGAAGAGCTCAAGTCCATCATTCGGTTGCTTCCTGTATGGGCAACTGGCATAATATTTTCTGCTGTATACAGTCAAATGGGAACCTTATTTGTCCTGCAGGGAAACACAATGGACCTTCGCATGGGCAAATCCTTCGAAATCCCTTCTGCTTCACTCTCCCTCTTTGACACAATTAGTGTAATCTTCTGGGTACCGATTTACGACCGTGCCATCGTCCCCTTTGCAAGAAGATTTACTGGACACAAGAATGGATTCACACAGCTTCAAAGAATTGCAATTGGCCTTGTAATTTCCATCTTTGCCATGTTGGTTGCAGGGACTCTAGAGCTCGTGAGACTCCGCGAGGTCAGAAAACATAACTACTATGAACTAAAGCACATACCAATGTCCATATTTTTGCAGGTCCCTCAGTATTTCATTATAGGATGTGCAGAAGTTTTCACATTTATCGGACAATTGGAGTTCTTTTATGAGCAGGCACCCGATGCCATGAGGAGCCTTTGCTCAGCTCTCTCACTCACAACCGCTGCACTTGGGAACTACTTGAGCACATTCCTAGTTAATGTTGTCACGGATATGAGCACCAGGCATGGTAAGCCTGGTTGGATACCGGACGATTTGAATCACGGCCATCTTCATTATTTTTTCTGGCTCTTGGCAGTGTTGAGTGTGCTCAACTTGGGGGTCTATCTTTTGGTTGCCAGATGGTACACTTACAAGAAAGCTGTGGTGTCCAGTGATTGATAGTTATTGCAGGATCTTAAGAGATACTCACAACTATTTCTTGACTAAAATTGTTAGGACCAAAGTCCCAGAGTAAAGTTACTTCCTGTCTCTATTTTGTACTTGTTAGAGTTGTTCCAACAATGTATTCCTCAAATTTATTATATTTATTTTATGGTATTTAGTTTTGAACTTTTGGCTATCATGTTAAAAAACCATTTAAGATTGAGGTAGACTAGGTCATTTCTAATACATCTAAAATGAATTGTAACTATGAGGGCTGTAACTTAATTGATCAGGTTCTCAAGACTATCAGAGACTACATGGTTGTTAATTTTAGGATCTCAAGAGATTAGTCGAGTTATACGTAATCTGGCTCGAATATCTACAATTAACAACAAAAAAAAAATGTTAGGGAGTTGAATTAGAACAGAGCTGAGCTGCTCAATTTCGACCAATTAAGTTTTATTAGGAAGATTGGATTCAATTAAACACTTTCTTTCTTATTTCCTTTTCGCTGCTGTCTGCTAATTATGATTAGTAAGAACCAAAGGTCCCAAATGCAAAATGCATAATATGTAAGCATCCCATGTTATTGGGCTGACATCTATAAAAACAAGAACTCCATATTCTTTTCCCCTACTCTCTCCACCTACTTCTTTTCTAAGCAACTTCTATGATGAGCTTTCTGCGTATACAAATTCTCCACTCCACTCCACTCACGTCATTACTTCAATTGATGTGATGTTTTTTTTTTTTAATGTTATGTTAGATTTTATGGTTTTATATTGAAAAAAAAATAAATAAAAAATAATTTTAGTTGATGATAGTATGATTTTTTATGTGTTTAGTTAAAATTATTATTAAGGTTGATGTTGAATAAAAAATAATTTAAAGATTTTTTTATTAAAAATTAGTTTTTAGGATGTTATTAATATTGAAATGACGGAAAAAACATGAATTAAATTCATAGTTTCAAATTAAATAAAAAGCATTTGAATATTAATACCTAAGAAATGCAACAATGCAACATTAGGCTTTTAATTTAGGATAACATAATAAACAAAGTCCATTCATGATGGTCTATGATATCAATGGTTATTTGAATGTGATCTGACATCAGATAAAATATCATCATGAGCAAAGTCTGGATAGCGATCGAATTTTGCAAATAAATGATTTTCTTGAGACTTTATTCTAATGTAATTATATAATGTTATTAATGCTACTATAATTTGAATTTGTGTTGACATGTTTTGCAAAATTTTCCATCTGTTTTATCAAAGTCTAAAAGTATATTATATCACACTATGTATTGAAGAGTGTGCACAATTGATGACCTTTTTCTAACTTTTAGGTTGACAAGTGATAAAGATAAATCTAAAAATTCATATTCATTTGGATATCTAATACCTATCAAATAATATTTTCTTATAATAACAAGTGATGAATTTGTAAGTTATTTTACAAAAAAAAAATTATCATAACATAATTATCATAATTAAGGGTATGCGAAGAAAATTCAATTACAAATAATTAATTTAATCCTTGTGATTTTAGAAATTATCAACTAATTTTTTAACCAATTGTGACCAGCAACTTGTTAATGGATTCTTTACCTTATTAGTTAATACTATTACCTAAATACCAAAAGTAACATCTAAACATTGCAAGAAAACAAAAGGGTTCAGTGTGTGGTTTTCAGAACTAGGGGTACTAACTTAATAATTTCTTAAGAGTTAGGGGAGTAAGGTGTAATTTATTAAACAAAAATAAGATTCATCCTCCCAGTATCTAACAGATGGTAAAAGAGATTAACCGAATTCCTCCCTCTCTACTGCACAGATGTGCTTGAGTTGGATTAGGACTTTGTTTTCTATACTGGCTAGAATCACTTTCTATTTGCTTTTTTGTCTTGCTTTCTTTTTACTGTTTTTTGAGCGTGTTTATATATCAATACCATTAGCATTACCACCCCATCACCTTGCCTGCAACAACCAGAACCAAAAGAGAAGAGAAGGATTCCTCTTGAGAAATCTGTCTCGGTGAATTGTTTCTGCATGCATTCAATGCATGATGTTTTTTTTATTTTCTGTTTTAACACAGTCCTGATAGGATCTTATTAGTGATGACTGTACTTTCCTGTTTTATTGAGAGTTTGTGTGTTAAAATTGAGGATTTTTTACTTTTCTCTCTTTTTTTCCTCTCAAGAATATTATGATTTATTTCTTTTGTGTGTGATATCTCCAAGAATTGTTATTGTATTTGTGTTAATGTTGTGAATTTGGTTTTCAAGAGTAATCTTCTTTTTTTTCCCAGATGGGTTTTGACCTTTACACTGAAATAAATAGTCTCTAATGCTTATGGCTTGGCTTATAGCAGCTTTTTGTATGTGTGAATCTCTCTTGATTTTTGTTTTATATAAAGGTAATTGTGCTTGGAGTCTCTGGCGATTTGTGGTTATCTCTTTGTTGTATTCTAGTGCTTCCTACCAGATAAAAATGACCCTTTTTATTCTTTTTTGATCTGCTGGCTCGAAAAAAAAAAGAGTTAATTGGGTTTAGTTGTTTCCTCTGTTTCTTTTTTCCCTTTTATATAAGCATGATTGCCGAGTTGTGTGTTGAATCTACAAGTACAATTTTTTTTTATCCTACTTGAATTCAGGCGAACCAGATTCTCAAATTGCTGTGGATTAGCTTGCAAGGCAAGAAGGAAAAGAAAAATATGACTTGTTATGTGTGATGCATGAATTTATATAATTCTGCATAGATTTAAGTAAGAGGTGAAGGGGGGAAATTATATGAGGTTCGATATATGAATGTATGAGTGCATTTTATTAAAATGGTCGTGCTAGGATTCCCTATTTCAGTGTTAGAAACAACAACAATTCAGTATTGTCTTGTAAAGAGTAGAATTTTTCTTTATTTCTCTGAGTCTAACGTTGATTTTAGGGATGCTCTGCTTGTATTATAGATAAACTATAAAAATCAAACATGAAGTCTCAACAGAGAAAGCGTGTTGCAGGTCAGGAAAGAAACTATGGCAGAAGATGATTACACAAACAATGGGACGGTGGATATCAAAGGAAATCCAGCTAATAAGAAGAAAACTGGAAACTGGAAGTCTTGCCGCTTTATTCTTGGTATGATATTTTGTCTATCTTTTCTTGGTCAAGCTCATTGTATGATATCTGACTTACGATTCCTTTGTAATATCTATACACTAAAATTGTTTATCATCAAAATTTTAATAATTTCCTTGCAGGGAATGAATGCTGTGAGAGGTTGGCATACTACGGGATGAGTACGAATCTTGTGAACTATCTTGGGGACCGTCTCAACCAGGGAAATGTTGCTGCAGCAAACAATGTCACCAATTGGTCTGGAACTTGCTATGTCACACCACTGATTGGAGCCTTTCTAGCAGATTCATATTTGGGAAGATATTGGACAATTGCGAGTTTTGTTATCATATATATCGTTGTAAGTTTGCTTTAAAAGTGAATCAAATTGCCAGTACACTTGATCAGTGTCTCTGGTTATCAGTTTGCACCGAGAGTAGTTTGGTTTCAGTTAATGCTTGCATGTTTATTTCTTACCATTCTAGAATTTCCTCTCAGCAAAATGTTCGTCCTGGTTTTCACCTTTTCAAGACATTTTATAGTCGATCAAATACATATTTCTTGCGATATATGTATTTGTGGAAATGATGACATCTTATTTTTCTGGTAGGGAATGACACTCCTAACATTGTCTGCTTCGGTCACTGGTCTGAAGCCATCATGTGATAAGGATTCTTGCCACCCGACCACAGGACAAACTGCGGCATGCTTTGTTGCACTTTACATGATCGCTCTTGGAACTGGAGGAATCAAGCCATGTGTTTCATCCTTCGGCGCAGATCAATTTGATGAAACTGATGAGACCGAGAGGAAAAGGAAAAGCTCCTTTTTTAATTGGTTTTACCTTTCAATCAACATCGGTGAGCTTGTTGCGTCTTCTGTTTTGGTCTGGATACAAATGAATGTTGGCTAGGGATGGGGGTTTGGAATCCCAGCAGTTGCCATGGCTGTAGCTGTTGTGTTTTTTTTCTTAGGAAGCAAGCTATACCGAATTCAAAAACCTGGTGGGAGTCCCATTACAAGGATTGTACAGGTTATAGTTGCATCCTTCAGAAAGAGTAATGTTCAAGTTCCTGCTGATAAATCTCTTCTTTACGAGACTGCAGAGGAGGAAAGTCAAATCCAAGGAAGCCGCAAGCTTGAACATACCAACAAATTCAAGTAAGTGCCCCAGGTCAATAAGTTTGAGATTCACGATGCAAGTTTCTCGAATCCATTAGGTCAAGTTTAGTCACTTATCCCGGTTGTTTTCTGATACTTTATTTTTTCAAATCCACAAAATTTTACATGTTGATTTTATTTCCTCTCCTATTTATTTTCAATCTAGTAGCTCCGTAGATTCCTTGATCAACAGGGTCATGCAAGCTCATTTTGCGAATAAACATGTCAACGAATCTCATGTTGCAATTCATATATCCAAGCAATGGTTCTTCTGGGTACTTAAGAAGTGTGTTTCTGAAAACGACCAAGAAACCAGCAAGGTCGTTTCATACTTTTCACCTTGAATGGAGAGGGAAGTATTTTGCACAAAAAGTAACTAATGCGAATGTTCACCCAGATTCATGTTACACCTGTGCTATTTAGCTTACATGCAAACAGAGCATCTCTTCAATCTGTCACACTTCCATTTCTCAAATGCAAACCTCGCTCTGAAGATTTGTAAACAAATTTGTTGAATTATCATTTTCTAGCCTTGATCAAATCAACCCTTGTTGAATTTCATGTTCTTCGATAAGGCTGCTGTGAAAACCCAAGATGACAATATAAAGGGCTCAACAAGTCCATGGAGACTCTGCACAGTAACTCAAGTTGAAGAGCTTAAGTCCATAATCAGGTTGCTCCAAGTCTGGGCATCTGGAATAGTCTTCCCAACTGTGTACAGTCAAATGAGCACCATGTTCGTTTTGCAAGGAAATACCATGGATCAACACATGGGTCCACATTTCCAGATTCCACCAGCATCGCTCTCCCTCTTTGTTACCCTTAGCGTCATCTTCTGGGCTCCTGTATACGACCGAATCATTGTCCCATATGCAAGGAAATGTACGGGTCATGAACGAGGCTTTACTCAGCTCCAACGCATGGGCATTGGCCTCGTCATATCAATTGTGTCCATGATCACTGCTGGAATATTGGAGGTTGTCCGACTCAACTTTGTCCAAAAGAACAATTATTATGATCTTAAGTACATCCCAATGTCCATTTTCTGGCAAGTACCGCAGTACTTTCTCATTGAATGTGCAGAAGTTTTTACTTTCATAGGACAGTTGGAGTTTTTCTACGACCAGGCACCTGATGCTATGAGAAGTTTGTGCTCTGCTCTTTCGCTTACCACTGTTGCATTAGGAAATTACTTGAGCACTCTGCTTGTCACCATTGTACTAAAATCACAACGAGAGGTGGGAAGCTCGGTTGGATTCCTGATAATATGAACAGGGGCCATCTTGATTACTTCTATTGGCTCTTGGCAATTCTCAGCTTCCTGAACTTCATTTTGTATCTCTGGATTTCAAAATGGATTACCTACAAGAAAGCTACAGGGCATCCTCAACGAGACTGAATGGTTAGTGGACAATGCAGAAATCACATTTCAAAGTTTAGCTCTCTTTTAAGTTCTTTTTATAAGAGGAAAAGAATGAGTTCCAGCATGTATCAAATACATCCACCGGCTGCATATCTCTATCTGCTATGACTCCCTGTATAGTTAGGATATTTGTTTCTTTATTCTCAGGACATTCGTTTCCTTCTCTGTGTATAATTCTCATTTCCTATTCTGTTTGTAATTCTCGTTGTAATTTCTATATAAGCACACTGCAATACAAGTAATGTATCTTTTCATAAAACCTTATATGGTATCAGAGCCACCACACTCCCACGAGCATCTAGATTCACCACTTATTTTCATGGCAAAAACCTCTCAAGAAAACGCAGCCACTGTTGTGTCTAACCTTGCTATCACGACACCAAATTCATTGATTGCTATCAATGTTGTATCACAATTACCCCTCAAACTCACGCCAATAAACTACTTGATACGGCGTGCTCAGTTCAATGCCCTTTTAATTGGCTATGATCTCCTGCGATATGTGGATGGCTCTTATATGGAACCACCCAAACTTTTGCATGACGCACCTAATCTTGCTCACATGTTCTGGGTTCGCCAAGATCAGCTTATGTTGCACTCCATCATCGCTTCTGTTTCAGAACAAATCATGCCACTCATTGCTTATACAACAACCTCCTATATGGCATGGGAGAAACTAAACACTCTCTATGCAAACCACTCACGATCACGAGTAATGAGTCTCAAGGAATGACTCACTGCCACCACCCGTGGCTCCAGCTCTATGGGTGAATTTCTTAACACCATGAGAAGCATATCTGATGAACATTCAATTATTGGTAAGCCTCTCAATGTTATTGACTTGGTAGTTCATGTTCTCAATGGTCTTGGTCCAACATTCAAAGAAATCGTTGCAGCCATTCGTGATCATAACAACCCCATCAGCTTTGAAGACCTTTATGATAAACTTGTGGAATATGAAAATTTTCTCAAACATGAAGAGGTGTGTGTTGTGTCTCCCCCAATCACAGCTCATGTCACTCAACGATCTGGCCAATTCAGCACCTCTAATCCCAGACACTACAACAATAACAAAGTCTCCTCCAACAGTCGTGGATATCAATCATTCTTCACCTTCAATCGTGGCTATCACGGCTCACATCAGCCTCCACGAAAACACTCAGGCCAAGGGCACAAAGGATTCTATCAATTATGTGATCAACAAGGACATAGTACCAAACGTTGTCCTCGCGTTCGCCCTATTATCTTTATAGCTCCTACTGCCAACTACAACTGCTACTGCTTCTCCAAACCACCAAACTGGCTTCGTGATTCTGCAGGATCTCATCATGTCACCGATGATCTCAACAATCTCTCACTCACCTCGACTTATGAAGGTTCGGATGCTATTGTTATAAGTGACGGCACAGGTTTGAAAATAACTTATGCTGGCTATACAACTCTTCCAACTCCTTCCAAAGATTTTGCCTTATCTAATGTTCTGTGTGCTCCTTCCATCAAGAAAAATTTGCTTTCAGTTTCTTAATTTTGTAAATCTAATAATACCTCAATTGAATTCTTTCCTTCTTATTTTTTGGTGAAGGATCTTTACACGACGGTGACTCTCATTCGCGGCCGGAATAAAAATGATGTGTATGTGTAGCCTCAATCTTTGTCTCCTCTGACATCATTCCATGCTTTTGTTGGTGTTAAAGCTCTATTGATAAACTAGCATACACGGCTTGGCTACCCCTCTTCTCGTATCCTGCATCATCTTGTTACATCCTGCACCCTTCCTCTATCTACATCATCTAGTGACATCACTTGTGACTCCTGTCTCTATCATAAAAGCCAACAGCTTCCTTTTCATGTATCCTCTCTCAAGAGTCGTGGTCCATTAGATTTAATTTACACCGATGTCTAGGGCCCAGCTCCAATTCCTTCCACCGAAGGTTATTGATTTATGTCATTTTTGTTGATCATTTTACCAAATATATTTGGTTCTATCCTATCTATCATAAATCTGATGTTTTTCTCATCTTTCCCAAATTCAAAGTCACTATTGAAAATTATTTTAAAAAATCAATCGTTTCCACGTACTCAGATAATGGGGGCGAGTACATCAAACTTAAAGAATATTTTGCTACTCATGACATCACCTATCTCACTACTCCTCCCTACACTCGTCAACACAATGGTACTACTGAATGCCATCATCGGCACATTGTGGACATGGGTCTCACCATGCTCCATTAAGCCTCCCTTCCTCTCTCTTTTTGGTCCCATGCATTTCAAGTTGCCACATTTCTCATTAATCGTTTACCCACTCCCATTCTTTAACTTAAATCCTATTTGAATCTATTTTTGGTGATTTGCCTAATTATCTCAAGCTTTCTGTCTTTGGGTGTCTATGCTACCCATGGCTACGTCCATATGCCAAACACAAACTCGACCCTCGCTCGCGTCATTACATCTTTCTAGGATATTCCCTCACTTAGAGTGCCTATAACTGCTTTAATCCCACTACTCAACGTTTATTCATCTCTCGTCATGTCCGCTTTGTTGAAACTGCATTCCCATATGTTGCCCCCCTATGCACGTCCATCCTCTCCTTCTCTTTCCAATTGGGCATTATCTTTTGACATTCCTTCCCCACCTCATGTTCCGCATTCATTATCTTCTCCTCTTCTCTTCCAGTCGGCCATGCCAGTCTTGTCACCTGCAGCACTCTCACCCTACTAATAGCAGGCCACTATGCACTCATGGCAGCCTTCGCCCCTATGTGATGATCGTTCCTCCAGTCTTGACCACCACTCCTTGCCACCAACATCACCATCCCTCACCTCATCACCTTTACCGCCCCTTGTACCAAATCATCCCATGATCACTCGTTTCAAAAACCATATCTTTAAACCTCGCCAGCTCAACCTCACCACTAAACATCCCCTACCTGTCACCCTTGAACCATCATGTGTCTCAAGCACTTCAACACCCAGAGTGGAGAGCTGTCATGTTAGCTGAGTTCAATGCTTTAACCAATAATGGCACTTGGGAATTGGTCCCTCCTTCTCTGTACCAGAATCTGGTGGGCTGTAAGTGGGTCTTTCGGCACAAAAGAAAACCAGACGGCTCAATTGACAGGTACAAAGCCCGTTTTGTAGCAAAAGGCTTTCATCAACGTCCCGGTCTCGATTATACTGAGACGTTCAACCCCGTTGTCAAGCCTACCACCATCCGCATTGTTCTATGTATAGCTCTTCACCATGGCTGGCCTATTACACAACTTGACGTTAATAACACCTTCCTTTAAGGTTCTCTTTCTGAAGAAGTCTACATGGCTCAACCACGAGGCTTCATTGATGCTCAATTGCCACACCATGTTTGTCGTCTCCACAAAGCCATCTATGGTCTTAAACAGGCTCCCCGAGCTTGGTATAATAAGCTGGCCACGTTTCTCGTCTCTCAGCAGTTTGTTAACTCCAAATCTGATACGTCTCTGTTCATTTACAATTATAATGGCATCCTTGCTTATTTCTTGGTCTATGTTGATGACCTCCTTCTTACTGGCAACAATGGCAGGTTCTTATCTTCTTTTATTGCTGCATTGTCATCCCATTTTTCTATCAAAGATATGGGTTCTCTCCACTACTTTCTTGGGGTTGAGGTATTACCCACCTCCACTGGTCTTATCTTGTCCCAACACAAATATATATATATGATCTACTTGTCCGCACCAACATGACTGGTGCAAAGGAGGCCACCACACCACTCTCCACGACTACTAGTCTCACTCTAACTAACGGGTCTGCCTCCATGGATGCTAGTGAATTTCGCAGTGTTTTTGGGTCTCTTTAGTACCTTTCGCTCACCCGTCCAGACATAGCTTTTATAGTGAATAAGCTTTTTCAGTTTATGCATGAACCCACTCAACTTCATTAGCAAGCAATTAAGTGTCTCTTATGTTACCTTAAGGGCAGCATTCACCATGGCCTTGGCCTCGGCCTTGACCTTTCCCTCACCCGCAATACTTCCAATACATTATCTGTTTTCTCTTATTCTGATTGGGCAGACAATCCAGATGACCGCGCGCCCACCACATCATACATTTTATTTTTGGGAGGTAATGTTGTCTCTTGGGCCTCTCGCAAGCAGCGTTCTGTTGCTCGCTCTTCTACAGAGACTGAATATCGGGCAATTATTGCCACTGTTGTTGAGTTATCTTGGGTTCAGCAGCTCTTACGTGAGTTGCATGCATCGCCTCTTGCTCCACCAACTGTTTACTGTGACAATGTGGGTGCAACTTACATCTGCGCCAATCCTGTCATCCACTCTCACATGAAACGTATAGCTATTGATTTCCATTTTGTGCGTGATCATGTCAGCAAGGGTCAGCTTCGGGTCTCTCATGTTTCTACTACAGATTAGCTAGCCGATGCTCTCACCAAGCCTCTCTCTCACCAGCAGTTTACTCTTTTTTGAACCAAGATTGGTGTCTCTGATGGAAGCACTATCTTGCGAGAGCGTATAAGAGTAAAAGAATGAGTTCCCAACATGTATCAAATATATCCACCAGCTGCACATCTCTATTTGCTATGACTCCCCGTATAGTTAGGATATTTGTTTCCTTATTCTCAGGACATTCGTTTTCTTCTCTGTGTGTAATTCTCATTTCCTATTCTATTCGTAATTCTCATTGTAATCTCTATATAAGCACACCGCAATACAAATAATGTATCTTTTCATAAAACCCGACACTTTTTGCCTGTAAAAAATGTTTGATAAATACTAGTGGAGACGTTGAGGATTGCCAATGTAGCACAACTGATATGTTTGTTTTGTTATATTTTATGGTTGTATCTAAGAATATTGTTGTTTCTGGCCAAGCCAACAGGGTTTTAAAAAAGAAAGAAGTTTTGCAACAACCGATAAGCTTCATTTGTTCTTAGGAAAGTAATGTTTTGGTGCATACATTTTCTCACGTTACCTTTTATTTTTTGAATTTTAAAAAATTATTTGATGTAAATTTTTCATGTCAAAAGATCAAAATGAAGAAATAGTTTCTTTCTGAACTCTAAGAGTTTTGTTTTTCTGTTAAAAAATATTTTTAAAAATTCTTGAATATATTTTAATGTATTATTGATAAAAATAAATTTTAAAAAATAAAAAATATATATTTTAATATATTTTAAAAATAATAATATTTTAAAAAGTAATCAGTATTATAATTTTAAACACTACATAAAACACTTATATATTAATCATCGAGAATTAATATATAGAAAGTTTGAATATGTAAATATTGTTTTGTATAATTATACATTAAGTGATACACACCGACAATGAAAAATGTTGTTTTGGCTCATTTTTTACAACAAAATCAAATATTGAAATTTTCATCAATTTATTTTAAATGAAAAGAGAGGAATCAAACAAGTGCATAAAGCATGGTCAGATTGGAAAGTCCATTTGTCATCGGTTGAAACAACTTAGTTTTACTTTTAAGTAATTATATATTAAATTTTGAATTAATAACCTTTTTTCATGTTTTAAACCTCTTAGTTAATTGTTTTTTAATAGTAACTAATTTGTTAATAGTTTTTAAATTTATTATTATTATTATTATTTATCTTTAATTCTCTTTATCTTATATATTAAATAAATAATTGTATTTTCATGATATATTTATAAAAACAAAAATCATTTATTTTTAACAAGAAAAATTAGCTTCTAAAATAAAAAAAAAACATAAAAAAAAAAATTAGAGAAAATATTTATATTAACATGTATCTTTTCCTTTTATTAGAAAGGTCAATGAAAAGATTTTAACAATTAATTAGTATTAATAATTCTTTTAAAAATTTTAAATTATTGTGTAAATATTATCCTTTTTATTTCTTGATTAAAAAAAATCATAATAACCCAAATCGCATCTTTTATATTAGAAATTAACTTCAAATTATAGCTAGGGTTAGTAAGAATAGTATTACTAAAAAAGATATAACGAAAGGCCCAAAATGAACAAATGCCATATAACGTCCCTCTCCTCTCCTCCTCTCTCTCTCTCTCTCTCTCTCTCTCTCTCTCTCTACCTCTGCCTGGACACTAGAAAGCCATCCATTACAAAGAACTCCATCCTGTGCATTTGCAATTCCAATGATTCCAACTCTGAGTCTTCCCCACCTGAAGGGGACAATAAACAAGAGCTGCTTGCCAGGATTTCCATGCTTCAAGCTCAAAAAGTCCGTCTCACTGACTACCTGGACGAGAGATCAGCTTATCTGACTCAATTTGCTGAAGAAGCCAATGCTTATGAAAATCTTGATAGGCTAAAGGAAATAACAAAATGGTTTTGCTCAGCAGTTCTGTTGATAACCTGCTTCTTATTCATTATTTTAGCTTAGCAGATATTGGCAAACATAGAGAGATAGATGCAAGATTTTGAGGAATCTGCAGAATTGAAATGAGTGGAAATTGAGAAAAATGATAATAAGGTAGCAGATATTGAAGGTCAAATGGAGTAGGACCGGTATGAGGGGATGTTCTTCAAGAACCTGGGCCAGAAAGCACCAGTTGATAAAGCAAAAGCCAAGGAAGGAAGCACAGAAGATTAAAGATCTGATTAAAGCAAAAGCAGGGTTAAGAACAAGGAAAATCATTTACCTAGCTTTAATGGGCGTCTAGGCATTGCGATTGCCAATTCCTTCATCTCTTCTTCAACTGATTGGAGAAAAGTTGTATTTCTTGGAGCAATTTTAGCAGGTTTGATCAATCAGTTGAGCTATGAGCAGAGATTAACATTAGACATAGAAAGAGTAGAAAAGGAACAGACAGACAGAGAAAAGTGAAGCTCTCCTTTTCCCTCAGTATAATGAATTTATAGTATAAAATCATAGACATACCATTTTGAATAAATATAGCATGATAAAATAACCCCAAGTGAAAACTTACAACTTGGATTTGATACATCAAGCTACTTTCTTTTGCATCATCTGCATCTGATCTTGGTGATATTACTGCATCACCAAGATCGAGGTAACTGGGTTACCATGCCTGATGCTTTGCCAACTATCCTATAACTGTTATCAAACCATAGTTCTCACGTTGTTATGACTATTTTCTTAGAAATTTTATCAGCATTTTTGTTGTAAAGATTTTTTTCTGGCCAAGCACTTTCGTGAGATTGCTTGAACTGTTCACATATATACAATACGATGCGGGATGGTTTGCCACTGTACAGCTGAGCAAACCAGAGATAAAAAGCCCAAGAATTCAAAGGTCGAGGAAAAAGATCACATACTTGAGACTCCTATTGTCAGAAGCTTGATGCCGATCATCACTCCTCCATAAGGGTTTTCTAGTGGAAGATTCCGAAAAGGTGTACCAAATAATGGAAGAGAAGATTTATGGGCCCTGAAATAAAACGATGAAGCCAAAACTGGTTGTTGAAGGGCTAAATTGGCGATATGGGCTGTGGATACTCACTGTTTGCCTTGCAGGTAGTGTCCAGGTTTTGTCAAAAGCAAATATACCACCACATCTGCAAGTTTTTCCATAATATTAAGAAAACAATGTTTGAAAGGAAGTTCCACTATCAATAAAAGTAAGCAAAGTGTAGTTGCTTGTGACCTGGAAAACCTCATACCAGTATGGACACAATTGCTTACTTTAATCCATAAAAATTCCCAGAGCACAGATAGCAATTTCTTTGAAATGGATGCAGAATAACTTTTACCTCCTGAATCAGGGAAATGTACGAATCTTAGCATCACTCGAAACTAGCCACGAGACTGGTAGCTGAAAGACAGTGCAGGAAAATCTTGTCAGTTCAAAATGGCAAATCGTTAAATGTCTAGTAGAAGTAGAAAAGTGTATGATAAGATAACTTCTTTTCCTGTCTTATTGATCAAATCTATGAGCATAAGAACTACTCCTACGTAAATAAAAATCCAGAAAAGAATTCTTACTTTCAGGACAATGAATCAAGAGGTGCCAACTTTAAAACGGCTCTGACAAGTATATACCATGTAATGGAGGTTGGGAGTATTCCGTGTTTCAAGGCATCATCGAAGAGCGCTATGCCATCTGATATTCTACCACAAGAACAAAGCCCTTTGAGTGTAATATTGTAGGAGATTATATCCGGTTGAAACCCATTCTTGAACATGCAAGCCCAAATCACTGATGCCATCTCGCACTCTCTGGCTTTATAAAGCCCATCCATGAGTGTGTTATGCGTAACAAGATTGGGAAGACAGTTTGACTGCTTCATATTTGAATAAAGCAGCAAAGCATCTTCAATTTTTCCTGCAGAGCAAAGTCCGTGCATCAAAATGTTGTGCATGGTTACATCAGGCTCCAAACCCTTGACAAGAACTTGACGCCACAGGTTGAGGGCCATATCAATCTTTTTGCCTTGACAGAGGCCATCCATCAATAAGCTATAAGTGATCATGTCTGGCTTCCAATCTTTTTCTAGCATTTCCTTTACAAAAGAATATGCATCGCTAAATCTCTCTGCCTTGCACAGACCATTTATAAGAGTGTTATAGGAGACAACAGTAGGAGAACAACCTTTGGATTCCATTTCTCTGAAAAAACAAATTGCCTCCTCAAGTTTGGAAGCTCGGACAAAACCATTAATCAATGGATTGCAAACATGAGGACTCAACTCACAGCCATACTTATCCATCTGATGCACTATGCCCAATGCTTCATCTACTCTCCCTTGTTTGCTTAAGCCATCGACTATCGAAGAATATGCAAAAGCGTCCAGCTTATCTCCTCCATCTTTTGCCTCTTTCAATATTTTCAAAGCCTTATTCAAATGCCCATTCTTACACAACCCGTGAATCAAAACTCCATAAGTTGTAGAATCAGCTCCACTCCCCCTCCTACGCAAGAGTTCCCAAACAGAAATAGCTTCTTCAACCTTGCTATTTTCTAACAATCCTCTGATAAATATGTTATAACTAACAACATTATGACAATTCTCCTTCCCCATCATAACCCACAATTCAAAACTCTCCTTAATCTTCCCTGAACGGCAAAACCCATTAAGCAATGCATTATAAGTAACAACATCAACCACCACACTTCTCTTGACCATTTCTTTATAAACCTCCACAGCTCCATCAACATTTCCCGCATCGCATAACCCACATATCAAACTGCTATACGTAAACAAATCCATTTCACACTCATTCTTCTTCATTCTCTCCCACATTTCTAAACTCTCATCAAACCTCCCCATTTTACACAACCCATTAATCATAACATTATAAGTAACCACATTTGGATAAACACAAGACCCTTTAACTAACCTTTCCCAAATCTCTTTCCCCTGAACATAATCCCCTCTCTTAAAAAACCCATCAATCATTATATTATAACACATCACATCAGGAACTAAACCTCTTTCAAAAATTTCATCAAACACCTCAAGTGCACTTACCAAATCCCCACTTTTCACCATCCCATTAATCACAGTACCATAGCTATACACATCAGGTTTTAATTCCTTACTCCACATCCAATCCAACAACCCTTTTGCCTCGACAAATTGTCTCTTCTTAACAGAAATCTTGATCAAAATATTATATGTTTGCAAATTAGGCAAGATGCCCACTGTTTCAAAATAAGCAAGAAAAGACTCTGCTTTGTCTAACAGATTTGCTTCAATAAAAGCATTTAACAAAGCATTGTAAGATCTTATTCCAGGTTTGCACCCAAAAATCTCTTCCATTTTTTGGAAGCAATCCAAGGCTTCGTTTGGCATCTTGCTTTTTGCATAAGCTTTCAATACTGTTAAAACAACATCTTCTGTGCATTTACATTTCTGGGTTTTGATGAGTTCAACTATTCGAGTCACGTGGACCACGAGTTTTGGATCAGAGAGTCGACGGAGAATGAGGAGAAAAATGTGTGGCGAGTGAGTGTAACCTGGTTGGCGGCTCGCTGAGTCGAACAAGGCGAGTGCTGATTTTGGGCTTTTTTCGGCTTTGAGGAGCTTGAAGAGTTGTCTTGCTGAGAGAGGTTTGGGAAGCTCGACCATGGCAGTTGTAGTGAAGGTAATTTTTGGGGTTCCTGTGTCATTTCTTATGACATGTTTGCTGTGGTTGGAGGATTCTAGGTTGTGGCTTTAAGAACGGTTTCAAAAATATTACACGGCAAAAACAACATTTCAAGGTCTGTATGGCTTCGGCTCCGGCCTCGAGGTTGGACGGCTTTATCACGACTATACCTAATGTAGTCATCTTTGGGTTTCTATCCCTCCACATAAGCCCATATGTATTAATACACTATGAGGCCGTTTAATAATATAATAAAGATTATTTTTTAAAATATTTTTTATTTAAAAAATATTATTTATTTATTTAAATTTATTTTTTATATCAATACATCAAAATGATGATGTGAAAAAACTAAAAAAATATTTGAAAAAAAAAAATTTAAAATTTTTCAAAAGCATTTTTGAAATGTAAAAACAAATGAACTTTAAGATAAGCAAACCTTTAAGACGGGCATCGCCATATGCCTAGATAAAGGATGGGGCCTACCCTCGCTAATCACCTGAGTGAGCTTTCTAGATTAACTCAAGTCTTTGATTTTCTTTTTTGGTTATATACATTAAATGCATGAGTATTTCGATTAGTTTTGAATATAATTTTTAAACCCAACCTTAGAGAGCAAGTCTTAAATTATGAATCACGGAAGTTGACTTGGATTATCCTTGTAAGACTTGTTTCATTAAACTCCAAGATTTTTTAAAAAGCTTTATGCAAAACAATTTAGATTATTTATTTATTTTTATTTTTTTTGTCCAAAGCAATATTATTTTAAAATAGATATGGGTTGAACTAGCTAACCCGTGACCTAGGCTTTAGAGCACGTCTAATAACTTTGAATAAATGTATACTTCATCACATTTAGAATTTGTTTTTTTTTTACTTTCAATCACACATAAAATATGAATAAATTTATATTTTTTTTTATTAACTTGCTTTAACAATCTTAAAAAAAATTAAAACAAAAAAAATGATCCAAGTTGAAAATATTATATTTGTTAAAATAAACAAGAGTTGAATATTATATTTTATTAATAGAAAATTTTATTTTAATGATTTTTTTCTCAAAATAATTGTATTTTTAAGTTTAATAACAATGTTAAAGAATTCTCTAAGACTTGAATATTTTTTTATATTTTTTTAAAAAATTAGTTTGCGTGGATATAAAAACTAGTTATAAGCTACAACAAAAATTATGAATGTTTTGAGGTGTATGTTAGATTAATGAACCATATAGGAATGACCAACATAATGGCTAGCATTTCTTTTGCATAAATTGACCAAGATTATTTTATAACTCTCAATGCTCTACTTATGAATGCAATATGCTTGCCTTGTTGTGATAAAATTGCCCCAATTCCATCTCCTGACGCATCCATTTCAATAGTGAAAGAGTCATTAAAATTTGGCATTGCTAACATAGGAGTCATTGCCATCGCTTGTTTGAGAGCCAAGAAAGTAGATTCAGCCTCATCATGCTAACCAAACTTTCCCTTTTTGAGGAGGTTGTTAAGTGATTGCACTATGATGCTATAGTTTCAAACAAACTTCCTATAATATCTTGTTAGGCCTAAAAACCACGCAATTTAGAAATGTTAGTGGGAGTTGGCCATGCTACCATGGTTGTAATTTTTTTATCATCAACCTTCACTCCTTGATGAGTGACAATGTTCCCTAAATACTCCAATTTATGTTGGCCAAACATACATTTGCTTGCTTTGGCAAAGAATTTGTGTTGCCTCAACGTTTCTAGGGTCTCTTTAACATGCATTACATGCTCATCTTAGGCAGGACTATATACTAAGATATCATAAAAAAAATAAACAAATAAACTTTTGAAGGTAAGGTGAAACATAGAGTTCATGGAGGGTTGAAATGTTGAAGGCGCATTACATATGCCAAAAGGCATGACTAAATACTTGTAATGGCCATTATGAGTATGAAAAAGCAGTTTTAGAAATATCAGGAGGGCTAACACTTACTTAATGATAACCAGCTCTTAAGCATGGTAAAGCAAGAGGCTCCATACAGTTTCTCCAATATGTCGTCTAGTCCACCATGGGAATAGGGAAACGATCCTTGACAGTAGCTACATTGAGTGCTTGGTAGTTCATAAAAAATCACCAACTTCCATCCTTTTTCTTTAATGAAGGTACTGGTGAAAAGAATGGACTGGTGCTAGGATGTATGAGCTCGGAATTCATCATCTCTTGAACTTACTTCTCAATCTATACTTTCTAAAATGAGCGTATCTATATGGATGTACATTGATTGGCTTAGTCCCTTATATTATTGTAATGCAATGATCTATCTCTCATGTAAGTGCCAAGCCTGAATGTTCTTGGAACACATCTTCATATTCTTTTAACATTACTGGCATACTTGGTTGTAACTCCTATAACGCCTCCTCCAATGATGTAATTGTCATAGTTAGTTATGGACACACAGCAAATAATTCATACCTCTAAATCAAATTGTCCCAAATAAATTCTATGGTTAGATACTTCTAAATATAGACCACAGATCCTAACATCTCCAGCCATTGGATGCCAGCACAAGATCTAGTCCTGATAAGGGTAAAGAGAAAAGCTTGAGATATATTTTGGTGCCTTGCAAGTCTGCCAATACTTTGTCAAAACACCTTTGACATGTTAACTTCTCTCCATTAGCCACGTGTACAATAAATCTTTCTACAGACACCACTAGCAGCCTGAGCATACTTGGCAAACACTCACTAGTAAAGTTATGAGTTAAACCACTGTCAATTAACACTACTGCTTCAACATGTCCTATTTTTGCTATCATTCTCATAGCTTTTGGGGCAGACCAACCTGTCAGTGCTTGTAATGTGATTTCAGGTTCAATTCCAGGTTCTTGGGCCTCCACTACATCTGTATCTTGGTTAACTTTTGAAGCTTATTGAATACTGGTGTCCTTACATTTTACAACATCATTCTGACCCTCTAAGAGTAACAATTGAGGTTTCTTGCATCTATGCCCTGCTGTGAAACGATCATTGCAATGGAAACAAAGGCATTGTGCTCTTTTCGCTTGCATTTCCTCTCATGATATTCACTTGATTGGAGTAGCAGGTGTGATAACGAGCTGCTGGAGGAAAAGCCAAAGGAGCTCGTGCAGGTATAGGTGGTCGTGTTAACTTTTGTTGTCATGTGAGCTAATCATCCCTCATCCTTGCTAACCTAATAGCATCCTTCAATGTATTTGGTTTAAACATCCAAATCCCGTCAGTTATTTTAACCTTTAAACCTCTCATGAATGTTCCTATTAAAGCTTTCTGAGTCCATCCTCGAACTCTACTACCAAGCCTCTCAAATTCTTTCTATTAGTCACTCGAAGTCCCTACCCGCTTGACATGTGAAAGAGCTTCATCAAAGTCTCCACAGTCTGATGGTCCAAATCTAGCCCACAACTCTTCTTCAAACTATCAATAGTGTTTGGGTAGTTCAGAGATAATTGTTTGCATCAATTCATTGTGTTCTCTCTTTATTGCATAGAACTTGTATATATACATGTACAATAACTCCTTTTTAAGGATGGAAAACTAAGAATAGAAATATATCAAAATCTTTACTAAACTTATTCCTGATTTCTAGTTTTCCTGATTTGTAATATTTTATAAACCAAGAATTAATCTTTGTCAACACTCCCCCTTAAGTCGGTGTAAAGATATCCTGTATGCCTAACTTGTTGAGAGAGCAATGAAACACTTTACTTGATACTTCTTTAGTAAGTATATCTGCTAATTGATCCTTAGATTTGATAAAAGGAAAAATCACAGTCTTTTTATCGAGTTTTTACTCAATGAAATGTCTATCTAATTCCACATGTTTAGTTCGATCATGTTGAACCTGATTATTGGCCATGGCAATTGCAGCTTTTTTGTTATAGTACATCTTGATCTTAGTCTTTATAGGATATCCTAGCTCTTTAAGTAGCCCCTTTATCCATAGTATTTCACATAATCCTTTAGCCATCCCTCTGAATTCTACTTCAGCACTAGATAGAGCAACAACATTTTACTTTTTGCTTTTCCAGGTAACAAAGTTTCCTCCAACAAAGGTTAAGTATCATGAAGTAGACTTTCCATTAGTCAGATTTCCTGCTAAGTCTGATTAGTATAACCAATGATGTTAAAGTGATCATTCTTTGAGAAAATAATTCCTCTTCCTGGAGAGGATTTTAAGTATCTAAGTACTCGCAATGTTGCCTCCATATGTACTTCACTTGGGTTGTGCATGAATTGGCTGACTAGATTGACTGCATGTGTGATATCAGGACGTGTATATGAAAGGTAGATGAGTCTTCCAACCAATTTCTGATATCATTCTCTATTTATGGGAACCTGATTTAGATATTCCGTTAAACAATGATTTTGTACGATTGGTGTATCCACAAGTTTGCAATCCAACATACCTATCTCAGCTAATAGGTCCAATACATACTTTCTTTGTGAGAGGAATATGCTCAGTTTTGATCTGTATACTTCGATGCCCAAGAAATACTTCAACCCACCAAGATCCTTCATTTCAAATTCACTTGCTAGATACCTTTGTAATTCTGAAATTCCTTCTTCATCATTTCCTATGACTATCATATCATCAACTTAAATAATCAAGGCTACTACTATTCCCCCCCCCCCAATTCTTCTCAGAAATAGTGTATGGTCTGAGTTGCATTGGCTAAATTTATGCTTTTGCATTGCTAGACTGAATCTTCCAAACCATGCCCTGGGAGACTGTTTCAATCCATAAAGTGATTCTGTAATCCCGCACACCACTTTTCTTTTCTTCTAGTAAAATCATGAGGAACATTTATATACACTTCCTCTTCTAAATCTCCATGAAGAAATGCATTCTTTACATCAAATTGATGTAAAGGCCAATCTAGTTTTGTTGCAAGTGATAGGAGTATCCAAATTGTGTTCAATTTGGCTACTGGTGAGAACATTTCCTGATAGTCTATGCCATATGTTTGTGTATATCCTTTAGCATCTAGTCCCGCTTTGTATCTTTCTACTGTCTCATCTACTTTATATTTTATAGTAAACATCCATTTGCATCCAGTTGTTTTCTTTCCATCTGGCAATGTAGTTAGTTCCCAAGTATTATTATTCCAGAGAGCTTTCATTTCATCATAGACGTCTAACTTCCAGTGTTTATCTAGCATATCTTCTTCAATGTTTCGTGGGACCTATTCTGAAGATAATTTTCCCATGAAAACCTTTGTTGCATCTGACATGTTATGAGCTAAGATAAAATTAAAAATGGAGTATTTGGACTTTCTTCCTTCTGTTTTCGGTGAGTACCGGTTTAGGGGTACTCCCCGATTATACATGTGAGGTAATATTGTATGTCATAGAATCAGGTAATGTAGGAGAGTCAAGAGATCTTACCTTAGTTGTAGTGTCGGGATTGTCCTTATGATTTTGATTTTGGTCATTTTGTATATTGGAGAGAGGGTTATTCAATGTGGCTTGACTATGTAAGTTGGCGTGGTTGATCTGCTTAGAAATTTCCAGTTATGTTTGAGTATGGTCAGGATTAACCCAATCCGATATATGTTGTTCATGTCTATTCTCCCCTTGAAAAATAGACAAGGATGGTTTATTGAATAAATATTCTGTCTCAAGAAAGGTTACATCCATAGTAACATAGAGTTTCTGTGTAAGGTGATCATAACATCGATATCCTTTCTTATGAGAACCATAGCCAAGAACGACACAAAAAACAGCACATGGATCCAACTTGGATCATTGGTGCTTTAAAACATATACAAATACAACACAACCAAATATTTTTGGAGGTATATGGAGTGTTGAAGGTAGTTTAACATACCGTTCCAAAGTCTAGAGTGGTATGTGAAAATTAAGTACTCGGGATCGCATGCGATTGAGAAGATAAACAGATGTACCCACAACATCAGGCCAATATTGTTGGGGTATATGGGTAACTCTCATAATTGTTTGTATTATCTCTAGTATGTGTCTATTTTTCCGTTCGACAATTCTATTTTGCTGAGGAGTATATGGACAAGTAGTCTCATGTATGATGCCCTTGCTATCACAAAATTATCTAAACTCTTGGCTAATATATTCACTTCCGTTATCAGATCGAAGAGTTTTAATGCCCATAGAGAATTGAGTTTGTATAAGGGTGAAAATTTTCTAAAAAACTAGTATGACATCTTTCTTATGTTTCAACATATAAGCCCAAGATACCCTTGAACAGTCATCAATAAAGGTGACAAACCATTTAAAGCCAGCAGTAATCATAACAAGTGCAGGGCACCATAAGTCATAGTGAATAATCTCAAATGATGCATTGCATTTATTATAACTTATGGGGTAATTTGTTCGATGACTTTTACCTAGGATACAATCCTTGTATTTGAAATTAAAGAGCAATACTTTTGCAAATAAAGTAGGGAATAAATATTATAAATAGTTGAATGATGGGTGTCCTAACTGGTAATGCCACAACCAAATGTCTTATCCTTGCCACTGTGATGATTGGGCAGAATGAACTTTTCCTAGGTCCAAATCATCCATATAATATAAGCCTCCCCTCTTAGTACCATGACCAAAAATCTTCTTTGTGAGAACATCCCGAAACAAATAAAATGAGGAGTACATTAGTACGCAACGATTTAAATCTTATGTTACTTGCCCTACTGATAGTAATTTAGTGGAGAGTGAAGGAACAAAAGGAGTATTAAGGAGAGTGAATGTGGTTGATAATTCCATTGTTCCTCCCTCTGTTACCGGATATATATCACCATTAGCATTTGATATGGCCTTCCGTCAAAGAAATAACTTTGTTTTAAAGTCATTATGATCATAGGTCATGTGATATGTCGCCCCTGAGTCAATAATCCAATTGTTTATATGTTCACCATTGGATACTAAGGTTGTGGAACCAATAGTAGCTGGTTCTTAAGTTATAGACCGAGGTTGACTGTCGAGTGGCACAAGTGTATTTGGTTTTGTATGAGTAATAAATGTTGTGTGGCCATTTCGTTCATCTTTTTTTCCCTTCAGTTCATACTACCACTCTGGATACCCATGTAGCTAAAAACACATGTCTTTGATGTGCTTATTTTCGACACAATGAGTGCACCCACCATCTTGGGCTTTTGGTCTAGAAAAAATTTGCCTACTAGAATTCAGCCCATGTGATCCAGGCCTGGGCCGAAGGGTCTGTTTATTGGAAGATGATAGGCCAAAAGATGGCTTGGATGAGTTGCCACAACCCGTTTGTTCGGGCTTATGAGAGCTTTGTCATTCTGTTGTCCTAGGTTTTCCATGCCTTCCCTTCTCATCTCACCCCAGTTTCTGTTTCTTTTCGTTATTAGTAAATCGAAACTATCTCCCCCTTTCTTCTCCATCATCATGATTCGTCTGGTGTTCTCTCTTCTTACTTAAGCGAAGGCTTACTCGATCGATGGCAGAGGAATTTGTTAAAGAATGTCTCGACGGGTCTGATCAAATTGATCATCCAAACCATCCAAAAAGGTATAAATTCAATCTTCTTGAATTAATTTGTTGTATTTATGTATGTCCTTATCGCATGTCATAAGATTTGGGCATCTATAGTCAATCTCTCATCAGAGAGATTGTAAGCCAGTGTAGTAGTCTTCTAGAAAACCCCTCCTTTGTGTGGTTCGACTGACTTTTCATTTTAGGTCATATACCTGGACATTATCTTCTATATCGAAGTAAGTTGTGGCAATGGCGTCCTAAACACCTTTAGCTGTAGGAAACCTGATAAAATTCCCAATTCCCAATTGATAATCCAACCTTTAACAATTGCATTTTATGTTCTCCATTTACTGTATGTTGGGTCGGTAAGTATTGGCTGTCTGATTTTGCCAGTCATTGATCTAAGTTTGTATCTACCGTAGATGAACATCTCCATGATCTATGACTATAGTTCATAATTTTGGCTATTAAGTTTGATTCCAGGGGCGGCAATTGACAAGTCAGGGTTTTGGGTAAAGTTAGTTTGAGTGTCAATTCTAGAATTTATGGTTGTAATATGAGCATGGTTTGGTGGGTTCGGTTCTACCATTGTTTCAGGTTGTATGTGATTTGAAAAAGGTTTAGATTTGAATTGTCTTTTCTTATACCATGTCAATAGTGTTTAAGTAGTTCAAAGATAATTATTTGTATCAATTCATTGTGTTTTTTTTTATTGCATAGAACTTACATGTACAATAAATCCTTTTTAAGGATGGAAAACTAAGAATAGAAATATATCAAAATCTTTCCTAAACTTGTTCCTGATTTCTAGTTTTCCTGATTTGTAATATTTCTAAACCAAGAATTAATCCTTGTCAACACAAACTTCTCATGTGTAATAATTTACCCTTCTTCTTGAAATGTTTCTGCGGATCCATTGCCAATATTGGTTTGCCTCCCTTTATAGATGGTAAGCTGCTATGGCCACATTTTAAAACTCTGTTGTGCCTTGGTATTCGAAGTACTGGTTTGCACGATTGGATAATTATGTCGGGTCATTTCCTAAGAATTGTGGAAACTCTAATTTTGTTGTTTTAGAGGATACAATCTGTCTTCTTCCCTCATAACCATCACGGGAGTAGTTGTCGTCGTTTGAGGATTCTTGGTTGTGAAGTAAGATGCTAGAAATGCGATTAAGGGTCTCCTCCAAATGCAGAAGCTTGTTTGTCATGCCAGTCTTCATTGTAACCTGGCTCTGATACCAATGATGGAGGCAATTGTTAAGAACTGGGAATCTATCAAGTGTTATTCTCTTAGGGTGAGAATGAACCACAATTTGAACACAACTTCTACCTAAGTTCTAGGACCTAACTGACTACTTATAATGATCATAAACATATGTTCTACATAAGTGGAGAAAATGCAGCAGAATGGAATTCAGAGCTAGAATCTCTTCCATGCCACGATACTTCATGTCTGCAATCCTTTCCCATGTTCTTCTTATCCATGATATTGGGGGTTAGTTACCAAACTTTTATTATGAAAGCTTAAGACACCTCAATCACAAACACACACACGAAAAGCTCAATGGCAAAGCTAACTTGAATTCAATGGTCAGCTGATTCAATTTTATTTAAGAAAAAAATTTATAATTATTAGCCTACATTGTAGGCATTAGGAATTTTGTAGAGTTTGTTAGGTATTATTTGTGGTTTTCCTTTCTCTGTTTTTGGTTTTGAATTTTTAAAAAAAAATAAAGGAAAAAACTTGTTTATTTTGGGTTTTTATGGAGGAAAAAAATGAAATAACCATGGCTTTTTAAAACCATATTACTTTGGTTTGAGGAATTTTGATAATCGGTTTCTAGTTTTTTAAGTCTTTCAAAATAAATAAAATAAAATAAAAAAACAAAAATGATACCAAACAATTTTGTTGTTTGCAAAGTGAACCCTCCGGAATTCTTGTAAAAGTAAACTATATAGGGTGATTCTAGTAGCTTTGCCTAAAAATTAAATACGAGGTGCCACTTTCCCTCCCCATATTCTCTTGAAAAACAAAACAATAACATAACTTATTTTTTTCAATTTAATTTAATTTTTTTCATATATGTTAATCTATCCATGTGTCTCAATTTCAATAGTGGTACCAAATGGTTGATACTCTTGACATACTAATGTTTTTACACTAATGTGTAATCAACTTGCTCTATAATTATGTTTTTCTCCTCAATCAACTCTATAAGATTTCAATTTTAGAATCATCTAACCATGTTTAGGAATTTTAATGAAGGAGAGGTGAGACTTAATTTATGCATTAATCACAGAAGAAAGTAGAGGTGAGACTTAATTTATGCTCCCTTACTCCATCATGATTAGAGCGAATTCTTGCAATCTCACTTGCATTGTGCAAGTGGTCAATTTGGGAGTAATCTTGCCTCCACTAAACACAGAAGAAAATGTTGTTATAATTTTTCACTTACTCTTTTATGCAGAGAAAGCGAAGATCTCAGTTGTTTCTAAGAAGTGAGAAATTGGCAACTGCTTTTGGCTTGGCTTCGAAGAGATTAAGGAACAAAGTTAACCAATTGGATATTGGCCACTCATATTCTCCCAGTTCCATTGATTCTTGTAGTTCCCTTGACCCAACAGAATGTCCTAGTGTGCAAACTGTCCAAAACTCATGTAGTCCCGATTGATAGCATCGAGAAAAACATTGAAACAATGCATTTATGCTCCATTTTCAACAATATGAATGAAGCAAAAAACTTTGATTTATACAACAAGCAAGCAAATTTCTTCCCTGGTTAATGCGAATGAATCGATCAACAGTTCATTTTTGGATTCAAGATGGTTGGTGATATTTGAGGAAGCATCCTCGAGGAATTCTAATAATGAATTGATTCTAGGTTTCAAGCCATTGAGCACAGAGGAAACACACCAACGGGAGACTACGCTTCTGAAATGTTATAATCGATCAAAACCAGTTATACCCATTGGTCTTGGCTTTCAAGCTGAAATTCCATGAACTTTATCTTGTATGAACTTGATAGCACCTTTACATTTCTATTTCTTTTTTTTCTTCTTCTTCTTTTATATTTTTTTAATGAATATTTTTGTTAATGTTGAAATAGTAAAAGTAAATTGTCGTGCGAGAAATAGTGTATTACCAATAAATTCTTATATTTATTTAGATTATCCATAAAAACTAGTATCTTAACTAACTAGCTATGTGAGTGTTTTACCATGAGTTGGATAATTTTTATTAATAAAAAATAAATATACAACCTTTTTCAACATGTTTTTTTATATAAAAAAATTTCAATCACAAACTAAAATGCTTATGCACGCATTTAATTAAATAAATTGATATTTTACCAAGAGATATCTAAAATTAAGATGTTTTATCTCGTAATACAGGTCATGTATTAGGTTCCCGAATATCATACACACAGCGGAAACAATAAAACAAAATTATTTTGGGGTCCCTAGGATCCTGTTAGATAGATCTAGAGTTGTTTAGAGATCTATTACCTGAAGATTTGATCTTCTTTGGCTTTGAATAATTCTTAAAGACTGGATTATCGCAAACCGCAAGCCATCCAATTGTCCGGCCTCCAACGGTAATCCACACAAACCATCAGCGAGAAATCTCTTAAATTGCTATTTAGGAGAGAGAGATTACTATGCCTGGAGTGATGGCTATTTTTGTGTGACTTGCATACGTAGCTTTCTTGTCAAACAGACAACCACATAAAAATAGGAGGCATGATGTACTATTTATAGGAAAATATGAAAAACCCTATAAATTGGCAAAATATCAATTTGCCCCTTGAATAATATCCATGTATTAATTTAGAATAATTTTAGAAATTAAATCAATCAATTCCTTACTTGGTTTTTCTAGGTCTAGAAATATAATCTATTTATTAATAATATTCTAGTCCATAATTTCTAAATATATTTTAATCAAGTCATACTTAATTAAATCATCCAAGTTTAATTTCCGACTAATGGTTTTTAATATGTACGACCCATTGGTTTTCTAATATGTTGGCCCAAATCTAAATTCTAATTCTAATTAAATAGAATTAAATTAATCAAATAATTTAATTTATTATTAATTCAATAATTGGTTAATTTATATATAAAGATTAGATGCATCGTCTAGCAACATGATATAATTCCAATTAAAAACAAAAACATAAAAGCCTAAAAAAGGAGTAAAATTGAATGATCATAATCATGAGGCCAAGACCAATAGAAGGCAAACCCAAAAAACAACGAAGCAAAATTCTCAATAAAAAATGCTTAGCAATGAAACAAAAAAAAAAAAGCAAATTAAAAAAAATCAACGAAATTTTTTTTTGAGCCAACCTAGGATTGGGATAACCTTGTATTAACCTTCAAAACTCGTGATCTTGGTCATGAGACTGAGACTAATCTCGTAGAAGAAAAAAAACAATGCATAAAAAAACTTAACAAAAAAAATGTCAAGTGATTAAATTGAAAAATAAAAAGAATGCAACAAAAAAAATCATTCAAAACAAAATAAACAACAATAAAAAGAATGGGGACCAAATTCAACATAAAAATAAATTAAAATCAAATGCTTAGGGATAAAAATGAAAAAACAAATTGGTGAAAGGAAAAAATTATCAAAAGAATGAGGACCATATTTGACATAAGAATCAAATTAAACTAAATAACTAGGATAAAATTGAAGAAAACAATCAATCAAAATAAGATAAAAAATATATATATAACATATAGTAATTAAAATAACGAGGATAAAATTGGGTATAAAAAAAAATGATAGGACACACTCATACTTTGACAATGAGAAGAGAGAGAAAAGATAGAGAAGGAAAAAAGTTCAAGCTCCGCTACACCACCGCGTATAGGATGTTGGCGTGCTTTCAACACCACCTTTGAATAAAGCGTTTGACCACAGGATGCCATCACATGGGCCCTAGAAGGGAGCAGGCAGCATCCGTTAACACTTGCTAGCAACTTTTTCTTTTATTAATATTTTATATTTACTAAAATATCAAAGTTCTCCTTAGCCCTCTAAAGAATAACAAAATAGCTAAGATTAAAAGATGAAAAAGTCCCTGCAACGTTCAAGGAAGCTTTGATTTTTTTTTAATCTTGAAGGTAGTTAAGTAATTTTATTATACATTAAAAAAATGAAATTTCAATAAAGCTCCTCCACCAACCTATTATTACATAAAAAAAATTATTATGAAAATACCAAAACGCCTCTGACCATTAATGAGCAAGACTTGACTTTTTAAGAATAGTGTAGACATTTTACCGTGTATATGAAAACAAAAGGAAGAAATTGTCCCTTAGCTCCATCTTAAAAAATTTGATTCCAAGCATTTTATTGTACATAACACACGTAAAAAGACCAATCTATCTGTATAAATATAACAATTATAGGATAATGTGAAATGATAAAAATACTCTCAAAAGCTATTTATTTGGAATTTTTGAGATGAGCAAAATGGAAAAACACTATGAATCATCCTTAATGTTTTTCTCACTCTTTTTAGACTTACTTATAGCGGTTTCATACAAGGAACTTTGCAAGGTCATTGTATAGATTTTAGTTGTAGTTTTTTTTGGGATTTATTTTAAATGAATTAAGTTTTAGGTTTGTGAGTGTGTAGTAGATTTTTGGGACAAATTGGATAATTAGCATAGTAATCATAAAAAATTGATAGAATAATATCGTTTAAAAAAGATTTAGTGAAATAGTATAGTTTCATCTTGGCACGCTTCAGAAGTGCAACATTTACAAAAAATTGTTATTCCTAAGCATGACAAGATAATTGTTGCACTTCATAATAGCAACATTTAGTAAGTGTCTTCTAAAGGGCAATAAGGTGAAAGTGTGTTATCATTTGACTTAACCGGTGGACCGATTCGTAATGATCAATAGAACCGTCGACCATTTTTGAAAATAACAAGGAAAATCTAAAACTGCCGAAACCAGGGGATCTCGGTGAGATTTTTGACATCTAAATATTTGACGGTCTATGTAACGAAACAATAGCTATTGTAGGGAAAACAACCTTTGAAAGCTCTTGTAAAAATTTGAGCGCAGTCCAATGGTCAAATCAAAAGTAATGGCCTTTTTAATATGTTATTCTAATTTGGCGTGACCAAATCTTCTTTTGGGATTAAACATGCCCACTAGTCTATAAATGCATTACTAGGCCATCAATGTAATCTGTTTGGGGCATATCCTTATTTAGTTATGATAGACTCACACTTGACTGCTCAGAATCACCAGTTATCACAAGTCCGACTACATTATTGACAACTATTGTGTGAATAATTTTTTAAATTTTAATTGGAGTCTATTTTTAAGTCTACAAGTTGGACAAAGATGTATATTTTAACTAATAAAATATATTTAGAAAAAAAAAGTTCATCAAATTATGGTTTTTATATGAAACGGACGATCAATTAATACAATTGGATCCAACCGGCTGACCGATTAAGCTAGATGATTGGACTTTCACCTTATCGCAATTCAGAAGTGCGACATTTACTACATATCGTTATTCTTAAAAGCGACAAATATCTTGTCGCGCTTTAGAATAATGACATCTAGTTAATATCGTGCTTTTGAAGCGCGACAAGGTAAAAGTGTGTTGTTTTATCAAATCTTTTTTAAACGATGTTATTCCATCATTTTTTATGTTTATTATGCCAATTTGACAAAATTTATATATATATATATATAAACTAGATTTTTGTAAGTTATATTTTTACAGAAAGATTTATCCTTTGATGTGCTATTATTTTTATAATAATTGTAGTTAGTAAAAATAGATAATTATTGATTGAATCGATGTTTAATTTTGGGTGTACTTTATTTTGTATCTAGTTTGCAATTTGCATGGGATAATTGTTGAATGAGTTAACTCTCTCTCTCTCTCTCTCTCTCTCTCTCTCTCTCTATATATATATATATATATATATATATATATATATATATAGCTATTGAAATAATGAATCTAAATAAAAGCACCCTAAATCCCATTTTTATTACGTTGCATTCTTAGTAGTATAAATAAATCTTGTTTTATTTTTAGAATATTTTCCTCTCTATTAAACTATCATATTAGTAGTTTCTTGTGCGAATTTTGCAATGTATTTAAGAGAGATTTGTTCATGTCAAACTCATACAAGTATCTTAAAAATTATAGATGGTCAAAAGATTTTATTTTTTTTGTCCCTCTACTCTTTATTTGTACTAGTTAACCCTTTTTTGTTCTTTTTTCTTTCTTTTTATTTGTACTAGTGTTAACCCTCTACCTAATGACACATGTCCAAACTCATTATATTTAATCTCTTATTTATTTATTTTTTCCATGACCATCCATCCAAACTCTCCACACTGAATCCACTTTAGCCACCAAAACCCTTCATAACCATAGTCAATAACCCATTTATTTATGGCCAATCACTATAGCAGCAGCTTCAACCATTAATAAGATGTTTAAAAGAGCAGTAGTGATTGCTTTTTAAAGTATTTTTTATTTTAAAACACATTAAAATAATAATTTTTTATTTATAAAAAAAATCATTTTTGATATCAACACATCAAAATAATCTAAAAACATTAAAAACATATTAATTTAAAGCAAAAAAAAATTTAATTTTTTTCAAAAACACTTCCGAAACGTAATGTCAAACACTATCCTACACTATTTGTAACCACTACCAATTATTGCTTGAAGTATTAATAGCAGTTACAATAAAGTATTTTTTGTTTGGAAATATATTAAAATAATTTTTATAATTTATTTTTGATATCAGTACTAGTTATAACCACTGCCAGTTATTGCTTCAAGCACTAATAGCAGTTACAACAAAGTATTTTTCACTTGGAAATACATTAAAATAATTTTTATATTTTTAAAATTTTATTTTTCATATCAGCACATTAAAACGATATAAAAACACCATGAAAAATTAATTTGAAGTAAAGAAAAAATAATAATAATAAAATATTTTTGAAATGCAAAAAAAAAAGTGTCATAAATGCTTAATTTACCATCCTAACCATGCCCTCTCTTTTTTCACCAATACTTCTCATTTAATGTAATTTTAGCCTTCATAGAAATTGTTGTTATACAAAAGATTTATCGAATCATTGTATTGAAAACTATTTATATTAGTAAAATTATCTCATGGTATATTTTTTGTATGGCTAGTCTTTCTCTTAAAAAAAAAAAAAAGGTATTGGATAAAGGGCCCAATAAAATATCACATTTTATAAAATTTCTAATGAAATTTTAATTTTCTGTAGAGGTCTCTTTAGGAAGCCCAAAGCTTCAAATGGCGTTGCGTTGGATTTGTGTATGAGCATAGGACACTGAAAAAGGGGTTTTGTTCCAGTTGCAAATTCCAGTGGAAGACAAACATAACAAGAAAACAAAAATAAACTGCAAGCCTGTCTTAAAATTATACAAGGCTGTCTAAAACCGTTGACCAATGAGCTACCAATTACCTCGAACAACTTATTGCTATCCTATATATGTTCTTTTAATTTTAAAAAAAAAAATGAAGATAAGTATTGCTGCCCACTTCACAGTTCACACTGAGTCTAAAATGGTATTTGGTACTATAATAGCAGAACATTAAAGGAAAAAAATCCAAATTTTCTTTAAAACACAGTATTACAGTAAAAACAAACACAGTTTCGAGGGGTAAACAAGACAATCATTGGGTTCCGAGCCCCCTCTTCTTTCCTTTTTTCTCTTTTTCTTTCCCTCTTTCTTTCTTTATATCCTCTACGAAGGAGAACATGTTGGGATGTTTTCTTGGTCACCTTTTGACTTTAGAGGCAAATTTGTTGATCATATGGAGCCTTTTCAGATATGGAGAAAAAGCAGAAAGCATGATCTCAAGCTCATTTGATTGTAAGTGTTGATTAGCTAGATCCCTTTGATGTCCAAATAAGAGAACAAAAATCTAATATCATATGAAATAATCATTGCTTAGCTTGATTTCTGTTCTGGTAATGGGATTGGAGCCCTACTGATGTTCATGGAGCATTTTGAGTCGCCTCCTACTGGTCAATCAAACATTATGGCTGGATTTGGCAACACTTCACCGAGCCTTAAAGCTGTGTGTCCTTGCATTGATTTTGCATATTTAGGGTTTGGCTTGACAGTTTAACTCCACCAGAAAAGAATGAGATGAACACTGAGCAGTATAATTTGATGAACTCCTCCGCTTGTGCAATTTATACTGTCTGGAATTTATCCAGCAGGGAAGGGCAGCAAATACCACAAGCTCCGCCATGAGTAAAGCACTACGTGATAAAAACACTGTAATGACTTCAGAATCACAACTCCATGACAGACAACAAAAGAGAAGAACAAAACTAGCTACATGCAGACTGGAGACAAGAACCCGGATATTGCATCAATCAACTCAGCTACCACTGTTTTCAAACAGGTACCAGAAGTGCATGTTATTCCTGCACGCATGGAGTGGAGATCTTTCAAGGCATCTACTTGGAGTATCCAGTTCTGCAATTGCATTGATGGAAAATTTACTCTTTTTTTTTACGAACCCCAAATGATCCTTGGCTTTGACTCAGCCAACAATATGGGATAATTTAACAAATTATATAGGATTTAAAAGATTTAAAAGATGATCATGTTAGTTGAGCTGGAAATGATTTTTAGCACAAAATGAATGGACTTAAAACATGAGGAAACTTAGGAAAAGAACAAGAGCTGAGATAAATGTTGACATAATCTTATATCCATTTATGCAAATGTATTACCAGCACAGAGGGCCATTGAAGCTCCATGATCAAAACATTGAACTCAGAGAAACATTACTCAAATTACAAAAAGTTGCCTGATCTGTCAATATTGAATGAATTGGCAGCACATGGATATGGAACCGATGACAAAAGCAAGAGTGCATGAGCCCACATCAATGAGATTTTTGTCCCCAAGAATATGTAATATGCCAAAAATTTGAAGATGTCTGAAACAGCCTTGCAGCCTTCGCACAGTCCATCAGCAAAATCTTTGCTATGTCGGACAAGGATGAAAAAGGAAAACCCAATTAAATTCAAGGGCACGCACATCCTCACGAATAGGCACACATATTCTCCATGTCCCAGCCAGTTTTGGTAAAAAGACAAACTAGCATAAACAAAACGAGGGCCGAGAAAACCAGTTCAGCAATTAACAAGAGCTATGACTGGAAACACTGAGAAAAGAACACTAAAAATTTCTTGTTATTAGAAAAATTGAGAAGAAGCAATGCAACTCACAGTAAAGGCAACAAATTTAGGGGTGTTTTTATCCAACCAACTGATGAAGAATACATTAGGCATGTGTGCTTACACAACAAATGCATCAAAATTAACAACATTAAACCGAAGAAACACCTTATGGACTTGCCAATTCAGTATAATCGCAACACGCTCCTTGCAATGGATTGTGCTTGACTGGACTTACTCTTCCCCCACCCATTTCGACGACTGTTCCTCAGCGGCGTCAAGTAGAACCTTAGGAGTCCATTTTCCACGTTGTTTGGTGAATACCTTGCACTCCTGTTCCTCTCCAACACAAACTCATCCCTTTTCTTTCTCCCATTACCATTAGTCTCAACACTGCTCTTCCTTGCACTGCTAAAAGATCCACCACCCCCAAAATTATGAGAATTCCTCCAACTAACACTGCTGTTGCTCCTCAAAATCTTCGGGTTAAACCCCCCTCTAACATCTCCATTACGTTCCCCTCTCAATTCTGGCCAAGACTCTGAAAAAGACCTCTCAACCCCATTTGCTCTGCTATACCTATCATCATCATCTTCTTTGTTAACACTTCTCCGGTGTATAAACCCCCAAATATTCCATGCCTTGCTCCATCTCCGCGGCTTCTTAGCCCCTTTCCTTTCACCATTCCCCCCCACCAAAGATGCATTGTCTCTAAACCCCATGTCAAAAGTCTCAGAACAATCATCTCTCAAAGAATTCGAGTTTGAATCCCTAAAATCCCTATCAGGAACCACCAACTTAGGTCCAGGGATATAATCCGCAGTAGCTGGTGTCACCTTGGCATTGGAAACAGCCTTCAACTCATCAATCTCCGCTACCACGGCTGCAGCAGTCTTCCTAATAGAATTAGACCTGTCAAGACTCTTCCTCCTCCTCGAGGAAGAATCAGAATAATAATCCCTAGTTTGAGCAGACCCACCAGGGACAGCCTCATCTTCATTGATGGAATTCATAGATATTCGTGGTGGTTCCTCAACTGGGATTTGAGTATCAGACCTTAAAACAACATTAACAGGAGCATCCTCGACAACAGAAACCATTGTAGGCATTCTGGGGAATGTCCTTCCAATCAGATATCCATCCCAAGAAGCACGAGGCTCATCGAAAGAATACCTAGGATCATCAAAAGAAATCCTCCCAGCATCAAGAGAGAACCTCGGATCCGTGTCACAAGACCTTCTACCAAACCCATAATCAGCAATTTCTGACTGAGTCTCCCTATACTGCCTCCCAATTGGCTTCTCTACAGGCAATGTAGCCGAACCAGGACCATCATTTCTCTGCTTCTTAAGCTTCTGCTTTTGCCTCCATTTTTGCAATTTCTTGCTAAAAACCGAAGCAGCAGACCAGAAACTACCAGCAATCTCTTTAAAATCCCTCCCTGAAGTCTTTTTAGACTGCGAATCAAGATCTATATGGTCCTTCATGGTCTTAAGCTCCTCCAAAACTGCTTCTTGAACTGGCTCTGGCTCTATAACAATCCCTTCTTCGTCGTCTTCGAAGTCGTCTTCCTCTTCCTCTTCCTCTATAATCTCATCAATTGGGTTTGCATTCGAATTTCTCGCTGTCAAATTAGACTCTTCTAAGACCCCATTAGCCAAGACATCTCCACCAATATTGGCATTGACATTGGCATTCAAATTCTCATTTTCAGTGTCGGTTTCGTTCTCGATTTCTTCCTCTTCCTTAGACTCAAAAACCGGACCTCGAACACTAGAACAAGAAATTCTGGGCTCAACAGCCTCAATATCAGGTCCTCCTTTAAAGGGCTCTTTTTTAACAGATAGGTTTCTCTCGCTGTCTTGATTAAAGAGAGACCAAAGAGTATTTCTCACTCGAACGTCACAAGATTTTCTTTGAGGCTCAAAAACCCCAGAAAACCCTTCGTTTTTAGAGGCAGAAAAGGATTTAGTACGGCGGAGCTCGGGAAAAAAAGAAGACTTGCTGCTGTTATTATTATTATTGGAGCTCGACGGTTGAGGAGGCTTGAAGATGGCTTTAAGGGCGGCGGTGGCAGTGGGTTTGCGGGAAGAGGAAGAAGAAGCGGCGGAGGAGGTGTTGGGATCGAGCACGGCAAGACGCTCGCAGAGGCATGAGGGGCAAAAACCAGTGAAATGTTCTTCTGGATGACGGTCACAAGAAGTTGAAGGACGGTGGGGTTGCGGTGGTTGAGGTGGTTCAGTGGTGGGATTCATAACCGGTAGTGGTGTGTGATGCACCCTCTTCTCATATTAGAGTGAACGAAAGAAGGAAAGAGTGAACGAAAGCAAAGGGAAAAAAAGAAGAAGAGAGACAGATTTTCTGAGAGAGAACTGTTTGGTTCCAACGGACAATGAGAGAGACAGAGAGAAAGAAAGTGAAGAGAAAGTGAGAGTAAAAATGATGGAACCAACGGGAAAATTAAAGAAAAGCTAAGAAAAAAGAAAAAGAAAAGAAAATCTCCGCGTAGAATTTAGAATGGCCCACTTAGACGGTATTATTTATTTATTTATTTTGGCTTAATTCTATAGTCTAGGGGCACTCGCATGTGAAAGGACTATTTTGGGGCTATTAAATCCTTAATTTAAAGTCACTCTGCCTAGATGTCCGTTCTTTTTCTTCATTTCTATTTTACAATTGAATATGATTATGTAATGCTACCTGATTCTATCTTTGGGATTGTATTTAAATATTTTTAAAAAGTATATTTAATTGAAAAAATATAAATTAAAATTTTTTAATAATTTTATATGTTAATACTAAAAATAAAATAAAAATTATTTTAATATATTTTTAAAAACACAATGTAACATAATATTATATTCTACTTTGATTAAACAAGCTTGGAATATTCCTTCACATGTCTATGTCTAGGATTAATATAAGATTTGCATAAGCTAATCCTTTTAGTTCATTATCGTTTTGGAGCTTTAGGACAATTAATGATTCATATGAGCCTATGTTTAGACAACACAACCTTGTTAATGTCAAGATTGTTAAGTTTTATGGTTGAATTTGACTTATCAATGTCAATTGTAACATAATAGATGAAAAAATGGGATTTATGAGCATGAAAGGCTACATTTTTTTTATATATTATTAATGTGGGTATCCGGATCAGTTTGTGCACATCTCGATTAATTCTATGAGTTCTAAAATTAACAATCATATAAATCTTTAGTGGCCTTTAAGTTTGGAATACTCAAATTTATAACCTCTAAAAAACAAAATGCGACATGTTTCAAGTCATGCAAGCTTAATATGTTTAATATACTAAAAAATAATAATTTATAGATAAAAATAGAGAGAGAAACATGTTTAATTGGAAAGATATAAATATAATATAAAAAATAAATTTATAAAAATTTAAATCATAACATTAAATAATACATGCAAAGTGATCTTAATCTCTATTATTTTTATTTTTATTTTGTCTTAAAAACAGTGAACAAATACTATCTTAATAGTAAACTTGAATTATGAAACTTAAATTCAATAATGAAGAAGTCGAGCGACAATCCCACATAAAATCTTATTTAATAAACTTAAAAAAAAAAATCAATGAACAACACTGACAAATTTGAATTGAAAGCTGCCATTAAAAACTTTACCCTGGATCAGACCAAGGACTAATAGCCATGAATATCTCAGTACACGGTTGATCATGTGTTTAAGGTTTTCTTAAATCTCAAGCCTGCGATGAAACAAATCCTAAACTTGCAGCCATATCACCACCTCCTGCACATCAAAGAGAAGCTACTGAGGATTTGGAGGTGCCCAAAGGCTAATTCTTTTTCTTTTTTTCTTTTAATTAATTTCCCTTTGTTTTTGTTCTCGTAGGATGCCTTTCGATTTTCAAAGATTCCTGTCGAGAGAAAAAGCAAAAGCAAACCACGCCATCACTAGAGGGAGGGGGTGAAGAGAGAGGAGTTGCTGTGTATGTGGCTGTGTTTTTTTTTTTTTTTCATCTTTTCTCTTTCTCTCATATCGCTTTCTATCTTTTTCTCATCTTCTTTTTTTCCTTTTTCCTGTTCTAAGCTCTTTTTGTTTTTCCGGCTTTCTTTTTCTCCCGAACATGCTGATCAATCTGTTTTTTTCTTGTGGTTTTTCCCACTTGGATTTATCGTGCCACCAACCTCGATGTCTCACCAATGGGTGCACATATTATGCACACTCCTTGTCAAGGCTCTTGCATGATGGAGACCCTAGACAAGATAGCCAGTCTCAAGAACGAGAATAGAGGAATCTCCGATTTGGGCCTTTCATTATCCAAATCATGTACCTAAATTGATGTTTTTTTGCTTCTTTTTTTTTTTTATCTCAATTTTCATGTGGGTTTTGGTTGGAGAAATGAAACTTTGAGAGCTTGGCTTTCACTTCGGATTGGCTTGCCCTTTTACATTATATTTGGTAAAAAGGATATAGAAATGATGCATCTTTGTACAAAGGCTCAAATGCACGAATAAGTGCTAGGTCAAAGCTATGGGGAAATTTCCCTTTGAATAAACAATCCTTTCCCATCCCCGGAAGGAAAATTGCATGCCCTATTGCAATCAAATGCCTCTTCTGTAAACAACAACTTGGTATCCTATTTCATGTTATATAGACATGATTCATCAATTAACCCGGTAATGTTTATAATTATAAAAAAATCAAAATAATTTGAGTATAAAGCTTATAAGTTTGATAATCAGTTAATTTATTAGTTTTGAGAATATAATCAATTCTCTCTAGTCAAAATAACTGATAATTAGTACCTGTAAAAGGTCTCATTTCTCTCTAGTTAAGATGGCCGATAACAAGTACCTGTAAAAAATCTCATTTGATGAATTTGAAGACTCTCTAATATTTAAGTAAGTTTTTTTTTATATAAAAAAAATAATGATGTTTTAAAGAAAAACTTCGAAAATAAATATATAATAGTGAATGAAGATTTGAAACCTTTTCTTTTAAGGATCCAATTGGTATTTATAATTCATCCTCACCTTTTCTTAATCATATTCTAACATTATTTTTTATCAACAAGAAGAATATATCTCACTTAATAAGAAAGAAAAATATCTATGATTTTATCAAAAAAAAAAATTATATACACATGTCGACTTAGTGTTTAGCTGAGCAAATAAATAATGGATCTGACAGGATATTAAATATATGCATGATTGAGCTTAAAAATATTACATTATCTAATCTGGTTTCTCAAAATGAGAATCCAAAAAACAAAACTTGTTGATGTTATCATGTACATTAATTTGATGCAAAGCTAACATCCATGATTCTTCCTATTCTTAGGATTTGTAAAGTTCATTATAGAGAGTGACAATGGAATCAACATTTGTGGCTGATGACTTCAAAGTTATCATTTTTAGCAGGGAGAAAAAGCTCGTTTTTTTTTATTAGGTGTCTTCTTTCTCACTAAAGGAAAATAAAGGAGACAAAAGAAAAGGATGCCAAAGAAGCATAACACCTGGCACCTTACCGGTTTTGGTGCTTGGAACATTTTTTTCTCTATTTCGATCCTAAGAAAATTATTTAAATACTTATTTATTAAATGGATGGAATTTTTTGATACACATAGGATCCTAACCCCTATACCCAGAGCAGAAATAGGGAGGCTGGCAGGACCCAACCCCTGTAAGAAAATTATTTTTCTAGTTTCTTCCTTAATAATCTATATAGTTTTAGCTAAAATAATAAAATAATTAAATTTTAGCATTTTTTAATTTTATTTTTTTGGTTTTGTCCCTGTCCATACATACATATAGGTGTGTATTGTATTTTTAAAAATATTATCTATTTGGGGATTGATGTAATGTTTTAAAGTATTTTTTATTTATAAATATATTAAAATAATATTTTTTTTTATTTTTTAAAATTTATTTTTGATATTAGTATATATATTAAACTTATTAAAAAAATTAATTTAAAATAAAATAACAACAAAAGAACGATTAAACGGAATGGCAAACATTTCCGTTGAAAACTCAGATAGTAGCAGACTGCTCTTTGAGATGCACAAAATGGAATGGTGGTACGTAGAGAGAATAATGAGCAAATGAGTGGGTAAACGTGTCTACGTATACGGTAGGGCAGTAGTATTTTAAAAATTGCTATATTATATCGTATAGGACACGTCATTCTTGTCGCTCCAGATTGAGATAGATGATCGATCAGTCACGAGTCAGGGAGTCTTTATACAGAGCGTGGGGTGGTCACGTTTCCGTATCCAAACAGCAGAAAACATGGGCCCACATAATATACACACACACACTCAGCTACTTGATGATAGGGGCACCCTAATTGAAAGCCAAGCAGATGCATGTGATTTCAAAGCTGTATTTAGTATTCCCACGTGTGGCAAAGACCACTAGAATTGAGTGCACAAAAACACCAAAAAATAAAAAAATTTATCAAACCATAAAAACTAGAAAAAAAATATAATTGAAAAAAATGAACATAAAAAAATTAATTAGAATATTTTTTTAATAAAAATAATTTGATTCGGTTTGATTTTATAAGTCCAATACTAAAAAACCAAACAAAATAAAAAAAAACGAATCAAACCGAAACCAAATCCATTATAAAATCCAAAAAATACTCAAACAAATATATAGTTTTTGGTTTTTAATATAAAATAAATGAACCGAACCACATCAAAACCAAACAGAACCAAAACCAGTCGGTTAAGTTTTGATTTTTAATATAAAATAATCGAACTAAACCAAACCAAAACCGGTTGATCTGAACCGGTTTCAATTGGGTTTTAATTTTATTTTTTATATTTTATAAAATTCTGATTTGATAATTTGTACAGATAAAACCCAAACCAAATAAAAAAATTTATCACCCCTGCTATCCATTCATGTGCTTTGCTACTGTAATTTTCTTCTTTTTTTTTTATTTTGAATTTCGTTAATTACTGTTTGGCCGGTCTTAAATTGTGTATTTTTTGTTTGTGAATGTTTGGTTTTAGTATTTACTTTTTCGAATGATGAAGTCGGGAAACTTCAGACAAAATTGAATTTTCCACGTCTGTGTTCTATATCGATTAAGTAGCTATTTCATTGATGGTTTAGAACCATGTCGGTTGAAAAATAAAATAAAAAGTTATTAATAATATCAAAATCAAACTTTCATTTAATTAAATGATAAAAGAAACATATACACATTAAATTGATTGAATATAATAAAATAAATATTACATTACACATATTATAAATATTATCCAAAAATTAGTTTTTTATTTATATAAAACATAAAAAGAATTATAAATAAATGAAAATAATCTCTTCAAAAATTAAACATATAAAAATAACTATCATTTAAAAGAGACTATATAAACAAAATAAAAAGAAGAAGAACATGTGTATTAATTTAAATATAAATAAAAGAATAATTTTAAAAAAAATCTAAAAAAATTAATCTAAAAAACAATTAGAAACAAAATAACTTTTTTAAAAAATAAAAAGGCTAAGAGATGCTCTTGTCCCATTTTGTTAGGACTCTCGGGCTTGCGCTCTTTTTTCTATTGCAACTAAAGCAAGTAACATGTTGTTCACCCTATTTTTTTATATAAAAAACAAGACAATGTGTTGTCCAATTTTGCCCACACATTGTGATGGCTAGAAAATCAGGGTTGATGATTTTTTTATTCAAAAACCTAGTTTTCAACTTATTTTGACTTGAAACATCTTAAACCTATCAATGGTCTAAAAAACCCAAAAACCCACCAAAAATCTTCCCAAGCTTATATATATTTTTAGGCACTTTAAGGGTAAAAAAATAAAATAATAATAATAATATGAACTCTAATAATCAAATGGAATCATTTAACACAAAAATCGATTATTTTGGTGATTGAAATCAACGTCAATGATGTTTCTCTCTCTCTATCACCATAATCCAACTATCTCTCCTTCTCATCTCATCAAACAAAGAACAAAAAAAATAAGAAAAATAAAAATTTATATCAAAATTGAATTGAAAAAATATCAAGGAACCGAAAATGTATATTTTTTAAAGTGTGAGGACCTAATTAATTTTTTTTTTTGTGAACTTTGAAATCATCATCTATTTGTGGTACCTTTTCTAATCTAGTTCCTGATCTTTCAATTTTGTTCTTAGTCAACAAATTTGATTCAATTTTCTTTGAATTTAGCCTAAAAGGATGCAATTGCTTAATAAAATAAATTTGAGTACCAACTTGAAAAAAAAGCCAAAATTCAAAAAATAAATCCACAATAAAATGTGAGATAATGAGCAGTATATTTAGCACAGTGAAATGGACACACCTTTTAGATTTTTAGTAATGTGACTGAGTTTGACCATGAGTCTACAAGTTTTCATGCAAAATAAGTTTTGTGTTGGAACATGAGACCTTCTAATGCTTAAATGCATGTATGGCTATGCAATATAGAGTGCTTTTCAAATGAAAATGCATCAAAATAATGATTTTTTCAAGAGTGCTTAAATTCTAGACATTAATACATACTAAAAATCTATGTATAAAGGGTATCAATTTAATTCATTTTCAAACAAAAAGTACTTTGAAAAGCAGTCCAACCATAAAACAACACTCTCTGCGTCAATAAATATAAGAGGAGTATAATGTATATGAAAAACAAAATACAAGAGAAATGTATGTATAAAGAAAAAGAGTTTATGACCTAGGCCTAGAATGATATGATTGGTTTTGATTGGCTTTTATGAACTATAATGATTGGCTCAATTTAATGGTCTAAAATGACATGACTAGCTTTGACTGGATTTTATAATTTGAAATGACATGATTGCTTTATATAGCCTAAAAATAACATGCTTGGTTTTTGTTGGCTTGTATAGCCTAGAATATACACTCTACTCTATGGAGTGTATATTGCTAGATTTGACTTTCAATAATTAGGTGGAGCTTCAACTAAAGATTGAATCACGATTTTATCCGGTAATTAAATATATTTGCACAATCAATCTTTAAACTTTATTCGCAAAAAGAAGGAGACTTATGATTAGTGGAGAAATGTGTATGCTACTATTGGCTAGTCATTGTAGCTTTGTTGGTTGTTATGTTATGCAATAGTTGTCATGCATGCCCATTAATGAATATTTTGATGATGGATAGTATTATTGGTGTAAAAAATAATGTTTGCTTTGTATAGAAAAACTCATGTGTGCATAGAAAAATTATATGCATGAAAATTTTTGTGTGCGTGGCTTATAAGAACCCAAAAAATACATAAAAAGATGTGTCGAGGCAGGATAGGACAAACCGGGTTAATAGTGGATTTGGGCTGGATTTTTTAATTGGAATTCTGACCATTTGGACTTGGCCCGAACAACTGAAAAAATAAATTTTTTATTTATATAAAAAACGGCTATTATCATAGAAGCTTCTTTATTACAAAATGTTTTAGAGACGGGAAACTTAAATTAGATCTGCGCATATGCTGTATAGTTGAGGAAAAAAAAAGATCTTTATTACTTATTAAATGGTTACTCAATATAAAAATTAAAAGATTATCCATTAAATTTGAAGAAAATTTTTTCTATTCTAACTCGTTAATGTTTTAACTTTAAAATTGTCCTTTCTCTCCTCTGCTTTGTTTACATTCTTTTTCTTTGGCTTTCATATGGAGTTAATTATGTATTTAGTGTCTGAAATGTTTATCTTTTTATCTATATTGATGTATATATTTTTAATCATTGAGTGTTTCAATTTTTATTTTTTTAATGAATTAAATTGACAAATGATATTTTGAGTGAATATTTATAAATTTATTTTTAATTCAGTCTTTATACTTTTATTTTTGTTTATTTGAGTGTCTGTATTGCTATTTGAGTTTCTGAATTTACAAAAATCAATTAAGTGCTTTTATTATATTTTATTAGTTAATTATTTATGTTCTAATCAAGTGTCTTAGTTGATATCCTTACATGGGACATATTTTCCGGTGTAGAAAAATAAAAATAAATGAAAAACTTATAGGGTTTTGTTCATAAGAAAATAAATCAATCTTATCTTGAATATTTGTTTTTATTTTATTTTATTTTATTTTAATGGAGGTTTTGCTAGATTTAATTCTTGGCTATGATTTTACCTTAGTGTATAAGATGGTTGTCTTGACGATGGGGCATGAACAAAAACAATGGAATAATAAGTGAAGAAAATTGAATGACGCTAAGTTTTTTTCTTATAGACAAGTTGTCTTTGATTCTAAGTTTTGTTGTTTTAGTATTTTACTCTTGGAAAGCGCACATAATGAAAAACATCATTAATTATAAGAATGGCAATATACTTATTATAACTCAATTTTTAACCCTCCTAAAAAATAGTCAAAAGGCAAAAGAAAAAATTCAATAAAAAAATGAAAAAATATTTCAAAAAAAAAGAAGAAAAAGAAAATGCAATTAGAGATGAGATTAAGAATAAATTGAGAGAAAATGGTTGGAATTAATTGGATAATTAAAAATTAACAAAACAAGAACCGGGTTAGAAGAGGCAGCAAAATGCAAGGACAATAAATGCAATTAGGGATGAAATTGTAAAGAAATAGCGATAAAAGGATTGAAATTAGCTAAATAACTGAAATTTAAAAAGCTAAGGACTAGATTGAAAAATGTAGAGAAATTGAGGAGTTGTTTTAATATAATATGGGATGAAATTGAAAGAAATAAAGAGATAAAAGATTGAAATGGACCAAAAATAAAAAATCAAGGATCAAAATCTGAAACGCGAAGAAATTGAGGTACCTATGTTTAAATATAAAAATTATATTAAAATAAAATAGTGTATTTTAAACTAAACAACGTTATTTTACAGGAAAAAAAAAAAGAAGCAGCAAAAACTAAATAAAAACCCAAAACAATGTGGATGTGGATTTGATTCTAAGTTTAAAACAGTCTTTCATCATTGCATGACCACACAATTTTTTTTTATTGCATATTTAATATTAATATATCAAAATAATCCAAAATTATAAAAAAAATAATGTAAAGCAAAATACATTCTAAAATTTCTTTAAAATATTTTATAAACACAAAAATAAATACACAATAAATCACACCGGGAACGTCATTGTTGCATGCACTTTAATTTCTTTGCTTCCATATGCCATAAATGGTGAGCATTCCAGGCAGTTCTAACAAAAATAGGTGGGAGGGAAGGTTCTATCAAGCAGTAGGTTATTAATGCAGATGGAAGAACAACATCATGATAACATGTATTGAAAGATAAAAAGTAGATGAAATTGAAGTGAAAACACAAAGAAATCTATTTTTTTTTATTTTTAAAATATTAATTTGACCAAATTTATATTCTAAAGAGGTTTGTAAAGTCTTTTATAGATTAGAAAAACTTATTTAAACTAGGAAAAAAAAATAAAAATCCCTAAAAATAAAGAATCATAAAACTTTATTTTATTTCTGAAATATTAATTTGATCAAATATGGGTTTACAAAACGTTTTATAGGCTAGAAAAAACTGATGATTTAGACTAGGAAATAAAATCAAAATTCCTAAATAAAGGAAAATAATATAAAATCCAAAAATAAACAATAAATTTAGGAAAAGTTAGGAAAGCTAGAAAATTTTGCCCAAACAGCAGATTCTCAATCTAATTTCAAGAAATTTAATGGTCTGATGAGTGATATAGTAATTCCCTACAAGAAAATAACATATAAAATTTCTATATAAATCTGATCAGATATTATCTTCATTTTAAATTATTATTCTAATCTAACCAAGCATTCTCTTAAACTTAAGCTTGTTTTATTATTCTATAAAAATATTTTTTAAGCCATCTGCATGGTAAGTTTGAAACAAATCCCCATATAAAGACTTCTCTAGGGTTCTAATCAATTATATATTTTTAAGTCTTAACCCCCCTACATCAACTATTCATTCTGATTAAAATTTTATATATAAATATATATGTGATATTTTTGAAATAAAAAATAGATTTATGTTAATTTAAATAAAATAATCTAGATAAAAAAATATATTGAAAAATTATATATCATTAAAAACTGAATAAATACAATTAAAAATGTAAAATTATATCTAAGAGTTTATCAAACATATAAATATATTTAGAACATCTCCTTTTCAAATTTAATTAGTAATAACCATTCATACTATATATTTTTTTTAATATAAAGCAAATAATAATAAATTGACTCAATTGACCCCACTCAACTCGGCAAGAAAATTATTATTTATTTTTTAAAAAAATTAAAAATCCCTTCCTAAATATCCCAATAAAAGAGGAAATGAAATGATTGAATATGATAAGAATGCTAACCATCACAAGTCAATCCCTTAAAATAAATAAGATGTTTAATTGATTAATGATAAATAGTGTACTCATAATTAAAGAAATACTTTTTTTTTTCTGTTTTTTAAATTAATCAAACAATTCTAGTGACAGATTTTAGATCCACCACTGGTGACAGATTCTAGATTTTTTCTATTAAGAAAAGAGGTATTGAAGAGTGTTAAAGACTGATTCACCATTTTTCTTAAAAAAAAGAAGAAAAAAGTACTGAGTTTTCACCATTAATGCAGTATTAAAGGTAACATTCTTGCAAACCATAACGAACGATTACGAGGGCGAACCGCCGCTGAGTCACGGGATAAATCCGGCTACTTTATAAGAGCTAAGTAGAGCTCCAGCAAACTACTTCAGTTGGCTATGGCCAGTGGATCTGTCTCTCTGGATCCATCTCGCTATCCTGATTCTCTTTCGGTTCATCATCACGGGTTCCCATGAACAAACCCTTCGATATTACATTGCCTGTATTTTTCTTTTCTTTCTTTTCTTAAGTTAGGTTTTTTTATATTTTTAAGGAAGGTCAATTTCATCTTTGTCAAATAATCATCTCAATTTAATAATTTTTGAGCTTGAAACCTGTACAGATTCATATTATTTTATGCTTAATTTTTTTCAAATAAATAAAAATAACAAGATTCGAACTCGTAACCGCTTGGTTATCAAAGCTCTGATACATGTTAAAGAGTTATCTCAACTCAATATTTTAATCTGTTAAATAAAATCTTAAAATATAATTTATATTATTATCTAATAATCTTTATTTTTTTCCTAGCTATAATTTTCTTTGCAACCATCTTATGTAAACTCTAAAAACTCACACCATATAGTCTCTAAGACTTATTTCCTTTACATTTGTGCTATTTTAAGTATTGGAGGGTACTCTAAGCTTAACATGACTTGTTTCAAAGGTATATCTGTGTTATCCAAATCTAGTCTTCTCCATCATCCTGGGAAAGAACTTGATTTTAGAAAGATTCATGTGAACCTCATTAGTTATCTAGAATACTTTTTTTTTCTCAAATTCATTTTAGATTATATATAATCCTAAATGATAATCGATAATATCCAAAATAAACTAAAGTTCCTATAACCCTGGGACCATGAACTAAACTGTATATATGTTTAAGGAACATGAGGGACCATGAAGACTAAAAAGTTTATAGGCTAGCCACTTGTATTGGCACCTGGAAGAAGAAGTCCGGTAATTAACGAGGAGATGAGTAGCAACTATATACAGCAGTAAATAAATCATGAGCCTTCCTTGGTTTTATTATGATATTTTAATTAGTAGGACTTGTGTTTTCGTCCTAATCTATTATAGCTAGGTTAATTTGTAACTTTTCTTTATATATATATATATATATGTATATATAAAGAAAAAAACCCATTCAATTATGTCTTTTAATTTATTAATTTTCTTCTGGCTCGATGCTCCATGCATTAGTTTTCTTAGGTTTTCTAAAAGGAAAAAAAAGGACTTACCCTTTTATTTTATTCTTAAAATTAGGTGATATATTGAAATTTGCACTAGTTTAATTGCGGAATAGTTACGCAAGATAAGTTGTTGGAACTTGCGTCCATCTTATTGTAAAAACAATATAATCCTAAGTGGAAATTTAATTGATAACAATAAATATACCTCTATTTAGCCTATCTAAAGGGTTACCGGGGAGTGATTTTGACTATGAATATGAAAGTGGGTGCATGCATGCGGGAAAGGTATATGCAATTTGTCATTGTCGCTGTCATTGGTGGGCCGATGGCGGTGGTGGTGGTGGTGGTGGTGGGGGATTGAGGTCATACGGATAAGAATGTATTAATTTATGTGTCGAATGAGTCGTAATGAAACCCTTTCTCTCTACCTTTACCCTCTTGTTTTTTCAATACAACCTAATTATTAATCCAAGGAACAACAAGGTTTAAGAGCTTGTCATCCCTTATAATTCTCTTTAGGGTTTGTCTTTTTAGGATTTTGTTTGCTGTTCATATAATTTCTGATATCCAGAGTGGACATGTGCCAACAAAGTTTAAGCGGGTTTAAAAAGATTGGGACAAAAATTCTCTCCCAAGTGCTCCGTGGCCCCATGCCTATGATCCCATCAGCCATATTTTCAAAGTTCTTTTCCATTATACACAAAACAATGAAAGTTGTAGCTATTTTTCAAATAACTTTATCCATTTATGATGTTCATGATGTGCTCTCTCTAATTTGCGTAGCAAGTTCATGTTTATACTGTGGTAGTCCAACATACATAGTCCCCACCAAAGCTATGTGTATTAGACAACTTGCCAACCAGCCTGTCTCTCTCCAATCAATCATTGTGTTATATGCTATAGTCGTTGGAAATATTGTTTGTATTATTGCACTTATTCCTTGATATTCTTGTTGTCGCTTGACATGGACCTATGCTGGTGTATTATTGCCATCGCTACAAGAAAAAAAAAAATTATTTGCTCAATTTGTACTTGCTCTACAGTTTACATTACAAATCTGGACATCCTCGACAATGGAGATCCTCGAAGGGGTGTAAGAGCATGCAGAGATCGAGCAGACTAAACCATTGGAGGGTTCACACATCTGTTTCTTCTATTGTGTGATCGACCTTTTTCCTTGAGATGACACTACTGTTCAAGCATGCAAACAAAAGATTAGGAGGATCATAACATGCGTTTTTTTATTCAGGGAGACAGTTTTTTAAGCTTGTTTTCTGTTCTTTTGTGAGAACTGAAGATTCGATAGTCAGACTAAGTATATAGTTTTGTCTCTCCCAAGCTTTATGCAGAGACAACGAGCTTTATTTCTCTTCTTTTGTCATTTTTCTAAATGAAAAAGGAACAAAGAGAAATCTAGCCCTCCTGCATTTAAAATTAAACCCCACCCAAAAAATAGCAGTGTGCAGAACCTTAAAAATGATAAATTAAACACAGATGGCGAGGATACCATGACCAAAGCTAGCTAGCATGGTGGGGGCATCTCTACCTTACTGGAGATTACTCCGAAAGTTTCTAGGATGCTGCAATAAATAATGCTATGGATCTTCCCTTACATCATTAATTCATCATCCCTCTTGCACACAGAGCCTTAATTATGATCCTAAACACAGTACTTGACAGCCAATCAGCCATAATATCACCCATGTTAGTACCGTGGGGCAAGGCTGCATTACTGGAGTGCATCATCCATCCCCTTTCATGCACAATCGCTGTTCTTTACAAGGGAAAGCTACGCATATGATTAGACTGATCAATATCTAATTTTACAGGCTCATAAATTCGTATCAAGCTTCACTCCTAGCTAGGATTATAGTAAACTTAGAATATTTGACAGGTTTCCGAGCCGTGAAGTTACTATTAGAGAATAATATAAAACATATTTTAATACCTCACCTAATAGCTTAAACTATTGGGTTGAGATGATTCTTTGACATGATATCAGAATCTTAATAACTAAATGGTCATGAATTCGAATCTCACCATCCACATGTATTTGATAAAAATTAAGCACAAGGTAATATAAGTCTGTACAAGTTAATTTCAAGTCCAAAGGACTTTGATTTAATGGAATGTGTTAGAAAATAATATAAAACATATCATAGAATCTCACCTAACAGCTTAAGCTATTGAATTAAGATGGTTCTTTGACAATTACCTTTCTTTGCTGTGAGAAAAAGCATATATCCGAACTCGAAATTCTCAACTCAGAAAACCCTAATCTCAACTGAATCAGTGCGGTCCATTGATGAAGTTTCCTTTGAAGTCATGGACACGAGGAGTGGCTTTAGCCCGGCGCAGCTCTCTTGGCGTATGGCAAATAATGCAAAGGAAAACACGCGCACCTAATAGATTCCACAAATCTCGCCAAAGCCATTATATCCAATAATGTTGTCTTATTGTAAGCCTTAAACATTATGGTCCATAATTACTCAAACCGATTCTTCTCCGTCTTTAAGGAGAATGAGATTGAAAAGAAAATGAGTGTGCAAATACCACATTCAACTGCGAGTAAAAGGGAAAAAGTAATAAGCACATAATTACAAGGACACTCCATTTGAGAGTCTTACCCCCACATAGCCCCGTAAAAGCATATTGGTAAATAGAGCAACGGCTCAAGATTCCCATTTAATAAAAAAATTCTAAGAATAAATAAAGTAATTTTATTGATTATATTTTATAAAACTAAAATTATCTCAATACAAAATAAAAATTTCTTAAAACGTCACATATATAAAAAAATATTTCTTAAAATATTTTAAAAAATTTTATTTATAATTTTACTCAAAATCCATGTTCACCTTAAACCGGCTATGATACGGAACACATTAATCAAAGGACTTTTATTTTTCCAATTTGAAAACAATGTATCAAATGATATTCCACTTTAAACAATGCCTCTATTTTGAACCCAGCATGCCTGTCCAATGCTCCTTTGACATTTGACCCCATTACTATATAGTTTTTATCTGAATTATCCAGGGTAAAGTTCTAGTGACATATTTTATTCCAATTTCCATAGAAATATAGGGATGGCTGTCTTCTAGTCAATACAACTTGATCATCAATACATAAATTTCTTTTTGGGCTTGCACAGGAGTTATATTTCAGAGGTTCCCATGAGACTCTGAATCACGTGTGTTTGGGAATGTGGTTGCGGTTGTTTTTTAAAGTGTTTTGTATTCAAAAAAATATGTCAAAAATATTTTTTTTTTAAATTATTATTGAGATCAGTACATCAAAATGATTTGAAAATATCAAAAATATATTAATTTAAAATTTAAAAAAATTAATTTTTTTAAAATATTTTTGAAACGAGAGCCAAACATGCCATTCATATCAAGGTTGTCAATTCCGTTTCGGTAGGTGTTTCGTTTTTTCAATTGGAACGAAATGTTTCAGTTTCGGAGTGTTTCGGCGTGCCGTTTCGGGGTTGTACTGTTCATATATATATATATATATATATATATATATATATATATATATATATATATATATATTCCACAAACATAATTCAAATTCAAGATAAATTAATTATAAATTATGCAATACAAACATAATGCCAAACAAATATAATTTTAAAATTTAAAATATTTTTAAATAGTAAAGATTAAATAGATCTTTAACTTAAAGTAATATAAACCATATATATTAGTGATCAAACTAATTTTAAAAAATTAATATCATTATTAATGAAAATAGTAATAATAAATTTCAATATTATTATTAATATCATTGCTATTGAAAATAATAATAAAAAAGCTTTTTATAATCGGGTGGTTTAATTAATGAAATTGAGCAAGGTTCAATTTGATTCAATGGTTTTTTAGCCGAAACGGAACATGTGGAATGAAACCGGAACGTTTCGGCCGGAATTTGGCCGAAAAATCCGGAACGGGCCGAGATTTAAAATGAGATGAAATTTGTTTCGTTTTGTTTCGTTTTTTGAATTGGTATGAAATGTTTCGGCCATTCCAGACGGAATAGAAAGAAATTGATAAATATAGTCTAAAATGACCATGATTAGTCTAGTCCTTGTTAATTAGGCGCACATGAACAGAGTTCATATAGTCTAATATTTTTGAAACGAGTGCCAAACATGAACGGAGTTCCTAAGCCTTGAAATTCCATGTTACACTAGCCGTCAAAGCTTCAAAAAAACCTATGGTGATTATTCATGTGGAGTGAATGAATCCCAGTAAAGAATTCAGAGTTTGGCATGTTACTAAAGCAAGACAAAGTCATATATGCATACGGGAGCATATTTTTCAGGCATACCTTCTTAGGGATTTACAGAAATCCCAACATATCTCTGGTAGTGTTATTGCTAGTGCCAAGAGAGCTGCATTATTGACTGACATGCCTTGAAATTTACATGAAAAGGGAGCCAAGGCGTATAGTTTTATATTAAAACTGCACTAAAAATCAAAAGGAGAACTAATTCTCAAAGGTGAGAGATTGGAAAAAGGTAAAGATGATCTTTGCTTTTTCCCTTTTTCTTTTTATATTTCAAAGTAAGAGAGGCCCATGAACTACCACGAAAAGGATGCACATGAAATAATGAGTTTGCTAGCAAGAAAGATCCAAAAGGTCTCACCCACCTGTTCAAGCTATCAATGGGCCAGACGAGCATCAGCAGACCCACCTGTTCAAGCTGGTATCCGGCCCGGAATTTGAACCCTTTGTTTCTTTAACATACTGAAAATGGGCTCTCTCTTCAAGTTCTGGAGTCTAGAACCTTTAGTTTCATGTCCACTCAGCACACTGCATGATGGCATGAGTTCATCCTACCGTTATCAAGCTCGATTTGGGAGTTGATCTAGCTGAGGAGCTGGTCCTGATTTTATAGATCAACTCAGATTAACTTGAAAAAATAAAAATAAAACATTTAAAATTTTAATATTTTATAGAAAAAAATTAAGAAAAAATCCATGTGAATATAGGCTATACATATAGTAAATAATGAAGTTTAAAAGAGTATTTTTTTAAAAAAATTATCTCACATTGAAAAAACATAACTTTTTTCTTTTGAACATAGAGTAATTGAAAGGATACTATGTTATCATTTTAAATTGAAGTATTTAAACCAAAATATTTTTTTATCCCACATTGAAAAGGCTTAACTTTTGTCTTGTGAACATACAGTAGATATAGGAAAGGGATTCAAATCCCAGATTAAAAAAATAATTTTTTTCTTGGAAACATAGAGTATATATACTAAAGTTGAAAAAATAATTTTATTTCTTGGGATTATAAAGTATATATACTAAAGGGTTTTAAATTTCATATTGAAAAAATAAAATATTTTTCTAATATTTATATAGTGAACTTTAAATAGTATTAATAACCAACTAAAAAAATATGAAAAAAGAGGGGTATAGGAGAAAAACCATATTTGAAAACAAAAAAAAACAGGTTTTACCCGGATTCGCATGAGTCATGGGTCGACCGGTTTTGCCAAGTTGTTGCACCGACCAGTCTTTTAACAAACCCGAACTGGTCCAACCACCAGATCGACCCGGTCCCAAGTCAACCTACTGACAATCCGGGTTTAATAACTGTTTTTCATCCTCGCTCAACAATGACGACAACCCTTTCGGATACACTCTCAGCAAATGTTGCTGATGGAGGTTCCAGTCCCGAAACTTCAACCCTAATCTTGCATGAAACATGGCTCCTGCATTTCACTAGTTCCGCAGATGCACTGAGCTTACTCACAATTGATGGAATTAGCTAATTCCACAAGCGGTACTTCCTGATATTCACTGGCCACTATACCAGTGAATATCTGAACTCTGAAATTCTGGTTTTGGTTTTCAAATCAGATTTTCATTTTGGGATTTTTATTTTTGCTTATAATTTTGTCTTGTTGTTTTTATATCAGTTGGGAAAGAGATTGTTGATCTCTGCTTGGATCGTATCCGAAAGTTAGTTGATAACTGCACTGGCCTTCAAGGGTTTTTGGTGTTCAATGCTGTTGGAGGTGGTACTGGTTCTGGTCTTGGGTCACTTCTCTTGGAGAGGCTCAGCTCCAGGACTGTTTGATCATATCTCTTGTGTGGAGACCGTAGTTCCTTATTCTGAAAATAAATGGACTGCTTTCTCAACTGCATTATCCAAATATATTGATGCTTCCCCGCACGCAGTTAGTCTTTGCTGCAGATTATTTCCTTCAGCTTCAGGAATGTGTTCCTTTTAATCCGTGCCATTTGTTAGTTTCAGAATGATCATTTTCGGTTCAATCGGTTCGATTTTCTTTTAAATAATCAAACTGATTAAAAAAAAATCGAACCGAAACTAGTTCAAACCAATCATAAAAAAAAATTATAATAAACTATTACTAAATTCATGCTTAATGCTTTTTTTCTTTTTTAAAATAAATTTAATGTTGTTTTTTAAAAAAATTCACTTGTTTTCCAAACTCTTCACTATAAAAATAAGGATCTTGTTTAGTAATCTAATGTTTTATAGTCATTCATTTTAATATTTTCAATTTAAGCCAAATAACTTCCTTGTTTTCTATTTTATAAAATTTGTATCCAATAAACATGTTTCATTGATTCTCCATGGAAAAAAAATACCCTTAGAATGAATAAAAAACTAAAGATGGCAAAAAAAAAAAACAAAAACTATTTTTAGAAGTAAACACCACTTTAGAAGTAAACACCATTTTTAGAAGTAAAAAATTACAAACTTAGAAAGTAATATTATTGTCATGCTTGAAAAAAAATAGGAAAAAGAAGATGTGAAAGAATTATATGTAATGAATTTTGATGAGGGTGTAGAGATTAATTTTTTATATTGTATGCTTGTGTTCAATTTGAATTTTTTCAGATATATAAATATTAGGTTTCAACATTAGGAATGAGGATTTAAGCTTTGGAACATATATTTTTAGTTAAAAAATTTAATATTTCAGAAACTAAGAAAACCCTTTGTGATTCAACTAGGTTAGATAAAAATTACAAGAATATGAATTTGATTTCCAATTTTGCAGTTTAACGCTTTATCTCATTTTTATATATTCATAAATCATGTTTGTTTATCACGGTTGTTTTATTTCTTTATTTTTATAGAAATAACTTTGATTTTATTGTCTTTTTTTGTTTACATTTTACAAGAATAAAAAATCTTTAAAAATTATGTAAAATTATTTTTGAAATCTCACATAACAATTTAAGTTATTGAGTTAATATGATTTTTTGATATAATATCATAATTTTATAGACCAAGTGATCATGAGTTTGAATCTCACAATCTTATTTTATTTGATAAAAATTAAAAACAAAATAGTATAAGCTTATTTAAATTTTAAATTTTAAATTTTAATTTAAAAGAATATATTAAAAAATAATATAAAATTATATATATTAGGAGAGTCGTAAAAAATACTTTTTGGCATTTGAATCATGAAGATGAGATGACTTGAGGGAAAAATAATTTCAATTTACATATATAAAATACTTAATGGAAGTGCAAGTGCGAGTATAAACTAAAAAAAATGTGGTTCCTATAATCTCTGAAGTTGTGTGAAAAACCACTACTTCTTTCTTTTTCCAGTGAGAGATTTTCTCGGCCAGCTTATATGTCAACAACGTTGACTTATCGGTATTTCGAAGTTTATAAATAATTATTTTTTATTTTAAAATATTTTAAAATAATATTTTTATATATTTTAAAAATTATTTTTAATATTAATATATCAAAATAATCTAAAAATATTAAAAAATATTAATTTAAAAAATAAAAATAATTTTTTTAAAAAAATATTTTATAAATATAAAAATAAACGGTCCAAGTAATCTTAAAAGCACACGCCTCGTAGCATCCTAGTATATTCAAAAGATTTTTGTCATCAACTGTATGTACTTTGACGTGTAATTTTCCTTGTCTTCATCCCGCTGTCTTTTCAGTGGTCTTGTGAAAGCAAAAACCAACCTGTGAACGTTTGTTGAGCTATTTTTATATGCAGTCTGATTTCACCTACCCTTGAACACGAGCTCCAGAGGCTTCAACAATGGAATAATGGAGAATTATCCTGGTGAGATCATCCTCTCGTCAATAGTTAATATTAATTATCAATAAACATAATCAATCATGGAGCTGCCCCCAATCCTAGGTAATCGATGAATATTCTCCTGGTGTGAAAAATAGTTTCATATATATATATATATATATATATATATATGATAGGGAAGAAATGACTAAAGTTTTTTATTTTTATTTTTATTGTGGAAGCCTTTATCAAGACTTGATTTTAAATTATGCTTTTAATAGATATACTTGTTTTTCATAGGATATTGAGAGTTTAATTTTATATTGGAACAAATTATTCATTTTTTATTTTTTAGGATCATGTTGGATCAATTTATTTGGTTATATTATGAATGGATATGGTTTATAATATATTTTTTTAATTTTTTTTTTCTTTGTTGTTAATTATATGGTTATATATTAATAACATTTTTGTCTATATATACTTAACCCAGTTTTTTTAAATTATTGATCCTAAAAATTTTAAAAATAATTTATTCAATTAAATTTTTTTGGAAGAAAAATAGTTAGAGGGTATCTGAAATCCAATGATTTTAATATATTATTCAAAATCTAAATTCGATAGATTATGACTACTATTCATAACTGTTAATGCTTATTACCATTCCCACCTACAATGGCTTTGTCCATATGCCATTGCTAAATATTGGAATAGAAATATGGAATGCTAGCTATCACCTACTAGTATTGTCAACCTCCTCTTCAAGTCGAGCTTTAGTTCACCTCTATTTAGATGGTCCGCGCTACACCACGAATCCATCTTTTATTTTCATAAAAAAATTAGGTTTTATTGCTAGTAGGATTTATAGGTAGTTTGAGTCTACCATATTACAAGGCTCAAGGCTATTTGCGTCCACCACTGGCAGGACCCAAATCTATTTGGGGTCCTGCACAACTAATGACCCAAGACTATTTTAGGTTTTGCAACTGCAAGATCCAAGAATAGTTGGGTCTTGGTATAGCCCAGGCACCACGTGTGTATTGAGGCCTGCCCAACACATAGCAGGCAACTTAAACATCATCTGTGCAATTAGTCTGCCGACACACAGGCAGGCAGCCCAAGCACCACGTGTCTCCATGTGATTTTTCTTCGATAGTGATAATAATTTTTTAAAATTTATTAATGATGATAATAATAATAATAATAATAATTTTTAATTTTACCTTTCAAATCAAATATATGGTTGTTTTCCAATATTAATCATTTTTTTTTCTAATTTAGTAATTATTTTATTAATAATATTCATTAGTATAAAAATAATATTATTTATAACACAAAAGATAATATTTTTAATATTAATACTTTTGATTATAGTAAAATTAATAATATTCATAACATAAATAATAATATTTTTAATTCTAATAATATTTAGAACACAAATAATAATATTTTTATATTAAAACTTTGAATTATTATAAAAATAATAATATTATAACAAAATTAATAATATCTTTGATATGAAAACGTTGAATTATAAGAAAAATAATATATTTAAAACACAAATAATAATATTTTGATATGAATACTTTGAATTATAAGAAAAATAATAATATTCAGAACCCAAATAATAATATTTTTATATGATTATTTTGTATTAGAAGAAAAATAATAATACTTACAACACAATTATAATATTTTTTTATATTAATATTTAGAATTGTTGATATTTTTAATAATACTATGTTGCGGGCTCCCTTTTTATTTTTATAAAAAATATCATAAAAATTTATAATATAAATAATAATATATTTTCAATTTATTAATAATATGTCTAGGTCCAATATGGAGTTGGACGAGGTCACGTCCAAGCCCAACATGGAGGTGTACGCAGTCGCGTTAAGATCAAACAATGCAATCTACAATGAAAGCACTCACAATACATAATAGCCCGCACAACAGTATAATATTTTTATAAAAAATATAAAAAAAATATATAATAAAAATAATAATATGTTTTCATTATTAATAATAGTATTTTCTTTTAAATTTATTAATTATTTTATTAATAAGGCAATGCTCGAGCATCTTTTTTTTATGTTAGAAACAATTTGGTTCAGATTGTTGCATAGCACGGTCGCCAATCTAGATTTGCTAAAGTCATTTTTTTTATTTTTTTTTAATAGAATATTTTTTTTATTTTAGACTTTTACTATGTAGTTAATTAGAATTGAGCTTCCTAAGTTATTCTTATTTGAATTTTATAGGGTTATCACAAGTTTATATCTCTGAATTACAGGTTTTGTGAGTTAAATATAGTTTATTCGGATTAATTCAATATATTATTATTTTAATATATATTTTTAAAAATATATTATCTAATATATGACTATCTCAGTATTTTAAAAAGCACCGTACATCATATTCTTAACTTCCTAACATCTTTATATTTTTCTTAAAATTATAAAAATCTACCTGCGGCGGCATAGCAGTGATAAAGAAAAAACAAGTGCTCACCAAGTACACTAAGGCCGTGTTTGATTGCAGGAAAATGAATTCTTGGAATTCACTTTCCTGCTTTTCCTATGTTTGGCGACGAGAAAGGAAAATAATGAAAGGAAACTGAATTCCATCCACCTAGAATTAATAACGTTCTCGAAGGAAAATGTTTTTCTTCTGTTAAAAAAAGAAAACACTTTCCTTTTGGCGTGCGTAGCGCACGCCTTCACTTGCCACAGTAGCAAGTGAATTATAATTCGCTTGCACTGTAGCAGTGAATTAAAATGCAAAGCGGAGATTACCTGTGGGTTTTTGATTAAATCAAAGTTTAATTAAGTCCTCAAACTCATTAATTCTTCAATTAAACTCTTGATTTCATTAATTAAAATAATCTAAATTTTAATTAAATCAATTCTCCAATTAAACCCTTGATTTAATTAATTAAACTAGTCAAGAGTTTAATTAAATCTTTAAACTTCCAATCATGTTGCCCTTAACTCAAATTTTAATTAATCCTTCATTTATTTTATTTTTATTTTTCATCATCTTTTTTTTAAAAAAATAATAAAGATAAAAAGGTCAAAAATTGGGTTATGACAATTGTAAGTGATTAAATATTTTATATATATTAGATAAACTTGAAAAAAAATTTAATTCATTAATAAATTATTTTTCAGTTCATTTTCCATAACACAACCAAACAATGAAAAGTATTTTCCAGTTTATTTTCCATAACACTACCAAACATCGAAAAATACTTTCCTAAAATTCACTTTCCAAAAATTCACTTTCCTTAAAATTTACTTTTCAAAAAAATACTACTTTACTGCAAACATGCGGAGCCTAAAAGTCTTAAAGATATATGATGTGTAGTTATTTGTATATATTTTTTTTATTTTTTTAACACGAGAGCCGCACCAAGTTACCAACAACTCCACGATTAAGGCATGATAAAAGTGTAATTATGTTGCTGAACGAGGGCAACTGATATTCCTTGGAGTTGCCGGCTCCCCTAGATTGAAGGCAGTAGGTGTTCGCAGGCAGCGCACGTGTTGACACGTAGGTGTCAAGTGGCATTCACAATTTCTCTCTTTTTTAATTCTATGGTCCGTGGCCCAACGTCAACTGGATTATTTTCACATTTTCTAGATGAGGTCGGTCTCCCTACACGTCTTCTTTTTTACCCTTTGATATTTAATCCGTCCCTCAGTTCAAGAAAACTTCTTAGATCAGTCCTTTCAATTAATTTCCGTTCAATTTAATATCAATTTAGGACAGCAGATCAGAAAAATGGTCAGATTACTTGCCAAGAATGAAGGTAAATTAGACTTTAAGGTAATAGAAACCAACTAAATTAAGAATGATTAGAGGGGTCATATAAAGAAATGACAGGAGCACAGGGACCAAGTTCCAAAAATTAAGGGTAAATGAGATAGAAAATGGAGAAAGGGACTGTATTAAGAAATTATCATAACTAGAATGGCCAACTAAAATAAAAGAGGAATGAAGGGGCCAAATCCAGAAAATATCAAGAGAATGGTGACTATCTACTTACCCAAAGTTTAGAGTAAACAATGAGCTCGCTCTTCTCGATTTTCTAAAACTGACAATAGTTATCTGAACCTTTAGATCCTTTGTCAAGAGTTTTTTCTTTTTTTAACACAAAATAATAATAATAATAAAGTTCAAAAAATAATTGGAAAACTTAATTCACTTTTATTTATAATGTAGATAATGTTTTGAGGTGTAATAAATATTTTATGGAGTGTAAAGATAAAATTGAGAAAGTTTTTATTCTTGATGTATTGTGATCTTCAAAAATCCTAGCTGAAATACATGCTAATGCGGCAACTTCTAAATCACACTTGATATCTCTATTTGATCTTGAAGATGATATATGAAAATCATTAACATTAATTAAGTAACTTGTATTTGTGTCAAATAATGATTGTATCATCGACCATGTTCACACCTAATTGCATGTTGCACTTTACAAAATATGAACAATGTATAATTTATTGATGATTTTCTACTCGAACTTGTCGTACAAAAATACATATAGTCATCATTTTCAAACCTTGCCTGATATGTTATTATGACTTTGTATATACCGGTCCAGATGTATATGGATGTCCAACTAGACAGTGGACAAATAAGGGTAAAAGAAAATTCATTTGTGTTACATAATGAGATGGATGCTAGAGAGGGGCACTCATTCAATAGATGTGGTTTATGCAGTCAAAGGTTTCATAATGGAAAAACTTGTGAAACTAGATAGTATGCTATTTTTTTTATTTTTTTTAAATTATTTCATATCCAATTATTATTTTTAATCTAACTATATGTATGTTCAATTATATTGCAAATGCTAATAATATTTTTTATATAGGACCTTGGGATAACCATGATTTGAATTAGAGAAGGTTCGGCCTCTTCTATGAGTGCCGACAAGCAGGGCCACCTTGTTGCTGATGCAAGTCCTAATAATAGATCAGTGTTATATATGCAAGATCAACATCATTTAGATGATATTTGGAGCGGAGAGGTCAGATAAATATTTTAATTCAAATTGTTAATTATTATAATTTTAATTGATGATTTAACCAAGTTGTTTGATTTTCAGGGTGGTGATCCAGTCGTACCTAAATAACATGCATTGATGGATTTGCAAGAGCGTGTGTGTTATGTTATCGAGGCTAGTTTTTATGAGGTCAGTTAGCTGCGTCGCATACAAATTAACTATACATTAATTTCAGCATTGATTGAGCGATAGAGGAGTGAGACACACACCTTTTATCTACGTGTTAATGAGATGACACCAATACTTAATGATATGGTAATGTTGATCGGTCTTCGGATAGATGAGACACTTATAACCAGTCGTGGAGGCTCAATTGATAGAGATATTTTATATGATTGTTTGTTAGAATGGGTGCCCACAGTCAATGCTTATAGGGGTGACTGCATCAAGTTGATATGGTTAGACGCTAATTTTCAGACTCCCCAACAAATACGACAGTATAACAGCTGATTATATATATTGGGGCATACATATTACACATATTTAGAGATTTAATTTTCACGAGTATTGCTAACAATGCAGTATCATTATACTTTCTTGCACTACTTGATGATTTTTTAGCCATTTTGAATTACAATTGGGGGGAGCCATGCTTGCTTATCTATATTGGCACCTATATAAAGCATGGCTAAAAAAGAGAAGAAAATTTTTTGGATGTCTTCTATTTTTTCAGGTATATGTGTTTTAAATTATTTGATTATTAGAATTAATAACATTTTAAATACTAACTTATAATTTTTAATGTTCATTAATATGGATCTGGTCATAGGAGCATATTTATATCAGGCGTCCAAAGAGTTGGGGTAATAACATGTTTGACACTGTCACTTAGAGGCCACTCTATATTGATTTTCGATAATAATAAAATATAATTGATTATAGTCAACGTGTTATTTATATAAATTGACTGTGAAAATTTCAACTATCTTATCATATTCTTGATTATGTTGATACCAGAGACGAGCTGCATAGTAGTAGTTACCAGGGGAAGCACGAAAGGAACTGGTTGGTAATTCACGCATCTTACATTGATATTTAGAATGCTAGGAAAGATTATGTTTTTTAAGAAGCGACATCCAATGATTGATATCGATACCTACATGACATGATATTTGTCCATTACGCGTTGTTTCATTACACTGACTTGATCATGTTTCCTGAGACATTCAAGAAATTCGATGCACTATGCCCATCGATATTTGAGACAGAGTTGATTCTTATGCAATATTTTTATATATTTATTAAATATCAGATTAATTTTATTATAGATGATGACTACTAATTGGTTTTTAATGTATGTATATAGATTAATTATTTGGCACAAAAAGCTCAGAAAATAGTAATGACTATTTGTGAAGGTGTTGATGAGATGAGATGTATTGGTGCCAACACTGCACTCAATTTATGTTGTGGTGGACTTTAAGAGGTTGTGAAGGTAGAGTGTCTTGAAGCAGCATTAGCGAAAGATGAGATTGCTTATCGTGGGAGTGTTGGGGATGTTGGTCCATCCACGAGTGTCCCAGGCCCGTCCACGAGTGTCCTAGGCCCATCCACGAGCTAAGATGTTATTGGTTCTCATACTTACAAGGATATTACAAACTCGTCCTCGAGTTGGAAGAGTTGGAGTGATACTCCAAACCCGTATACGAGTACGTACTCTAGACGTATTAACAAGTGCTCTAGGCCTTTCTACGAGTTAGAGAGATTATTAGATATAGTTACATGTTATTATATGTTATGATAATTTTTATATATATATATATATATATATATATATATAGTTAGTTAGTTAGTTAGTTTAATATTTAATAAAATGTTATGTTGTGTTAATTGTTAGTCTGTTTTTATTTATTTATTATTATTTACGATTGGATATGTTATATGCTATTTATGGGAATTGTGTTTTTATGCTGGAAAAATAGTTATTTGTGATTGTGCAAATTGTTGTTGTTGTTTTTTTTTTCTTTACAGGGAGTTGATGATAGAATAATCCATCCTAGGAGGCCTTTATTAGAAGAGTCATAGATCCCATCTGTGACACACGAGTCACAAGTAGCATCTGCGACACTCTCACCCATGCTAGTTCCCTAAATATTTTTGCACATGTGTTATTTTACAAAATAATTGTTTTAAATGTGCTAACTTACTAAAATACTCCTTTGTAAAAAGAAAACTCTTTTTTAAAATGGTGTATGTTAAGAGCCAAAAGTTTCTTTAAAAAAAAAAGTTACACTAATATCGTAATAGTAGCATTTTATTATTTACTTTTTACTATTTATTTTGAGAAAAAAGATAGAGATAATAAAATATATGCCCACTAAAAATAATAGAGAATATATTTGAATAAGGAAATAACTAATAAGATGAATAAAATATTTAGTTGCTTGTGAAAAAAAAGAGAAATTGTAAAAAAAATGTAAATGAATAAAATAAGTTATTATTAGTTTTTTCACAAATTTATTGTGTATGAGTAACATTTTTTATTTTTTAAATTCACATTGACTTATTTGAGCATTTGAATATGAAAATCTTCATATTACTTATTTCATATTTTGAGTTGGTTCACTTGTAGATAAATAAGAAAAATATGATTACTTCAAAATCTATGCTAAAATGCTTGTAAATGTCTCATGTTTTTTCATTACATTAGTGTTAGATAATATTAAAAAGAAAGCTAAATGGCGATAGGGCTGAGCATTTCCAGTTCGGTTCGATTTTGAACCAAAATAAACAACCAAACCAAAATTTTTTAATTTTTTTTTGAATTGAACCGAACCGAAAACCGGTTCAAACCGATTAATTTTGGTTTGGTTCGGTTTTTTCCCCTTCCAAACCGGTTCAAACCAATAATTAGTGACTGAGAAAACGATCCCGATGTCTTTCTTCTCATCTTCTCGTTTAGAACATCACTCTTATCTAAGTCGTTGATATTACACCATTAGAGGCTGAGTTAGATAGTGACATTCTAAACATCTCCTATAAGTTTGGTAAACTTTCAAGAAGCCATAATCCATGTATCTCATCATCAAAGTTAATACCCATTGCAGTCAACTCATTAATAATTCCTTGAAACTTGTTAAAGTGATGTTTCATCTTGGTATCTCAATGATATCATTTGCTTTATCGCATATAACTTTAGGTTTACAAAGGAGAGTAAAGGGAATCAAAGCAAAGACTAGAGAGTAAAGGGAGAAAATAAAAAAAGAGACTAAAATGAGAGTAAAGGGAGAGATGTGTAGAGAAGGGAGTAAAGTGAGAGTAAAGGGAGGGAGGGATATGCAGAGAAGGGGGGCGGCTGATAGCTAAATGTGATTTAGGGTTATAAAACATTGTATTTATAGTTGGTTTTTTTAAGTGCTGGCTGGTTGAACTGGTTTGGTTCAATCGGTTTCAGACCTTAGAAACCGTAATCGAACCGAACCGGAATTTTTTGTGATTTTTTAATTGGTTAATTCAGTTTTTTTTTTCGGTTCGGTTTTTCATTTTTTTTTCGGTTTAATTGGTTTATCAGTTTTTTTGCTCACCCCTAAATGCCCTGGAGATTTCACTACAACTCTATCCATAGATTATTGTGGATTCCTATAGTAAAATTACTTTTTTACCCTCGAGTGGATTAAATTTAAGCCTTTGATTTAGAGGTATTTGAGTCTTTTCCTCTTGCTCAGTGGTCATTAGAATATTGTTTGGGGGTGCATGTATCTTTATAAATTTTTTAACACAATAAAAATATTATTTCACCCCTAGAGTCAACAAAATTTAGAACTGTTGACCAAGGGTTTTCTTGGCTTTTTATACTATTCGTAATAGTAAAAATACTTCCTTTTCCCCAATATAAAAAAACGATGGGCTACTGGACAAGGGTATTTCAGGTTTTTTCAATTTTATGTATCGTAAAAAAATGCTTTTAGCCTCAGAAAAGACAAAAAAAAAAAACTTTGCCTTTGAGGGTATTTTGATATATGCACATGGGTATTTTGTTTAATTAAGAGAACAATAAGGGTGTTTTGGTATTTTTCCATTTTATTTTTTATTTTTAAATTGAATGCGCAACCATGACCTCTTTTCACATAGTGTTACTCTTGTAGACAAATAATAGTTAAATTGCTGTCGATGATCGATTGTTTGTGCCTTTTCTTTCTTCTCTCTCCTAACAACTAAAGTGCACAATTAACCTTTTTATTTGTTGTTTGTCAATTTCAGTGCTCACTCATTGAATTTCTTTTTTCATTTTTATTCTTTTTATAGAAGTTTTGTTTTTTTTTTCAATTTTGTCCTTCAATTACAATTTCTTATATGTTTTGTTTTTCATTTAAGTCCTCGTTTTTTAAATTTCTTTTATTGTTTTTATGTCTTTTATAGTTTCAGTCCTCCTAAATCCGTCCCTATCTTTTTTTGGTGTTTCAGAATCCATCCTCTTTCTTTTAATTTTTTATTTCGATCTTTTTCTATTTTGTTTGAGTTGTATGTGTTTATAATTTAGACCTTCAATTCTAATTTGTGTATGTTATGTTTATCAATTCAGTCCTTTTACTTTTGATTTTTTATTTTTTTTCAAAGCTTTTATAATTTAATTGTACACTTCAAATCAAATTTATGGTTTAAAAGCGAATTCATTAATATTGCAACGAGGATTGAAAGGACTTCAAAACATGTAACTCAAATAAAGACACTTTCGAGCCACAATTCTTTGATTCCGCTGTTTCGGAATGATTTTTTTTTTAAATTAAATTGTTTATATTGTTTTGGTTTGTTAATGTAAAAAATAATATATTAAAAAAAAAACTTTAAAGAACAACGAATATAATAATCTCAAACAACCTGTTATATTACACTGGAAAACAACAAAACAGGAGAAATGAAAGTATTTTAAAGGAGTTATTACAATAAATTTTAATTAGTCCACTTCGAGGAGAGGTAGGTGATCTAGGTAGCGGCAGCACGCGTTGCCACGTAGGAGCATCTCGGGCAACCCTAGTCTGAACATACAAGTTAGTGACTATTATAGAGATTAAAGAGCGAAAAAGACCAATTCTTTAGCATAATATTTCTCAACAACCCCCAAAACTCAACAACTTCCCATTTTTTGGCCAGTAGGATATATTTATATATACGTGTAGAACAAATGCAAGTTCGAAGCACTGCTACTATATCCGTCCATCTCTCTCTCTCTCATGGCGGCTAAATCTGCTCTCCATTCTTCCTCACCTAACACCTCTTCTTTTTTGAACTCTAAATCGGATTTGGTTCATTTCAGAAGAAACCAGTTGAGATTTGAGCCCGGAATCCCATCAAAGCCTATCAAATGGGAAAGCTGCTCAAGAACAAGAGAACAATCAAGGGAAAAGGTGAAGCAAGGGGGGCGATTATTCACGGTGAGGTGCACGGCAGAGGGCATAGAGAGGGGAATGCTGATCGGAGGTGGGAGAGGAAGAGAGGAAGCAGCGGCCAGTAAGATGCTTGATATCCCTGAGAGGTTTAAGGTGGTGGCTTTAGTGGCATGTGTCATGTGCTTGTGTAATGCTGATCGTGTTGTAATGTCTGTCACTGTCGTTCCTCTCGCTACCAAATTTGGCTGGTCCAGTTCTTTCTTGGGCATAGTACAGGTAAATCCATTTCCTGAGATTTCTGCTTCCTATATATCTCTTTCTTCCTCCCCTTTTGTTTTATTTTTTATTTTACCCTAATTTATGGGTTTTCGACATTAATCCGAGAGTCGAAGCTCGAACTAGTCTTATAATCCAGTAGTTTTTGGGTCCGTAGTGTAGCTACGTTTTTACATAATAATATTAATCTTAATCATTATATTATCATTGCCGGCCATCCGACTAAAATGGGTGAAGATTTATAAAGGCCATCCGACTAATAAGAGGCGGCAAAAGCTGAAAAAACAGAAAGAAAAGTGAGGGAAAATGACAGAATACTGTGTGGTAGTTGAGAAAGTGATAGCAGTACTCTGATGGCTTGCCGCCGCTTGAAATTATGGCTAACCCGTCCTACCTACAACATTTTTTTGGAAATGTCATAAAAGTGTTTTTTTTTTTTTTAAATATTTTTATATTTTTTCAAATTTATTTAAAACTTAATTTGGGTTCAAGTTTTTTTTTTTATTAGAATTACATTATTTTTTTAAAAACAATTACGTAACAATTTTGGTTTAATTCACGACTTGTTCTTACTCTCCTTTCTTAATTAGAAATTTGATGACAGTTCTTTTTCCTTTTTTTTTTCTTTGTCAATTTGTTAATAATTTTTTTCTTCTTCAGAGTCAAGAAGAGGCAAGCACATCTAATTAGATTATTTTTAGGCTGAAACTAAATATTGTTAAAATAATATTTTTTATTTTTAAAATTATTATATTAAAATAATCTAAAATAAAATATTAGAATCCCAAACACGCTTGCGTAAAGCATTAAACAGTGTGCCGTGAGCGAATGGCCCATAGAATGCCAAGCCGAACCCACATGGTCCCATAAAACAAAAGGAAATCGAGGGCTAGGTTTAACGGGTACTGGTGCAGACTGCGGACCCTACAACTTCGCACCATGGACCAGATCAGGATTTTCCCACCTTCCTTGCAGTTACATTGTACTTAGGCGTGTTTTGGAACTGTATTCTAAAAATATTTTAAAAAAATTTGGGTTTTTTCTTATATTTTAAAATTATTTTAATATATTGATCTCAAAAATTATTTTAAAAAAATAAAAAAATATTATTATGATATTTTTTTTTTAAAAAAATAACTATAATTACATTCTCAAATACAAATTTAATCTGCCAAATAACTTAGATTATAGATGATTTAAGTTAATTTAGAAAAATTATAAAAAAAAATATATTTTTTAATAATTTATATAAAAAAATTACTTATCTCTTTTAGCTAATTACATGTCCAAATTTATAATTTACACTCTATTACTCTGTTAGGATCTTAGATTACCCGGATCCCGACATAACTTGTCGGGTCAGACCGGAACAATGCGAGAGACATATTGTGGACTGTTGATGTTGATGACAAGTACCACGCGTAAGACGTCAAACTAGGCGTGACCCGGACAAATACGGCAGACCTACTGCCCATAACTTCTGATTAGAAAATTCATCACATGATTTATTTATTGATCCATGGCTCGCAAGTGACAATTAAAGGGTTGTTGAGTGAAAAAACAAAAGAAATAAAGAAAATCATGGAGGCATAGTCAGTGGTAGGTGGCATGACTCAAATCTCAAAGACATATATGAAAAAAAAAAAAATGCTTAATTTCGACAAGTTAATACAGAGTCGAAAACATACTCTGACCATTAAAAAAGAGAGGCACAGTTTAGTTCTCACATGGAATTCAGACTGTTCATTGCGTATTTTTTTTTATTTTTTCTCTTAACAGTTTGGTTCAATGTTGAAATTAAATTTTCTGATTGTTTTTAAGTTTTGATTAATTTGATATTGTTTTGCTGGTTGATTCTTGAGTGGCGCATGATTAAAGTGAACTGTTTTTGTTAATTATTTCTTGAAGTCATCCTTTCTATGGGGATACATATTCTCATCAGTCGTCGGAGGAGCCCTGGTGGACAGATATGGAGGAAAAAGAGTTATGGCGTGGGGTGTGGCCTTATGGTCTCTGGCCACTCTACTTACTCCATGGGCTGCCAACCACTCCACCGTCGCCCTTCTGGCCGTTCGTGCATTCTTTGGACTTGCCGAGGGTGTTGCTCTGCCTTCCATGAGCACCCTCTCATCAAGGTAATGCAAATTGCTTCCATGGCAGACAACTGCTAGCTTGTGACCTCCTCGTTGCTTGACTCTGTTCTTGTACATCTTTGATTAGGTGGTTCCCAAGCCATGAACGAGCGAGTGCAGTTGGAATATCCATGGCTGGATTTCATCTTGGAAACGTCATAGGCTTGTTGCTGACTCCAATTATGCTGTCAACAGTTGGGATTTCTGGCCCTTTTATCCTTTTCTCTTCCCTTGGGCTGCTATGGCTAACAAGATGGGCAAATGGTGTCACAAGTGATCCAAGAGACAGCCCTTTTGTTAGCAAATCGGAGTTGAGATTAATCCAAGCTGGTAAAACTGATTCTCCGGCAAGTGATGGCCAGTTTCCACCACTACGTCTGCTATTGTCAAAAGCTCCATCTTGGGCTATTATTTTTGCTAATATAACGAACAATTGGGTGAGCTACATTACATTAGTTTAATTCTTCACTTTGTTTAATGATTTGAAGTTTTTCTTTAATATTCTCTTACATGCTCAAAATCACAGGGATATTTTGTTCTTCTCTCTTGGATGCCTATATATTTCAACACCGTAAGCTACTGTTTCCTCCATCTCTTTTATGTCAGTAATGTCTTTAAGGATCATGGTTGAAAGATGCGCGCCTGTCAGTTTGTGCACGAACCAGTTTCCATGGACCATATGCTATTGAATCACCAAACTTTTCCTTGTGAATGCAGGTGTTTAATGTGAACTTGAAGCAAGCGGCTTGGTTTAGCGCTGTTCCATGGGGAACAATGGCAGTCTCTGGCTATGTTGCAGGAGCATTATCTGATTCATTGATTAAGGCCGGCTACTCTTTGACAATCGTCAGAAAGATCATGCAGTCTATTGGATTCATTGGACCTGGTGTCTCATTGCTCTGCTTAAATTATGCAAAGACACCAGTGACTGCAGCTGCACTTATGACCATGGCGCTGAGCTTGAGCTCTTTCAGCCAAGCTGGCTTTCTTCTCAACATGCAAGTAAGTTTCATCTACTTTGTAACTGGTTGATTTGCTAGCTGGATCACCTCCAAGTTGCGCTCATTTTCATTTTTCTTTTTTCTTTTTTTAATCAGGATATTGCACCTCAGTACGCAGGATTTCTCCATGGTAAGTTCTGGGCATCTTGCCGTTGTCTTAAACTGGATAATCAATATTCTTTCAGATACCTATTCGCAAGACTTTTGTTCAATTGAATGATCTGCCATGCAGGAATTGCAAACTCAGCTGGGACATTAGCAGCAATAATAAGCACGATTGGAACAGGTTATTTTGTTCAGTGGCTAGGATCTTTCCAGGCATTCCTCACAGTCACAGCAGGGCTCTATTTCGTTACAGCCATCTTTTGGAACTTGTATGCTACAGGAGAGCGAGTTTTCTAGACCGAACTCAAGTGTAAATGAAGTTTCCACTGCTCTGGAAACAGCACAGGTCTAGAACTAGGAATTATTATATCAATGAAGGTAAACTGGTTACAAAAAGGGTGAAGAACACGAGTTCACGTAGGTTAAAATCTCAAGTCAGATATTTTAGGCATGGAATGTTTACAATGGAGGGAATTGATGGTGTATACTGTATAGTATGTTGGCTACGTGCGTGCAACATTCATCGCTATTATTCTTTTAATGGTTTTTCACTTCGATATATATATCCATCAGAATGAGCTTGTGAAAGGAATACTGATCATCATTTTTCTAGCTTTTTATTCTTGTTCAAGTTTGTGTAACACACCAACTCTTAAGAGTCAAATCTTCAATTTTGATTACAAACTCTGCTTTGCACAGCCTCCATCTTGAGTTTTCTAGGTGTGCGTTGACAATTTTTATACGTGTTTTTGACTATTTTTAAACCTTTTTTTTTTGCTTCAAATTATTTATTTTCTTATGTTTTTAAATTATTTTAACGTAATAATTCAGAAATAAAATTTAAAAACTAGATATTCACTTGAAAACACTTAAGCATCGGGGTAACTTCTCATCAATGAAGCTAGCTCACCCATGCTGGGCCTGCGTGTCTTTGTAAGGCGTGTCATACAGTGATAACTCTGGAATTGACGACCCGTCAATCAGTCTAAGCTTTGACAAAAGATGGAGGCAACACGTCAATTAGGAAACTCACACCGTCGGTACATAGAAAATTTATCGATTGGATGTTTGATTTATGGAGTTTGATGACAATAACATTGTTGAAATTTCTTTATTTATTTTATAGGGATTTAGCTTAGTTACTATTGTATACTTCCTTATTCTCTAAATAAGAAAATTAGAAGAATATTTTTTTATTGACATCATGGAGATTCTTATAGAAAGCATATACAAAAAAAATAAAATAATAAAGAAACTCAGTATTTAATAAACCCAACATTAATGATTGAAATAAATAATGAAAATAGATATAAAAAAAGACAGTATTCATGAGTATGTGTTTATAGTGTGTGAGTATGGAAATTGCTGGAATCCAACCAAGAGGGTTAAAGAGAATGTTAATCTTATGGGAAGCCACTTTACTATTAGTGTATAATGAGAAAATGCAAGACAAAGAGAACATATTGTATCTAGAAAATGGAGCCAATAACCACACATGTGGAAACAAAGACAAGTTCATGGAACTTGATAAAGCAGTTAGAGGTAATGTCACCTTTGCAAATCATTTAAAGGTTGTCATAAAATAAAAAGGTATTATTTTGATTAAATTAAAAGATGAAAGTCATCAATTTATTGGTGATGTCTATTATATACCAACGATGAAAAGCAACATATTGAGCGTATGACAATTGTTGTAGAAGGGATACGAGATTAAGATGAAAGATCGTTCTTTAACATTACTTGACACTAAAAGAGTTGATATTTCAATAAATAAATAAAAACTCTGAAATTTTGTATGTCAATTTTGATTTTCGAGGGGAGGAGAGAGAAAAGTGAGAGGCGATGAAAAAAAAAAAGATCACCGACGTCAAGCCAATACTTTGACACCACCACACGCCACCCCACCAGAAAGATCCCGACACAGAGATTTCAATGACACAATGGGTGAGAATTTTTCGTTGTTGAGAGACGCCACATACGCCACCCAAAGGTTATAGGCGTCAGTCACTTTTGTTTTTTTATTATATTTTATATTTATTCAAATATCAAATTATCTCTCAGTCAACTTGCCTATAACAAAAAAAATAGTAGGAAAATACAAAAAACATTGGATGCTAGTTTTAAAATTTTTACTTTCAATGATATTTTAATAGTTTTATTATATTTTTAAAATGTAAAAAAGATATATTTATCTCTGATCAATCCGGTAATGATTAATAAATCTTGAAAATCTCACTGCCCTAATAATCAATTCAAGTAAAATTATACAATTCTAGTAAACAGTGTTTTTCCCAGGTATATTAGGTTTTGTATTTTTTTTTTAATAAAAAAGCATAGTATAAAATATTCCATAATTTACAAGATGATTAAAATTATTTATTATTTTTTTTTGCTTGTTTTTTTTTCTTTGTTGATTTTTTATTTATTTATTGGCTTTATCTTGTTTAGATATCCCAAATCACAAGTTTTCTCCGTCACATATTTGATTATCTTCAAGTGAACAGAAAACCTACTTTGTTTTCTCCACTAATAAAAAGAGACAGACAGCAACTATTAACCTTGCAAACTCAAAACCACTCACCCTATGTTTATTGGTTGTTGGATCTACTCAATTACACACACAAAAATAGCGACTTTCTTGCTTTCTGCTTAATTACATCACTTTATTGCTCTAGGTGGGGAGTTGAAAACATTCTTGCTCGGATTTTCAGTCAAACTCGAGCCACAAAAATCCCTTTCTTTCTGGCTCCAATTCCTGTCTCAACTTTGAAGCTTACAACCTTCACCAAACCACGTCAAAAGGTTCACATCCTCTCCCTCTCTTGCTAGCCACACCGAGCCCTGGTGAGATTTTTGCTCTATTTCTCTGATCAAAGATCATCTACCATTCAAGAAGTCGAGCTAGGAGTCAAAGCAATCAAGATTCTTGAACTGAGCTCTCTTCTTTTTGTTGCTTGTTGAAGATGATGAATTTCAGGAGCTTAGATGAGTTTTGGTCATTCTATGTGACTCAGCATTCAAAACCATCAACAAGACGTTGGCATTTTGTGGGCACTCTTGCAAGCATGCTGCTACTGTTGAACTCTCTTGTTTTCAATTTTTGGTTTGTGTTCTTGGTGCCATTCGTTGGGTATGGATGCGCCTGGTACAGCCATTTCTTTGTGGAAGGGAATGTTCCGGCAACTTTTGGGCATCCAGTTTGGTCTTTTTTATGTGATTTCAAGATGTTTGGATTGATGCTTACTGGTCAGATGGATAGAGAGATCAAGAGACTCGAGAAGAGGCCTGTTTTGCAGGGATTTTGATCATGTTCTAAGCACTTTTCTTTTACCAATCAAGTAATCATGCATGGAAAATCTCATTCACTCTTGGTGACTTTTTGAGATTTTACTGTTTCTTGGAAACATTACAAAATAAACTAATCTCTTGTTTCTGTGTTTAAATCAATGAGCATTTTATTATAATTTTGTTTTTTCATTTTGTTCATCATTTTTTTTATTGTAACTTTGCATGTGTTTATATATATATATATATATATATATATATATATATATATTGTGAGTCAATAATTTTTATCTTTGCATATTACCAAGTATTAGAAGGTTTGAGAAATAACCACTTGTTCGGGACGCTGTTGGCTACGCGTTTCTAAAAATTTTAATTTTTATCGTTTAAAATTAATATTTTTGAATTATTTTTATATATAGATGTTGAAAATAAATTTAAAATAAATAAAAAAATTATTTAGATTTATTTCCGAGTGAAAAATAATTTTAAAAATAACTACTATCACAGTATCAAACATGCTCTAAAAAAAATAAAAAAAATAGTAGGGCCTCTCTCAAATTTATAAAAAAAATATGTTTTTGTTAACGTATTATCTGTTGACTCCTTTTTTATACCGTTTGTTATAGAATTTTATATTATTTATGTTTTAGATTTTGATCTTCAAGGAGGAAAAAAAAAAGAAGAAGAAGAGAAAGTTGATAGAAAATAAGGGATGAAAAAGAAAGTTATGACTTGACCGCATTCTAACAATAAAATTCTCAACCTCACTGTTAATAGGTTGAATTTGGCAAAAGAAGTATCAATGATGTTTTTTAATTATTTATGATGTTTTTTAATTATTTATCTTATCGGAAAAAATAGATTGGGTCTCAAGAAATTTTTATGTATTCACGTTATTTTGTGTGTTTTATTTTAATAGATTAAAGGTTTGTTTGAGATTACAAATGGGTTTATGAGGTTTCTATATTGTTTCTTAACTGTTTTTAGATTAAAAAATAAATTAAAAGATAAGATTTTTTTATCAGAAAAGTAGGAACTTGTATTTTCAACCATTAAAAATGGCTAGAATGTATAGTAGATGATACATCATTTTCCATCATAGATGATGCATTATTTGCTTTGATTTTTTAAATAAAAAACCATGTTGTCAACCCTGCTAAAAAGAGGGGAAAAGAGAGAAGGCTAGGTGTGCAAGCTTGGTCTTATAAGCCAATGAGCACGAGACCTTTTTATTGGGCTAGGTGTTGGCCTATCCAAACCTATGCGTCTGAGTTTTTGTTAAAATGTATTTTTTTTTATCTTTTTTTTTTTTGTAGATTTTAATTGTAATTAATTATAGTGAAATTATATTTAAGATATTTATTCTATTAACGCCTCGTTTATTTGTCGAAATATAGTTTTTGTTAATAGTGTTTTTCATAGAATTTCCTAAAAAGCTAATTATTTTTTTATATTTGACAATATCATTGAAAATTAATTAAAAAATATTTTTCAATGTTTTACTATGTCATTAAAAATAAACTAGAAGATCACTTCTTAATGTTTTTTTTTTCATTTATCTAACATATATAAAATATTAAATATAATTATTTCATCACTTACAAGAAAAGAATAAGATATAAAAAGTGTAATGACGAGGGAAAAAAAGAATTTATTATATCATATATTTATATATAGCTTATTTTATAAAAAGTAACTATATATTTAATAGAAATATTTTAAATATAATATATAGACATATAAATGTGTTTTGGTGTTTGGAAAACATTAAAAATAATTGTTTTTCAGATGGTATCCTAATTTTGTAACACAATTTATATGATTTAAAATGTATAATTATTGTATAATATAACATGTTATGTATTCAAGTGTATTTTATAGTAATATCATCTCAATTAAAGTATTATATGCACTAATATATCAAATTAATATACTTTTATATTGTATATTAATATATCATAATATATTATATCCTATACAAATATATTGGTAATTTATTATTTTATAATAATATTATATTTTAAAGTATTTATATATACAATAAAGTATTGTATCACTTTAGTGTTAATGTTTTCATAAAAAGTGTTTTCTAATCTTTTAAACTACAAAAAAAAAATCATCTAAAATTCATGCTTTTCGTTGATTGAAAAATAAATTTTATTCTTCAGTTTTTTAAAATGTAGTAAAAAACTTTCTTTTAGCAAACAAACAAAGCATAAATATCATTCAATTATGACTATTTTTTTTAAATAACATCATGATTATTATTTTTTAGTTTCTTCTTAAATATTTGTCCAGTTTTATTATAATCAAATAATTAAAATTATATTTATGATATCATTCCATTAAATACCATTCAATCTGGTATTTATTTTCAAATAAGATTATAGCACTTTTTATAATATTAACAATCATTTTTGTTGATTATTATATATGAATCTACAATGCACATTTTTTTTAAGTTTGTAATTGTGAATATTTTATGAAAATAAAGCTTAAATCTTTTTATATTATTAATTTTTTAAATGATTTTCTAATATTAATCATTCTTTATTTTCAATAACATACAAAATAATGGGACATGATTTCCAAAGTAGTTTTTTAATTGAAACTTACTTTTCATACCATGCTAAGTTTTTTGTTTAAAAAACAATTCTTCTTATAAAAATATGTTTTCATTATTAAAGGAAATGCATATAATTTTTTTATTATTTTTATTAAAATGTGTATCAATTTTTAGATTCACAATTTTTTTTTTCATGATACTAAAAATATACTAATAATATCTATATTTGTTTTGCATTAAAAATTAACGTTTAGTCCTACGCGCAACATAGTGCAAGTAAATTAGCTAGTGTGTTTAAATTACATGCTTTGAGTATGGTAAATAAGGATGGTAATTTTACCCGAATCGAGTAGAAACCAGCTTAAATAAGTAGGAATTTTTTTATACAATTGAGTTTGGATAAAACTCGAAGTAAGAAACTCAGGTTTCGGGTAGATAAATTCAGGGTTTCAGTCACTACCATCCTTCTCCTCTCTGGCTGCTGGAGCTTTCTTCAGCTTATCAAATCTTTCACAACAAATTCTTCTAAATCACTCGCGGTTTATAGGTAATTAACTCTCCTTTTCGATTCTTAGACCATGTTTGTTTTCTAGAAAGTAGTTTTCGAAAAACTATTTTTCAAACTTTCCTGTGTTTGTTTGTCATTAGGAAAGTTGGTCAACGAAAAACACTTTCCGGTCAACGTAAAATATTTTCTAGTCAACGGAAAACACTTTCCGGTCAATTTCAGTCAAAGAAAAATTTGACTTGGTTTTCAGGAAAGTTTTTTTCCCTTTAGCTGTGTTTGTTTTCCGGAAAGTGGTTTCTGAAAAATCACTTTCCAAACTTTCTTGTGTTTGTTTGCCAGTAGAGAAGTTGGTCAATGGAAAACACTTTCCAGTAAAAGAAAAATTTGGCTTGGTTTTCAGGAAAGTGTTTTCCTGGAAAATTTAGCTTGGTTTTCACCCACTTTCCAGAAGTTGTGAAAAATTTAGAAATATTATTATTTGCTGATTATATCAAATTTAATCCTCAAACTTTTGATTGCTATATATATATATTTGATTTTGAATATTTATTTTTCAATTTCATCTCTTAAAATTTTATTTTTATATTAACTTTGGTCCTTATTTTTATAATTGCTATTTGCTTTTTCCTTGTCATATTTTTATTGAAATTTTTTATCTATCAAATTTGGTCCTCATTCTTTTGATTGTTACTTATTTTATTTGAAATAATTTATGAAATGTTGATTATTATTATTTTAATTTCTTTATCTTTTTTTTTTTTAATTTTTTAGATTTGATCTCTATTATTTTGATTATTATTTATTTTATTTGAGATAATTTATGAAATTATATATTTTTTTTCAATTTCATTGTCATTCAACTTTTTAATTTGTAAGATTTGTTCCTCATTATTTTAATAAACTTGAGAAAAATAAAATATTAATAAGTTATTTTCCAGCTCATTTTTCATGACATAACCAAACACTAGAAAGTGTTTTCCAATTCATTTTTCATTACACTACCAAACATCGAAAAATATTTTTTGCGGAATTCACTTTCCCCGAAATTCACTTTCTAAAAAAAAACTACTTTCCAGCAAACAAACAGAGCCAATGCTATTTGTGTCTTCTTCTATTGATTTCATGGACTGGATCTTCAAGCTTCACAGACTTTCTTACTGCTATATATATAAAAACCCCTCATCTAATTAATAAAAAGACCAATATTAGTAAAACTTTTAAAAAGAAAATTTTTAATTCATAAAAATTGACTATTTAATAGAATGCAGCATAAAATAACAGTTACTTTTATTTTTAATTATTTTAAATTTATACACACCATTCTCTCTCGCGATGAACCATCAATTATTAGAGACCATATCTCAAATAAATGCAAAAAAAAGACCATACAAGACATGTCCTTTCCTCGATTGAATATAAAACCATCCATAAAGCACAAAATAAAAATAATAATAAACTCCATACACAAATATTTCACTCTCTTCTTCGCAGCTCCATTTATAATTTTCATCAATACACAACGTTATAAATAACACACAAACTTTGAGATTATAGTCCTTCTCTTAAACCCAAAAAAAAAAAAACACTTATTTTTATAATTATTTTATATATATAATCGTTTGTTAAGCTTTAGGGGCAGCCGATCACGCCACCATAAACAGACCTCAGACACAGTGGTAAGAAGCATGTTCTGACCCTCTCAGAATGTCAATGCAATTACCTAATAAGAAATAAAATGCCAGAAAATAGAATAATGCATGCTTCAAATGTTAATTAATCTATTGCCTCAAGGATTGTGACTAGGCTCTTCAGAACATGTATCTGATTTTGGAGAGACATTTGTGTACGTCCTCCAGGGTTTAGTATAAGAATTCAATCCACCTAGTCAATTCAAGTATATTACAAGTTCCAACATTGTACAGCCCAAAAACTCACCTTCCCTACATAGCCAAATATCTACGAAATCAACTTCCAAAAACTTCTCATGGACCTGAAATTTTTATCTTGGCCACTGTTAGGATCCAGCCTTTGTTCGGCTGAAACTACCATTTCCCTTTGGTCAGCTTGGCACATCATGGGGCATTGGGTGGAATATGATAATCACAAGTCAGTATTCCTTGAAAATGATGGCAAGGGCATGGCCTCTTGTGGACGAAGGATGACAAGCACACCAAACATTCCAAGCATTGGGAGGACAAGGAGCCACTTCAGCAGTTTATAGTAATGCATGTGGAATGTAAGCGAGAAGTCATCTGAGAAATAGAGTCCATTCTTATCAACCATCTCCACCAAAACAGTTCCAGTAGTTCTCACTCCAACTGTTGGAAGTTTTATCCGATATTTTCCTGGACGGTCAAAGATTTGATTTTGCTTTATCCGTCGTTCACCTTGATAATTGCCAGGAACTAACAGGGTTGCCTGTATTGTTCCAAATGAAAATTAGAATTATCAGGTATTCTTTAAATTGTTGTTGAAAACAATAATTTGATCGTTCAAGGAGCAACTTACAGTGACATTATAAGGTGCTTGAGACCCAGACGGGATTCTATACTTGTCCACAATCTCAAATTCCACCCAGAAGCTCTTCCCCTCCTCATCACGGAAACTTCTTGATGAAGGTTTAATATACACCCCTTCACGGTTGTAGCGGTTTGCTACATTGTTTCTTCCTTGATTAGTAGATCTCCAAGCCTGAGAATTGCACGGTATGCTTAATACTTGAAACATACAAGAACATACAAGAAATCACAACAAATATGGTTATCCTGCCTTCAGGGGATGATGCGGAACAGGAGTTGAAAAGCAAAAGACATTTCCATTCATTGTTGAAACTATGAGATCAAGATCATCTCCACCATCAACATTGTCTGCCAAGACCATGCTATATCTGAAGCAGAAAGATCATGATTTGGATAAATCACAAAGCGCAATAAATAAGTTGAACAGTCAAAATTTAAGGATATAAGAATATCTTACGAAGTTTCACCAATATCAACAACATCAGCACAAGAAGTTGGTCCATCTATAAGGTAAAGATAACCATCGAATGATGTTGTAACAAGTGTGAGTCCCTTGTTTTTCTCCCCACGTTTACTTAAGTCAAGAAGAAGAACTTGATTCATCACTCTCCCATGAGTTCTGTATGGGTAAGGCCTAACAATAGAACCATCCTTGCCACTAAGAACATATATGTTACCTGATAGTGTAGGGACTACAACATCAGTATGGCCATCCCCATCAACATCGCCTATAGTTGGACCCTGAGGAATGTTGCAGTCTATGTCAGATCAATCTATCATGAAACAATTAGGCACTTTTTCACTAAAATCTCATTTAAATGAAGGTCATGCACAGGTTGCATGCATTCAGGAAACAAACAGTCCTGTCAAATCACTCTATCATCAAACACTTGGACCCTTTGTCACTAAAATCCCATTTAAATGAAGATTACACACGTTGAGCTTCAGATTGTAGTTTTACATTCAAAGTACTATAAAAATAATGAGTATAATTGGATATGTAGACATATCTAATTATACTAGCAGCTGTTACACCAAGTGGTGATCTCCCAAAGGTGTTGGCTTCAAGACCTAATTCCATCATCCAAGGATCAAGAATACATGACCATGCCATCCACAAATAAAGCAAAGACAATATTTGATTAATTTTCCCCCCTGCCAAGTCTGAGGTTATAGCATGATCTCCCCCACCCACAGAAAGGCCAGACAACAAGTATATTCTCCATGCAAATGATATTAGAATCATAATTTTTGCACTGAAGTTTTTTTTAAATATTGACATAAGAACTACAAATTCCAGTACGAGCATGACTTGCATCTACAAAACAAGGAATGAAGTTTCTATTGCCTTAAATTTGACACCCCCTACCTCAAGTAAAAAAGGATATGACACGATGTATTTGTACAGTTGCACCCATAACATAATAAAGATTTCTTTTTGTACAAAAGCATCTGTGTTTGTTTCTGTACAAGTAATATGTGGAAACAAAGTACCTAGTGTAATCTGATTTTTCAAGAATCTAAATCTGGAACCTGACAAGCCCATTCTGGATCAGGCAATGAAGCACCAATTGCTCAATCTTAAAATTTAAAAACCAGTAGACCAATATCAACTATGAAATGCAGTTAGCGGACACCAGATATTGAAGGAGATGATACTTAATTCATATAGACGACATCATATTAAGAAGAAAGTAAGAAATTGAGATCCAACTGACCTGGGAAACAAGACTCTTAAGGTGCTTTTCCCAGATTTCTTTTCCTTGTGATGTCCATGCAGCAACATTTCCATGTACATCAGTGGTCACTAGTTCAATTTTTCCATCATCATTGATATCAGCTGCAACTACAGCGCCTTGAATTTCAGCCATTTCCAGAGGGAAATTTTCCCTAATATTTCCTGAATAAAACAATAAAGTTTAGCTTCCAACTTTGATGGAGTATTGGAACACCACACTTGATAAGCAGTTAAAATAGAAGAAAATTGATGTGGGAAACTTTCTTCAATATTTTCGGCCTAATAATGTTCATTGCATTATTTCAATAATGGCTAAGATTTTTAGGTTTTGAGGAGTTTAAGAAGAGTCTAAGACATAGTTGGTAAATCAATCATAATGTTTAATAATCTGACCATTAAATCAAGCTGAAATTTTATAGAACATTCTGAAGTTTCATGATGATTGCCTGCAAATAAGGCTCCAAAGTTATTATGTGGGATTGTCTTTATTTACCGTATTGTATTTGGATTCTTTTTTCTATTTAGATTAAGACTTATAATTTAATTAATATTTTATTATTTAGGAACCCTGATGCTAGATGGGTTCTATTGATTAGAAAAGTTTTAATTAGGAATCTTTTTCAATAAAGGATTCTAAGTCTAGGACTAGTATAAATAAGGATGTAGTTTATTTTTGGATGATTCAGATTATTATTTAGACTTTAAATAATCAGAGACTTTCTCTAAACTACTCTAAAGCTTAGGTCTATAATCTTAAGGCTTGAGAACCCTAGTTTTATCCATGCTATACACCGCATCATAAATACTCATGAGATTTCTACATAAAATCATTTTGGTTTTGTAAAGATTTTAAGACATGAAAATCAAAAGTAAATAAATCAGAAACTTCCTTTTCATATCACTCAAAACAAAATCCTTGTCAGATAAGTTTGGATATTTCTCTAGATGTAGATACTGAACAGATTAATCTTTAGACTGCGTGCATTTAAATTCAAAAGTAAATACTGTGTCTATAAGAAAGTTTCATCTTGTTCATCTTTCCAACAACTTTGAATTCTCTTCAAATACTATAAACTAGGAAAACGATGATAAATTGATTCATGTGGTGATAGGTAAAAGAGTGTATCAGTCAAACAATCAAACTCAAACTCAACTCAGCAACCAGAAAAGGAAAAAAAAAAGAGAGAGCAAATATGATGGTAAAATGCCTACGAAGATAAGGGAGCTGCACAAGCAATTTTAGAGAAAAATAGGCGTGACTAGTTTGATGCCAATCACTGTTGCATTCAGAACAGGAAAAAAATCACATGAAAAATTGTATTCAGTGATCTTGTATGAAGAATAACATAGTTAATAAAGCTGAAAGATAAAAATAATCAATGAAAGCTCATTGGTAGAAGAACGGATGGCATTACAAAGAGGGAATGTTAAAGAAAATGCAGGGTGCAAACTCAAATTTACCATGATGATCCAGGACATAGAACAAGCCAAACGAAGTCCCAACAAGAATGTCCAAGTTCCCATCACCATCCAAATCAACCACCGAAGGCGAAGAGTATATATATGCACGAAATTTTGCAGTACTTGTACTTAAATCTAGTTCTCGAGTCCACTTAACTTGCTTTGTATCAAGGTTGAATACAACAACAGAACTGGCAACATATTTCCCAACATCGATATCACCAAGCTCTTTCAAATGCTCAGGATTGTCATAATACCTGTCAATCAGGTAACACCATTAGCATGGACTTCATCGACAGAAAATTGACCGAAAGGATATGCAATGACGTTGGAGAAAGTTCATTTTAAAAACAGCACACAATTAATATCTGACTTTCAATATATAAGAACAGGGCAAATATACAAAGTTGTGACACCAAAAAGAGAACTCACTCATGATCAAAGAAATATGAAACTGCAACAATCATTTCAGTTACTCCATCATTATCAATATCAGCAATCACCTGATGGAAAAAAAAAAAAAACAATGTCATCCGTGTGTCATAACTGGATCTTACTTGCATCTGTGAAGAAAAAGTCTTCTACTGCAATGCATTACTAGCAATGAGTTTTAGACTCACAGGAGTGCACAAGATATGCGAGTCAATATTCACATAATCCTCTAATCTCTCATGTTTCCTTTCTTTCCATTCTTCATCTCCCCACATGGATTCATCAACATAATCATCATAGTCATAACTGTACTCATCGGCTAATTCATCACTTTCACGGAATAGCTCAAATGATGAATCTGCATCTGCTTCTAACGCTTCATCATTTTCAACAGTTGCCGCATGAGCATTTTCATGGTCATTCTCTTTAGATTCTGAGCCACCTTCATGTGAACCCTTTGAATTGTCATCTTCGAGAAGCCTTCTTCTAGTGTTTGTTCCATTCTCTGCATTATTGGTTTCCTTCTCTACTGTAATGGTTCCATTCTGAGTTTTATTGGTTCCATTCTGAGCATTATCTGTTCCATTTGACCCAGCACCTACAGAAGAATTATCGACTTGCGAGGACAGTTTGATAATTGTTTTCGTTTGATTCTCGCTCATTTCCTTTCCAGTCCCAATGGATGCATTTGCTGGATGACTATTTTCTGTTGATGTAGAAATCGAAGAATTTGTTTCAGGTGTATTTTGATGTGTATTTCCAGTTGTGTCTACAAATTTGACAGCCAATGTTTACCAACAAGGTCAGTTTGTCAATGTTTCTTGATTTTTACTATGATAAAATGCCAGACCAAGCTCAAAATAGACCTGGACAGGATTCATGATATCATATAAACATTAAAATTTCCATGGAAAATAAAAATTAATATTCATCTTGTACTCCAGGACCAAGCTCAAATATAAATCAATACAAGGGCAAAGTATGCATCTAGATCTAAATGTGTATAAGGAGCCAATCAAGGGCTCAGAAAACTATTGAAGACAATGGGGATTAACACCTATTTTTGGCGCTTTCTAGTTCCTCCTACACTTGGATTACTACAGGAATGAACAATACAATTCAAATTACCACCCACAAGTTTTTGCTTTGCATTCAGCATTACCAAGAAAATATCAGATAGAATTATGATTTCAACATCTTCAGTACTGTAATCCCTAAGGGGGCCTGTTTGTCAACTTGGAATAAAGACTAGCAATGGGAATAGAAAAGAAAAGAAGTTCATTCATTTCCATCCATGGTGCTAGGTAAGCAATGGCTATGAGAACTAGAGAAGAAATGAAAAGAGATGCTTCCATATTTTATAGCCACTGACAGGATGCAGGTTATAAAACTAAAGCCAATAACACATCCATAAAATTACACTGCATTTATAACATTCATTCCCCCCCCACCCATACCCCAAGGTGACTATCCCTAAGGCCGCTACCACTATCATACAGTTAAATTTATTATGGTTATTGCATTGCTCTAATCTCCTTCCTAGTTCTTCACGCCGTGCACATTAAACTCATCCATTCCCATTCCAATACAGATTCCCTATTTATCATTCTTGGTTACCAGATGCGCCTGTAAAGAATGGAACGTCATATGTTTTAGTTTAACCGATCTTTAAGAGCAATTCTACAGTGTCTCATTTCTATAGTTATATTTCAAGAAGTCAATGGGGTTTTGAGACACACGATAGAGTGTAGCCTTCCTACATCCATAAACCCTCACACTCCAACCCTAAAAAAGATTTTAACTCAGAACTGCCAAGTTCAAATCCTAAGCTCAAACCATTGGCATCTGTTAGGGACTCTGTGTCACATATAAAATAATAGGATCAAACCAGCTTCTGTAATCCTTCAAAAGAAAGGGAAACAGGAACCACAGGCAACTTCCTCAGTTGACCAGTAAAATATTAACACTAAAGCAAATAAAAGCAGTACCGAAGGCACAAACAGTTATGAATCCAACATTAACTTACGAGACTGTGATTTGTTCGCAGTAGCCTCTAAGACAAGTTGGTCATCATGAACATCTGGGTGAGAACGATCCACGGGATCTGGATCCAGACCCACATACCAGTTCTTTTTAACTCTCCTACGAGGCACTTCCAGTTTATCAGTCATCATGTATCCTGAAACCCTAAAATAGAAAACATATAAAATCTATTAGCTTGGGCATCTAATCCAACACTACCTAAAACCAGTAATATAAGACAACAACTACATAACAACAACAGAAAAAAAATACCTGAAGAAGAGAACTTCACCATTGTAAGTAGCCAAAGCAATCTCCCTCACACCATCCTTGTCAATATCATATAGGAGAGGACTTGCATGCACCGTTGATTGGTGGAATGCAGGCCAACCTGATAAAATGTTGCAGTTGATCTTATTAAGCCGATTCATAACCCAGGATGAAAATCGAAATTGAAACTTTACCTGGGATTTTGTCTCCATCAGAACCTTCTAGAGCTTCAAGATAGTGAACAAAAGAAGGAACCACTACATCAAGTTTTCCATCACTAAAATAAATGCATGTAAATATCATTAAAATCCCAAATGATAATTAAGTAAACTAAGAGATTAGTTATATAGTTACCTATTGATATCGGCAATCAATGGAGTAGCGTAAACGCTAGAACTCACTTCGGTTTGCCATCTCAGCTCTAGATTTCTAGGGCAACGTGTATTCAACAACGCGTCCTCCTCTCTACACACGTAGGAATTCAAATTAACCAGATTAGACCTATCAAGCTAGCAGAAATCATAAAATGATTGAAATTAGTTGTAAAAAAAAAAAAAATCGAACTCACATGTCAGGGTAACCAAGGGCATCGTCCGTGGCTTCTCGGTCTCGAAATTTGTTCTTTTTGGACTCATCTCCATGAATGGAAGTGGTGAATAATAAGAAACAGATCAAGAAAGCTCTAATCGCTGGAGGTTTCATGTGATGGCTTTTGGTTTTTCACTTCAGAGGTAGAATTAATTAATTTACGGTTTAGAAACTGTTTGGTAAGTGGATAAGAGAATACGTAATCAAATTAATGGGGATTTATGGAATTTTGATAAACCTCATTAGGGTTCTATGGAGATCGATCGATCTCTCTCTCTATCTAAATTTTTTCGACGAAGAAGAGTTGAAAACTGAAGAGAGACGACGACATTTCAAAATGCCCCTTGGTTTTTGTTAAATTATAATCACATGCAGGTAGAATCTAATTATGAAGGATTTGATGGGTAAACTTATAATTTAATAGTTTTCGGTTCAGCTCGGTTCGGTTCGGGTCGTCTCGGGTCGTCTCGGGTCTACAGTTACCAATTTTCCGTGTCTAAAAGGCATTAAGTGACGCCGTTTAGCTACTAAAAAGTCCAACTTAGCTGTCAGTCAGTTGTACAAAATAAATGGAAGGATTGCATTATTATTATAATTATTATCTAATAAACTAAAACTGTTCATCCTTTTACTTATTAGAATCAACAGTGAAACGCTAACTTATTTTATTTTTTATTTTTTTTAAGTTACATTTTTTTCATTTTTTTTATTTTTTTGTTTTTGATGCCTTTAGCTTTTTTTTTCTTTGTTTTTTTTCTTTTAATAAATTTTATTTTGTTTAATTTAGTTTGTTAATGTTAATATTTTTTTAATTTAATTATCAGACTTTTATGACACTGATTTCGGGTTTAACAAGTTAACTTGGTTTCACAAGTTAACCTGAATATTTTTTCTTTTTAATTAATTTTTTTGTTTACTTTAGTTTGTTAATGTTAATTTTTTTTCTATTTAGTTATCAGACTTTCATGACACATATCAGGTTTCACTGGTTAACTTGGTTTCACGGGTTAACCCAGTTAATTCTGGATTAACCCGTCCATTTTTTTTTATTTAGTTATCAAACTTTCATGACAAGAATCCCAGGTTTAACGGGTTAATCTGGTTTGACGAGTTAACTCAGAGTTTTTTTTTTGCTTTTTTTTGCTTTTTAATTAATTGTTTTCGTTTACTTTAGTTTGTTAATGTTAAATTTCTTTCTATTTAGTTATCAAACTTTCATGACACATATTTCAAGTCTGACGGGTTAACCTGGTTTTACGAGTTAACCCAGTTAATTCTGGATTAACCCATCCATTTTTATTTGTTTTTTTTCTTTTGTTAATGTTAATTTTTTTTATTTAGTTATCAGACTTTTATGACACGGATCCTGGGTTTAACGGGTTAACCTGGTTTGACAAGGTAACTCAAAGTTTTTTTTTTTGCTTTTTTTTTCTTTCTTTTTAATTAATTTTTTTTCGTTTAGTTTAGTTTGTTAATGTTAAATTTCTTTCTATTTAATTATTAGACTTTCATAACACATATCCCGGGTTTGACTGGTTAACCTGGTTTCACGGGTTAACTGAGTTAATTCTTGATTAACCGGTCAACTTTTTTTTTCCTATTTAGTTATCAAATTTTCATGACATGAATCTCAAGTTTGATGGGTTAACCTGGTTTGAAGGGTTAACCCAGTTAATTCAGATTTTTTTTCTTTTTCTTCATTAATTGTTTTCTTTATGTTGGTTTTTTTTCTTTTTAATTAATATATTTAATTGTCACACTTTTATGACACGATCTTGCAGCTAGACCCACAGCCAAGGCTCTTGGATTTGGTGTTACAGTCAGACTCACTTAAACTTCAGTAATGAAAGTTTAATATTATTATTAATATTTTAAATATTACTCTTGGGTCAAGCATTGCAGTTAAACCCAAGGCTTTTGGTTATATTTTTGCAGAAAGACATAACACTCTTAGATCTTAGCCTTTTTTATATTTTTTATGCAAGAAAAAAAAAATTAACCCGTGGGTATGCCTTTGTTTTTTTTCCTTTTCCTTTTATTTTTAAGCTTTTTATTGTGGGTTGCATAGTGCAGTCCATAGTGAAAAAGCTATTGCCTTTAGTTTTTTTTTTTTTTTTGCTTTTTTTCTTTGTTTTTTAATTATTATTTTTAATAATATTAATTTTTTTCTATTTAATTATCAGATTTTTATGACACGGATCCCAGATTTGACGGGTTAACCCAGTTGATTCAGATTTTTTTTTCTTCAGTAGTTTTTTTTTCTTCCTGTGGGTTTTTTTAACTTTGCTTTTTTTCTTTTTAATTAATCTTTTTTTTTTAATTTACTTCATTAATATTAAATCTTTTTTTTTATTTAGTTATCACACTTTCATAACACAGATTCCAGGTTTAATGGGTTAACCTATTTGGCAGGTTAACCCAGTTGATTTAGATTTTTTTTTATTAGTTTTTTTCTTCCAATTTCATCTTCTAATATTGTATGCAGTCCACAGTGAAAATGTTGATGCCGTTAGTTTTTTCTTTTCTTTTCTTTTTATGCCTTTCATTGTGGACTGCACAATGGAGTTCACGGTGAAAAGGCTTGATGCTTTTTTTTGCTTTTCAATTAATTTTGTTGATATTTTTTTTTCTATTTAGTTATAAGACTTTCAAGACACAGATCTCAAGTTTGACTGGTTAAACCAGTTAATTTATACTTTTTTTCCTTTTTCTTCTTTAGTGTTTTCTTCTTATAGGTTTTTTTTCCTTTTCCTTTTCTTTTTAATTAATTTTTTTTATTTAATTTAGTTCATTAATATTAAATTTGTTTCTATTTAGTTATCGACTGATACCTTTAATTTTTGTTTTTACGCCTTTTGACTCTAGACTGCACAGTGCAGTCTACAGTGAAAAGGCTAATGCCTTTTGTTTGTTTTTGTTTTTGTTTTTTTTACTTTTGAATTAATTTTTTCTTTTAATTTGGTTTGTTTATGTTAATTTTTTTTTTTATATTTAGTTGTAAGACTTTTATGACACGGATCTCATGTTTGATGGGTTAGCCCAGTTAATTCAGATTTTTTTTTCCTTTTCTTCATTAGTTTTTTTCTCCTTATAGGTTTTTTCTTCTTTGTTTTCCCCTTTTTAATTAATTTTTTTATATATAATTTAGTTTGTTGATATTAAAATTCTTTTTATTTAGTTATCAAACTTTCATGACACGGATCTTAGGTTTGACGGGTTACCCAGTTAATTTGGATTTGTTTTCTTTTTCTTCATTAATTTTTTTCTTCATATAGGTTTTTTTCTTTTAACCCAGTTAGTTTTTTTCTTTTTTTTTTTCTCTTTGCTTTTTTGCCTCTTTTTTTTGTCTTTGTCTGTGGACTGCACAGTGCAGTCCACAGTGAAATGGTTGATGCCTTTTGTTTGTTTTAATTTTTTTCTTTTTAATTAATTTTTTTCATTTATTTTAGTTTGGTAATGTTAAATTTTTTTTTCTATTTAGTTATCAAACTTTCATGACACGGATCCCAGGTTTGACGGGTTAACCTAGTTAATTCTAGGGTAACCCGTCAATGTTTTTTTCTATTTAGTTATCAAACTTTCACGACATGAATTTAATGTTTGATGGGTTAACCTTGTTTGAAGCGTTAACCCAATTAATTTAGATTTTTTTTCTTTTTCTTCATTAGTTAATTTCTTCATGTTGGTTTTTTTTTTCTATGTTTTTTTCTTTTTACTTAATCTATTTAATTATCATATTTTTATGATACGACTTTGCAGCCAGACCCACATCCAAGGTTATTGGGTCTGGTATTGCAGTCAAACTCACTTAAACTTCGATCATGCAAGTTTCATGTTATTATTAATATTATAAATATTACTCTTGGGTCAGACGTTGCAACCAAACCCAAGACTCTTGGGTATAGCTTTGCAGAAAGATCTAACACTTTTAAATCTTAGTTTTTTATTTTATTTTTTATGCAAAAAAAATTGACCGCGGCATCGCGCGGGTCATCTAACTAGTTTTGTACTAAATGCTATCTTTATTTGTATTTTTTTCATTGTAAGCTTTAGTATTTGTTTGGTAATGCATTTTGGAATATTTTTGTAAAAAACATTTTTTAATTTATAATATATTAAAATAATATTTTTTAGATATTTTTATTGTTAATATTAGTGTATAGAAATTATCAAAACAAATACATAAAAAAATTAATTTAATAATTTTTTCAAATCAAAAACAATTTTAAACATATTTTTAAAAAACATATTCAACCACATTAAAAAAAAAAATACTCTTTATTTGCATAAATTTGTGTAATGAAAATCATTAAATCCAAGCCTCTTTCCATTCTTACAATTCCTTCTAATCCAAATCCAACCTTTAATAACTTCAAGGTATAAACATAATTTTATAAATCAACATATTTTATGCGCAACTCATTTATTTAAAAGGCCCTTGAATAAAAAAGTTAAAAACAGGGTGATAACCCAATATACATAAACTTGATAGGATATCATATCCAAAATCCTTAAACTTAGTTATGTGCTAAGATCAAATATTTGTAGGTTTGGCAAGATATCAGACTCAACCTTTTTGAACTCGGCTACACATTGAACCCAAGCACATATGGGTCTAGTAAAATGTCAAACTTGACCCCCTTGAACTTGGCTACACGTTGAACCCAAACGTTTGTGGGTGTGGCAATGTATCAAACCCAACCCCCTTGAGCTTGGTTACGCACCGAGCCCAAGCATATGGGTCTAGGAAGACGCTAGACTCCAATCCCTTGAGTTTAGCTACACGTTGAGCCCAAACACATTTAGATCTGGAAAGACATTGAATCCAAAATCCTTGGGTTTATAATCATTGTAGATCCAAACATATAGTCGATGGTTTTTATTAGCCTCATTTTGGGTCGCAAGCTATCCCTAAGACCTTTATAAAAGTTTATGGTAGTCATTGCCCTCCACTTCTAGGAGTATAAAAGTCCTCTAAAAGCCAATTATATTTCAATCGATATTAATGCTACGAAAATGTTATTCTCATCAACATTAATGTTGTATACAAAATAATTTATAAAAGTATTTTATAGCTCTATTGTTTATCCATTAGTACTAATAATTTGTAAGGGTAATTAAAGTACAAGGACTCTAAATAACCTCTGAACCACCTAGGTAAAGGATTCACGATCTTTATTCTCTTATCATACATTCTCAAAGCATTTATCACACAAAAGCTAAGAATAAACATTCTTGTTCTTAGAATTTAATGTTCTTCCCCTTATTCATTACAACCTTTAATGTAAAGTCACGAATTTAATCATTATAAGGTCTCTAAAACCCACAAAAGGAATTGTTTTGTAGGAATTAAGAGTTCTACAATCATCACTTTGCTCTTCCAATTCGTAGGAATAGAATGCTGACATGAACATATGATCATCCAATTTCCAACCACTCAAATCCTATTCTCGAGCATATTGGATCCTAGAAGATCACCAATTGGTGTTGTATGAACGATCAAAAGCCATCAACTATTTCTCTAGAGTTGGTTTTTGACACACCAAACTGCTATTAATGGTAGACAATAAAGAAACCCTAGGGATGAGGCATGTTACGAGCCTCCCTACAGCAACTGGCATGTCTGCTTCTTCAGAGTTTTAGTAACTCATTAATCGGGTGCAAGCTCTTACCCAAGTCATCTCGGCATCCCAGGGGCAACGACAAACCTTGCCATTCTAGCAAGCCCCTACATATGATGTAACTGTTTCGTTACCAGTTTCTCAACTATAAGTTGCCCCCTCTTTCAAGAGATAATCATCTTATCTAGAAGAGGCAGGGCAGGATGACATGTAGAGCTTTCCACTTAAATGATCCACTAGCCCCTTGGAGGTCATTCTCATCAACACAAAACTCTCCCAATAAACGATCACTCCAAATGTTATCCTTCTAGCCACTGTGGAATAGAAATCAGTTATCAATTATGTTATTCCACGCTAGAATCCTCTAACTCCCCAAAGTCTATCATGCAAAAAGCTGGAATAAGCATGGTCGTTTGACACCTACAATCCTCGTGAGATAAATGGATATCATTTATCTAAACGGGTCATGCATACTTATATTCCTAAGGAGTATATCTCTACAAAGATGACCTTAAACAATTATGATGACCTAGCAGATCTAAGAGAGCATGTCCAAAACATATGTAACAACCTTGAGCTAGTCATCCAAGATGGTAATGCCATATGTAAGATCCTACCTTTGACCTTTAGGGGGTCAACTAGAGCGTGGTATAACAGCCTAAAGCTAAGCTCTATCATGGGTTTCAATAATCTTTATGTGAAACTCGTGTCGCAATTCAACACCAATATACCCACTAAAAATAGCTCCATAAACTCTTTAGCATTACTCGGATAAGAGGGTAGTCATTTAAGATGGTGATGCCACATACAAGATCCTACCTATGACCTTTAGAGGGTCAACCAGAGTGTGGTATAACAACCTAAAGCCAAGCTCTATCATGGGTTTCAATTATCTTTATGCGAAACTCGTGTCATGATTCAACATCAACATACCCATCAAGAGGAGTTTCACTGAACTTTTTAGCATCACTCAGATAAGAGGGTAGCCCAGCCGAGTATATTTATAGATGTTCAAAATGGAAGAATTAATAGAGCTGATAACTGACATGACCAAAAGATTGATGTCTTCTCCCAAGTGCAGGAGTGTCGAAGTAATAAATAACTCGGCAAGACCGGGGTCGAACCATAGAGAGGTTAATTGTATAAATTATAAATAACAATACAACAACAACAACAATAATAACAATAATAGTAATAGTAATAGTAATAATAATAATAATAATAATAATAATAATAATAATAATAATTATTATTATTATTATTATTATTATTATTATAATACGTGGCGTTGTTATACCTGAGAATGATCTAAAAGATCGGGTCACAGGTTTCCAGCCTATATACTGAGTTTATGAAAAGATCAAAGAGATATATTATATAATATAAACAGATTTCTGATGCGAATGAACAAGGCAAGACCAATAATGTCAGGATCCTTGATCAAACACAGAGCATACTTAACGTACATAAAATATAACAAGAATGTAAATAGTAGTAGTAGTAGTAGTAGTAATAAAAGAAGAGGAAGAAATTAATGAGAACTTTAAGATGAAAGATTAATGTAAGGATTAAACAATGATAAAAACAAATGTCAAGGTTAGAGGATCCACTAATGGTATTTCAAACAAGTATAGTATAAACTCTCATTACGCAACTAGAAACCACACACGAAGGAGGTTCCAATCGGATGATTTATCATTAATAGCTCATTATAAATTGTTAACATGATCATATTAATTATCTTATTTATATAACACCAAACTTTTAAATATTGTCAGGAATTCATGATGCTAACTTATGGTGACAACAAATCAAGTTCCTTTCATAGCACAAGTGGAGGTAATACCATACGGTTGGGCTATGAGAGTGCCAAGCATTTGTTGTACCAAGTGTTATACAACACAAATCTAGATTAACCATTTAACAAGCAAGGTATTAAGAATTAGTAAGATAAAAAGATAAGACATGTTAATATTAAACATTAAGGTCCATGTTGATTTCTCCAACCAGGGTTGTATGTTTGCGAATATGGGTTATGATTGGGCATTTGGAAACTGTTTAAAGCATGAGCTTGTTCATGGAGGCATTCCTTGAAAGAAGGCAAAGTTGGATAATTATTGGTTGCATGTTCATTTGTTTCACAGATTTGACACACAATGTCTTGAACAGATTTTAATTGACCACTCTTTTTCAATTCTAGTGCCTCGACTTTTCTAGCTAAAGATGCAAACTTGGCTTGGAGGTCATGATCTTCCCTAAGGTTGTGTGTACCTCCACTAGATGTATGAGGTTGAGTTTTACTTGATGTCTCATAATTACCTGTGGTGTCCCAATTTTGAGCATTTTCGGCTAGCAAGTCTAGGTACTCCATTGCTTCATTAGGGTCTTTATCTTCAAAAGTTACATTGCACATCAATTCAACCATTTGCCTATCTTTAGGTGTTAACCCTTCATAAAATTATGAAACCAATCTCCATGTTTCAAAACCATGATGAGGGCAAGTATTAAGCAATTCTTGATACCTATCCCAACATTGGTAAAATGTTTCACCTGGTTTTTGAGTGAAAGTGGTGATTTGTCTTTTGAAAGAGTTGGTTCTGTGAGATGAAAAAAATTTCTTTAAAAATTGTTGTTGCATTTCATCCCAAGAACAAATAGATCTTGGTCTAAGATTTTGTAGCCATGTTTTAGCTTTATCTTTTAATGAAAAAGGAAAAAGCTTTAATCTAATGGTATTCATGCTACAATTTAAGTCATTATAGGTATTACAGACCTCATCAAATTCCCTTAAATACAAGTATGGATTTTCTAGGTCTAAGCCATGAAAAGAAGGTAAAAGTTGAATAATGTCTGGCTTAAAATTAAAATGGGATGTATCAGGAGGGAAAACTATGCATGATAGTGTACTTGTTCTTATGGGATTTATGTGATCTCTAAGTGTTCTCATACGGTTATTCTCATTATTCTCATTATGAAGCAATTGATTATCTTTTTTGGCCATATTTTCTGAAAATAATGAGGATACCCTACAAATTCTATCACTTAATGTACATGACCAAATACTCATGCACGTGTAGAAAGAGAATAAAAGGAAGAAGAAAACAAAAGAAAACGAAACAAAGTTAGATACAAGAAAAGTGAAAAGAGAAAATAAAATAAATACTATAATTTGTACAAGAATTTACCACCCCGGCAACGGTGCCAAAAACTTGACACGACCAAAAGATTGATGTCTTCTCCCAAGTCTAGGAGTGTCGAAGTAATAAATAACCTGGCAAAACCGGGGTCGAACCACAGGGAGGTTAATTGTATAAATTATAGACAACAATAATACTACAACAACAGCTATAACAGCAACAGCAACAACAACAACAACAACAACAACAACAATAATAATAATAAAGAAGAAGTTGATGAGAACTTTGAGATGGAAGATTAATGTAAGGATTAAACAATAATAGAAACAAATGTCAATGTTAGAGGATCCACTAATGGTATTTCAAGAAGAAGTTGATGAAAAATTTGAGATGGAAGATTAATGTAAGGATTAAACAATAATAGAAACAAATGTCAAGGTTAGAGGATACACTAATGGTATTTCAAACAAGTATAGTATAAACTCTTATTACTCAACTGGAAACCACACACGAAGCAGGTTCCAATCGGATGATTTGTCATTAATAGCTCATTATAAATTGTTAACATGATCATACTAATTATCTTATTTACATAACACCAAACTTTTAAATATTGTCAGGAATTCATAATGCTAACTTATGGTGACAACAAATCAAGTTCCTTTCATAGCACAGGTGGAGGTAATACCATACGGTTGGGCTATGAGAGTGCCAAGCATTTGTTGTACCAAGTGTTATACAACACAAATCTAGATTAACCATTTAACAAGCAAGGTATTAAGAATTAGTAAGATAAAAAGATAAGACATGTTAATATTAAACTTTAAGGTCCATGTTGAGTTTACACACTATACTTATTCTTACACCATTAGTGTAACCTTTTCACCTTGACATAATAAACTTAGCTAAACATAATGAAGAAGAGAAACATAAATAAACAAAATAAAAACATAAACAAGATACAAGTTAACTAAGTAAAGGAAAGGAAATGAAAAGCATAAACAAGATATTAATGAAAGCAAAACTTAAGTATTACAAAAAAAATATAAAGAGAGAGAGGAAGGGAAAACTCTTGATCTGAACCACCAAGCCCCTAAATACATGGCAAATGCCTCCTTTTATAGACTAAAATTCAGAATTATTGATTTGATGACTAATTGTTGAGTGGGTGGCCAACTCTTGACTTTGTGAAAATCCTTATCTTCTTGTCTGAATAAAACGAAATTGCTAGAATCAGAACTAGGACCACTTGAACACATGAAAGTTGTAGGAAATTGACTCAGCTTTCCAGGAAAAAAAATGGAGATCATTTGGACTTCTAGAACTCCATATATGGGCCAAACACTGAACAATATCCGGACTGCAGGACAGATTCAGACTTCTCCGTTGTTACTATAATTGGGACTTGCAAACGGCCTTTTTAGATCTTGGTGTCCACATAAAAGTTGTAGGCCTATGTCTTAATGAATTTGTGTAAAAATATGAGATCATTTTGACATCTAGAACTTGAGATATGACCCAATTACCAAACAATGTTCCAGTTTGAACTGCACCAACATCTCTTTTCTAAGTTTGGCCCTCTCTTTGTCCTTTCAATTTCCATACTTGAACTCATTAATCAATCCTTTGATTTATGTGAGAGACATGCATTTAAGATGAACATTTACCATATATTAAGGCATTTTATAGTATTAGACTTGTTATTATAAAACATGCTTTAGTTAAGGAGTTATTGATACTTTAAGTGCAAAATGATGATATAAAACCTTGATAAATATGCACTTTCAAGTACTAATCAATAACCTTAGAAGCTTTGATAAGTTGGGTAAGAAAAAAATTCCCGTGGAAAGACCTATATGCCCTATTAGACAAAAGCCTTATGAAAGTAAAACAGGTTATGGAAAATCATAAATGGCGATATGGACCTCCTTTTTTCTATCAAGAGTTTCAGGATGAAAAGCCTTTCAACCAAAGTTGTTCTCTTATCAGAAAGAATAATTCAAAGAAATGTTAAAAAAGGCTAGTGAGAGAACATGTGCAATACCTTGAGAGGAGGAACACCATCCCTCAAAACACCACCCTCACAAAAGTTTTCATAGCCATTAAAGGAAAAGACCATGTTTAGTATCTACCTTCCATAATATCACCTCCACACACATGCACATCTAAAAATTGTTTGTTCCACATTCATAAATGGCATAATACTAAAGAATGCTATACACCGATAAAGGAAATTGAAAGGCTGATAGCTATGGCATTTGAACTAATTTGTAAAAGGAAATGCCTATATGAACCATGATAGAGAATAACCTAGTCAACTCATCCAAGCTCTGATTAAGATAAATGTGATTCTAGAGGGCACCTAGGTAGAGGGGACACCTTTAGTGGCAAAAGGAAATATGAAAAACAGGTCATAACAATAGCTCGTCAGCAAAGTTCATGGCACAAGCCTATTGTTTTCACTCTAAAAGATAGAAATGGGTGATTTATCTTTATAAGGATGCACTGGTTATTTCCATGGTTCTGGTTAACCATAGAGTCCACAAGTATTGGCGGATGGTGGCAACTATGTCAACATCTTTTCCAAAGATGTTATGTCTTAGATGGGGATAGACCCCTCAAGGATGACTCATTTGAAGGCCTCTTTGATAAAGATTGAAGGATCATGAGTACTTGTAAAGGGTGCATTGAAGATCCTAGTCATGATTGACATGTACCTAAGATACCTTACCCTCTAATAAACTTTTATAATGATAGACATGGCTTTAGCCTATAATGCAATAATAGAAAGGCCTCTCATACACCAGATCAATACAGTTATAAGCATGCGGTACATGATCTTGAAATTTCTACTTAGAATAGGTGGCTACTATAGGGATTATATGTCAATGGATCCTTCAATTCTAAAGGTAGTGGTGCTGAAATAATGCTTATAAGCTTTCATGGAAAAGTCTTCGAGTATGATATTTGTTTTGAGTTTTTAGCCACCAAAATATGTCATAGTATATGTTGTAATATATTTTTGGGTCTCCACAAAATAATAATAATAATAATAATAATAATAATAATAATAAATAAATAAATAAATAAATATATACCCAGAATAAATTAGAAAAAATAATAGGAGTCGGGAGCACTTAGAAAAATTGATTAAGGAGGATAAAAATACAAAGATTGAAATTTTGACAGTATATTCTTAAATGATGAGAGCCCTGTTGGAAAAAGAAAGTTTAATTTGAGGAGAAAAGTTTAAAATTGGATGTTTATGGACTTAATTGGATTTTATTGAAGATTTAATTGAATTTATAGAGGGTTTGATTGCAAGAAAATGGATTTTTAAGTCAATTTGGGCTTTAATTGGAAGAAATTAAAGTTCTAGGGTCAAATTATAATTTTTAAAAGTTGATTTGGTCAAATTAGGGGCTTAATTGCATAAATATTGAAGTTTGGTGGCCAATTAGGGACTTAATTGAGGAAATCCAAAACCAAGGACCAACTTGGAAAAGGTGCGTAAATAGAGGGGCTATAATTAACCAAATCAGGGGCCAAATTGAAGAAATTGAAAGTTTATTGATTAATTGAGGGTCAAATTGCATAAATCAGAAAACAAGGACGAAAGTGAAAAATGCTGCCAACTATAGGGGCGGCGATTGAAGTTGGCAGGGATGCAATTAAATTAATTCTTAAAATCAAAATTATATTTGAGGACTTAATAGAACAAAGGATAAATTGAGGGCTGATTTGAAAATTGACGCGTTTTGGCTTCTTTTTTTATTTACATGAAACGACGCATTTTATTCAAAATGACGTCGTTTCATGTTAAAAAAAAACAGCAGAACGATGTCGTTTTGAATGACAATGTTCCTCTTTCTTCTTCCCATAGACGTGCAGTAGGGGAAGAAAGAAAATTTTTGTTTTTTCTTCTTTAATTCTGCTGCCTCTCTCTTCCCACGTGCTCTACAAAGAACCGAAGCCCCACACCTTTTGATGATGAGAAACTAGGGGAGCCATGCCTCGCCAGCCGCGCCCATTGGCCAACCAACCGGCACCGCCCTACTCCCCATGTGCAACAATAAAGAGCCCCGCTCCTTTGGCTCTATAAATAGCACCCAACGCCAGCACAGGAAGGGGACAGAAGGAAAAGAGGATGAACCAAAGAAGGAAAAAAAAGAACAAAAAAGGAACCAAAACGGAGAGAACGAACCAAAAAGAGAGAGAGAACGAATTGAAAGAAGAGGAAAGGAAATGAAGGGAAGGGAAGAGCAGTAACCACTCTCCCCGCCGCTTGAAACAATAGCACCGTCGCTTGTAGTCATCATCCGTGAGCCACGACACCGCCATCGGCCTCCATCGCAGCTCCGCTAGTGAAGTAGTCAGACCTGCAAGGCACTGCCTCCTCCATGCCAGGTAACTCTTCTTCCCCTCATTGTTTTTCATTTTGTTGTTTCTTTCTCCTGCATGCAGAACGATAGTGTTCTGCATGCAGGAGGTGGGGAGGGGGGAAATAATTCCCCCCTCGTCAGTTATGTTGTTGGGCCATGCTGATTTTGGCCCAGGATTGTTGGGTTTTTTTTCTTCTCTGGGCCAGGTTGGTTCTGGCCCAACCATATTGTTTTTTTGGGCCAAGTTGATTCTGGCCCAGCCTTGATGTATGGGCCAGGTCTGGCCCAAACAAAAAAAAAGTGAATTGTTGGGCCGAGACTGGCCAAACCCTTTCGGGCTGAGTCCGGCACAGTTAGCTAGCCCACATTATATTATATATTATAATGTTATTATATATATAATTAAAAAAAATCTCAAAAATCCTTAAAATTTTTGTTGATTTTCCTGCATATTTTTGTTAAAAATTTCTTAATACTGATTTGTATTTTTATACTATAAATATACAAATCCAGTATTAAAATATCTGGTTTTCATCAAAATATTGCAATTTTTTTTTTATAAAACCAAAAAATATTTTGTTTTCATGCATATGGCCAAGTCTCTTAAAGATTTTTAAAAATCATCACATCGTATTTTCATAAAACAAAAAAAAAGCATATTGTTTTTTTACACATAAAACAAAAAAATTCAAAAAAGGTTTTAACATGCACTTTGGCTTTAATAACAAATGTGTTGGAGCCATGAGAACTTGGCCAATATTTCAAAAATTCTAAAAAATTCTTTTAGTATTTGGGATTACGAATTTATACATAAAACGTATTCTTGATATTATAAATATAGTTTTTTATATAGACATTAGAACGATTAGGATTTTACCCGATAAGATAAGGATCTCCTTATTGAGGAGTACTTTTCTTGAACCATAAACAGACTAACAATTAAAATAGGATAACACCTTAGCTTTTTATCAGACAATCAAACAATGCAGCTTACCTTAGGTAAGGTGTATTTGGGGTGTTAATACCTTTCTTTTACGCAATCAGTCCCCATACCTGATCTCTTAGACCAGTTAGGGTTCCTAGTGACCAAAATATTAGGTGGCGACTCCCATTCCATTTTCCACTGATAAACAACAAGAATTTCTTATCTCCCTATATTTGCCATATAGATATTACATTTTAGATTTAAAGTGGAACAATTTTCGCCACGACGCCGCACACGTGCGACATAATGGCAACTCCACTTAGGGCCTTATAGACTAAGCTTTGTTTTTGTCTGATTTGTTTGTGTTTTCGTGTGTTTATTGTTAGTGTCTTTCCTTTTGTTATTTGCGTATATGCTTTATATTTTTACACATATTGTTCATGTATTGTACAAAACTGTCTCATGTATCACTTACTTTAATTTTGAGAAGCACAAATAAGCCTTAAGTTAGGTGGGGGATTAGCAATTGGCCTTAAGACTATTGGTCAGGGTTTAGATGCGTGAAACACTCAACTCATATCTGAGTGCTTGCTTGGTAATGGTGGGCATATTTGCATTAATTGTTCCTTACAGCGCCCCCATACTGTCTTTACGAAGAATGTCACTTGGCAGATATGAGACACTTTCAAGACCAGATAGAAAACCTACCCACTCTCACTTAATAAATAGAGCTTGTCCTTAGGATTTTTATCTTACTTTCATTTGCATCAAGATTAATAATGTTAAATTCACCAATACAAGTTTTTGAGCTGAAATCATGACTAAGTACCTATCTTTCTTTCTAATGTGTTTTAGTAAGCTACTATGATAAGAACTTGGCAAACCCTCTATTACAACAATAGGTTCGACTCAGAAATCTTGCCTTAAAAAATAATAATTTTTTTTTTTACAAAAGTCATGAATCAGCTCTAAAATACACATCGCATGTGCATCATATTTTCATCATGCATTTGTTTTTAATTTATCATATGCATTCCAAATCATGAAACATAGGTCCCATATCCAAAGTCCACCACACCCGGTCCAGATCAAGGATGGAGAACGAAGAAAGAGCTCACTTAGAGTCACATTATCAGACCGAGTTGGAATCCGTAAAAAATAAAGTTGCTCGGCTGACCGATTTACTTGAGTAACTTCTAAGAGCTAAGAATGGGGAAGGAACATCAGCACAACAGCCTGAAGGAGCGCCAGTAGTTCACATCCCTCAAGCATCTCAAAACCAGGGGGCAAACTTGGCTAATGAACAACATTTTGTGCCTATTACCCCTATCCAGCCAACTCATGCTCCAATCATCATGGACTTAACAACGGAGGGAATCTTGGACAATAGGTCTCCTAGTTTGATGGACCAAGACAAGCTGTTTGCTTTGGAAAAAAAAATTAAAGGCAATTGAGGGTAATGATTGGTTTGACCCTATGCGAGCAGCCGAAGTATGCCTAATACTAAACATCGTTGTGCCAAAGGATTTTAGGATACTAGAGTTCATTAAGTACACCGGCTTGGAATGCCCAAACACTCACCTTCGATCCTACTATAACAAAATGGCAGAAGTAATCTGTGATGATAAATTGATAATCTATTTCTTTCAAGATAGTCTCGCAAGATCTGCTTTGAGTTGGTACATGAGGTTAGAAAGTGTTAGGATCAGGAGCTGGAGAGATTTGGTGGAGGCGTTCCTTAAGCAGTACAAGTTTAACCTGGAAATCGCTCCAGATCGAACAAGTCTAATGTCCAACCCCCTTTGATAGAAACAGAGATGGTGGCCTTGTTTGCCAATACCTGCAAGGCACCTTATTATGAGCATTTAATAGGTAGCTCATCTCAACATTTTTACAATGTGGTATGCATAGCTGAAAGGACAGAGCAAGGGATTAAAGCTGGACGCCTAGCTGAGCCATCGGAGACGAAGGGTTTTATTGGAAGAAAAATGGAAGGTGACGTTAACAGCTTGGAAGGTGGGTACAAGGGCAAGAGAATGGATTCACATAACCCACAAATACCACCCCGGCAACGGTGCCAAAAACTTGACACGACCAAAAGATTGATGTCTTCTCCCAAGTCTAGGAGTGTCGAAGTAATAAATAACCTGGCAAGACCGGGATCGAACCACAGGGAGGTTAATTGTATAAATTATAGACAACAATAATACTACAACAACAGCTATAACAGCAACAGCAACAACAACAACAACAATAATAATAATAAAGAAGAAGTTGATGAGAACTTTGAGATGGAAGATTAATGTAAGGATTAAACAATAATAGAAACAAATGTCAAGGTTAGAGGATCCACTAATGGTATTTCAAGAAGAAGTTGATGAGAACTTTGAGATGGAAGATTAATGTAAGGATTAAACAATAATAAAAACAAATGTCAAGGTTAGAGGATCCACTAATGGTATTTCAAACAAGTATAGTATAAACTCTTATTACTCAACTGGAAACCACACACAAAGGAGGTTCCAATTGGAACACCAAATTTGTCATTAATAGCTCATTATAAATTGTTAACATGATCATATTAATTATCTTATTTATGTAACACCAAACTTTTAAATATTGTCAGGAATTCATGATGCTAACTTATGCTAACAACAAATCAAGTTCCTTTCATAGCATAGGTGCAGGTAATACCATACGGTTGGGCTATGAGAGTGCCAAGCATTTATTGTACCAAGTGTTATACAACACAAATCTAGATTAACCATTTAACAAGCAAGATATTAAGAATTAGTAAGATAAAAAGATAACACATGTTATTATTAAACATTAAGGTCCATTTTGAGTTTACACCATACTTATTATTACACCATTAGTGTATCCTTTTCACCTTGACATAATCAACTTAGCTAAACAGAATGAAGAAGAGAAACATAAATAAACAAAATAAGAACATAAATAAAATACAAGTTAACTAAGTAAAGGAGAGGAAATAAAAAGCATAAACAAGATATTAATGAAAGCAAAACTTAAAAATTACAAAAAAAAAAATATATAAAGAGAGAAAGCAAGAGCAAGCTCTTGATCTGAACAATCAAGCCCCTAAATGCATGGCAAATGCCTCCTTTTATAGGCCAAAATTTAGAAGTATTGATTTGATGACTAATTGTTGAGTGCGTGGCCAACTCTTGACTTGGTGAAAATCCTTATCTTCTTGTCTGAATAAAACGTCATTCCTAGCATTAGAACTAGGTCCACCTATACGTATAAAAGTTATAGGAAATTGTCTTAGCTTTCCAGGAAAAAAATATGGAGGTCATTTAGACTTCTAGAACTCGAGATATGGGCTGAACACTAAATAGTGTCTGGGCTGCAGGACAGATTCAGACTTCTCCGTTGTTGCTATAATTTGGACTTGAAAACGGCCTTCTTAGATCTTGACGTCCACATGAAAGTTATAGGCCTATGTCTTCCCTAATCTGTGTAAAACTTTGAGATCATTTAGACATCTAGAACTCAAGATATGACCCAATTACCAAACAGTGTTCCAGTTTGGACTGCACCAACATCTCTTTTGCTAAGTTTGGCCCTTTCTTTATCCTTTCAATTCCAATACTTAAATTCATCAATCAATCCTTTGATTTATGTGATAGGCCTGCATTTAAGAGGAACATTTATCATATATTAAGGCATCTTATACTATCAGACTTGTTATTATAAAACATGCTTTAGTTAAGGAGTTATTGATACTTCAAGTGCAAAATGATGATATAAAAACTTGATAAATATGCAATTTTAAGTACTAAACAGAGGTCGCCAGAAGGGATCACATATTTCAAATTTGGTTAAAGGGAATCACTAGATGGGATCCCAGGTTAATTGGGCTACAAATATAGTTTTTTGGTTTTGGTTAAAAGAGGTCGTTAGAAGGGATCTTAGGTTAACACAACCGTAATACTGATATCAGCTTTGGCTAAGGGAAATCGTCAAATGGGATTTAGGTTGGCGAAGCTACAAATATAGATTTTTAGTTAAAAGAGATCGCCAGAAGGGATCTCAGATGGAATGTCAGGCTAATCGAATCGAAGTTAGAATTCAGAGGATCGCCAGATTGGGATCTCGAGATGACTAAGTTTTGATCATAGTTTTTGGGCTGAAGAGGATTGATGTAAAGACAGTTTTAGATCGATCAGACTTCGACAAGATCAGTTTTGTTTATCTTTATAAAACTTACTTTGTAAAACCCCTGCTCCGTAAGTATTATAAGGAGGGGGCATCTGTTGTATCCTATTTTTGGGTCCCCACACAAAAAATAATATATATATATATATATATATATATATATATAAAGATATAATAATAATAATAATAATAATAAATATATAGCCGGAAGAAATTAGAAAAAATAATAGGAGGCGAGAGCGCTCAGAAAATGGTTAGAAAAATTGATTAAGGAGGATAGAAATACAAAGATTGAAATTTTGACAGTATATTCTTAAATGATGAGAGCCCTGTATGAAAAAGAAAATTTAATTTGAGGAGAATAGTCCAAAATTGGATGTTTATGGATTTAATTGGATTTTATTGAAGGTTTAATTGAATTTATAGAGGGTTTGATTGCAAGAAAAATAGATTTTTAAGTCAATTTGGGCTTTAATTGGAAGAAATTAAAGTTCTGGGTCAAATTATAATTTTTTAGAGTTGATTTGGTCAAATGAGGGGTTTAATTGCATAAATATTGAAGTTTGATGGCCAATTAGGACTTAATTGAGGAAATCTGAAACCAAGGACCAACTCGGAAAAGACACGTTAATAGAGGGGCTATAATTAACAAATCAGGGTCCAAATTGAAGAAATTAGAAGTTTATTGATCAATTAAGGGTCAAATTGCATAAATCAGAAACCAAGAACCAAAGTGAAAAAGGTGCCCAACTATAAGGGCGGTGATTGAAGTTGGCAGGGATGCAATTGAGTTAATTTTTAAAATCAAAATTACATTTGAGTACTTAATAGAACAAAGGATAGATTGAGGGTTGATTTGAAAATTGACGCGTTTTGGCGCCTTTTTTTATTTAAATGAAATGGTGCATTTTGTTCAAAACAACGTTGTTTCATGTTTAAAAAAAAAAGAACAAAATGGTGTTGTTTTGAACGACATTATTCCTCTTTCTTCTTCCCCTGGACGTGTAGTAGGGGAAGAAAGAAATTTTTTGTTTTTTCTTCTTTAATTATGTTGCCTCTCTCTTCCCACGTGCTCTGCCAAGACCTGAAGCCCCACGCCCTTTGATGATGAGAAACTAGGGGAGCCACACTTGCCAGACGCGCCTACTAGCCAACCAACCGGCGCTGCCCTGCTCCCTATGCGCAACAATAAAGAGCCCTGCTCCCTTGGCTCTATAAATAGCACCCAATGCCAGCACAGGAAGGGGACAGAAGGAAAAGAGGACAAACCGAAGAAGGAAAAAAACAAACGAAAAAGGAACCAAAATAGAGAGAACGAACTAGAGAGAGAGAGAGAGAGAGAGAGAGAACGAACCGATAAAAGGGATAAACGAATTGAAAGAAGAGGAAAGGAAACGAAGGAGAAAGGAAGAGCAGTAACCGCTCTCCCCGCGGCTTGAAACAGTAGCACCACCGCTTGGAGCCACCATCTGTGAGCCACGACACCGCCATCGGCCTCAATCGCAACTCCACCAGCGAAGCAGTCAGACCAGCAAGGCATCGACTCCTCCGTGCCAGGTAACTCTTCTTCCCCCTCATTGTTTTTTGTTTTTTTGTTCTTTTTCTCCTGCATGCAAAACGATAGTGTTCTGCATGCAGGAGGTGGGAAGGGGAAAATAATCCCCCCCCCCCGTCAGTTATGTTGTTGGGCCAGGCTGATTCTGGCACAACATTGTTGGGTTTTGGGCCAGGCTGATTCTGGTACATCATTGTTGGGTTTTTTTCTTCTATGGACCAGGCTGGTTCTGGCCTAGCTATATTGTTTTTTTGGGTCAGGCTGATTCTGGCCCAGTCCTAATGTATAGGTCGGGTCTGACCCAAACTAAAAGAAAGTGAATTGTTGGGCTGAGATCGGCCTAACCCTTTTGGGCTGAGTCCGACCTAGTTAGCTAGGTTGGCCCAGCCCACATAATATTATATATTATAATGTTATATATATATATATATATATATATATATTAATAATTAAAAAAATTCCAAAAAATCCTTAAAAAATTTGTTGATTTTCCTGCATATTTTTGTCAAAAATTTCTTAATACTGGTTTGTATTTTTATACCTTAAATATATAAATCCAGTATTAAAATATCTAGTTTTCATCAAAATATTGCAAAAACAATTTTATAAAATCAAAAAATATATTTTTTTTCATGCATACGACAAAGTCTCTCAAAGATTTTAAAAAAAATCATCAAATTGTATTTTCATAAAAAAGTAATAAAAAAAAAGAGCATATTTTTTTTTTACACATAAAACAAAAAAATTTCAAAAAGGTTTTAGTATGCACTTTGGCTTTAATAGCAAGTTTGTTAGAGCCATGAGAAGTTGGCCAATATTTCAAAAATTCTAAAACAACTATTTTTTTCTTCTTTTAGTATTTGGAATTACGAATTTCTTATCTCCCCGCATAGCCACGACGCCGCATATATGTGACAGTATAAAGCTCTCCTAACAGGTTTAGGCTTAATAAAAACGTTGAAAGCTTTTCCTCTTTTTATCCACGATGAATTCCAGTTGGTAATAGAACAATGTCAAGGGATATTCGAAACTAAAGACCCCACTTTAATGAAGTATTTACAAAAAGTCCAAACATATCTTTTATATATATATATAAAAGAGGGAAAGGAAATAATAATTGATCATATTTTAATTTGGAAAAAAAACAATAGTGTGGATCTCTTGTCCAAATTAGTGAGCACCAGTTCGGTCGACCTCCTAGAGAGACCTAGTATAGAAAAAGGGTCAGGTATCGCCTTAATTGATACAAATGATGATTGGAGAACTCTTATTAAGAATTGTCTGCACACATGAGAACTGCCTCAAATAGTAATGAGGTCATTCATCTAACTGGACGAGTAGTAGAGTACTACCTAGTTAATGAGGTCTTGTACAAATGATATGTCTTAGCTTATTTGTTCAAGTGTTTATCTCTAGCATAGAGCATTCATGTTTTGTGGGAAATTCATGAGGGAATATGTGATCTACGCATTGGCTCTAAAGCTCTTATTGCTTAGGTCACCAAAGCAAGTTTTTATTGGCCAATAATTATTAATGATGCTACCAACTTAGTGAAATTGTAACAACCCCAACATTTGTATTCAAAACAATGAGTAAGGACATAATAATTCAATTAAGATTAAGGATTTTTTTTGTTTCTGTAATCAATAAAAATTCGGCATAGTTTTCTCTATATTTTTAGGTACCAAGTTATCGAATTTCTTCCACAATTCCCAAATTAACAAATCTCTTACTCGTCCTATCATCCAGGACATCCTCCTCTCATTACATCACAACTTCTCAATAATCAAATTCACACATGTCTAAACAATTTAATATCCCACATTTATATGGATGCAATTTAAAGAATTATTCTAAAAATTATAACTGAAGTATATTACACAATGCAAAGATTTACAAATAAAAACCATTAATGAAATTATAATCGAAATAAGTTCATAATCAAGATTATACTACACAAAAGAGCTTTCGATAAACTGTAGACGCGTTAAATTACATAACAAAATGATAAATTCATTCATGACAACATGATATCCAACAAAATATAAGGAAACTAATCTATTGTTCAGTTTGATAGGGGGATGTACCTGAAAATAGATTTAATACAATAATTCAATTAGACAAATGAAAAAAAAAGATATCCATAAAATTCTTTCTACTTTTCTTTCTTTCTTCCTTTCTTTTTGTAAATTTAGTCAAAAGATCATTAAATTAACTTGCTCATCTAGTATTATATATCAATTAAATTTCGAAATAATCTATGATTTTGTTTTTATTTTTTTTTAACATCAACAAAATATAATTATCCCTATTGCCCAATTAACACGGCATTACATTCACTAATAGATGATTAATTTTTCTACTAGTCCATTCAACAAGCACTATTGTTATCAGTCCAAAAATTAGTTTAACGTTTCACCCATTCATCAGGGTACAAATCCCATTAACCAGGGAATTAATTCTTCATCTCGTCCATTTGCCAGGGCACTAATTCCATTAAATCAAGAATTATTTCAACAATTTACCCATTCCCCAGGGTACTAATCCCATTAACCAGGGACTTAATTCCTCATCATGCCCATTCACCAGGACATCAAACTCATTAATTCAGTAATTAATTCAACGATTTTTTCAATCACCAGGGTTCTAATCCCATTAACCAGGAAATTAATTTCTTATCACGCCTATTCACCAGGGCATTGATCCTGTTAATTCAGGAATTAATTCATCGTATCGTATATCTTATTTTCTCAAGTAAACAACATAATAGTTTCTAATATATCAACCACAATTACTCAAATAAAAAAATACATATTGACCAATATTAAATTTGGGCATCATGTAATTACCTGACGACTAAGCTCAAGCCAAAGTTCCATGTTGTGGTGTCGGCCTGACAGCCTCTCCTGAATTGACAAGTATATCACATCATTATTCCACTTTTTATATTGACACACTAAATAAATAAAATCCTTCCAATTATCCTTTCATTTGCCAAAATGAAATTTAGAGAGAAACATGAAAATTTCCTTCTTCCTTTTGTATATTTCCTTCATATTTTTTCAATTTCCACATTGTAACACAATTCATTTCATCATTCAAAACAATATATATTCTTTAAATGTATTAATTTAATTTATTTTACCAAAATTTAAATTAAAGGAAAACATATAAAAAAATACATGATATGTTCACTCTTTAACATTAATATCATCTCTTTCCTATACAATCTCATCATCTTATTCAAATTCTTGAATTTTATTCTTCTTATTATTATTTTTCAAAAAACCCCTTCTTCAAGAACACCTAAAATTTTCTTCAATTACCATAATTTCTTACTTTCTTTACTCACTTCAATAATCTTAACACAATTTCACAATCAATTGTAATTTTCCCCAAAATTTATCATGAACTCTAATTTTTCATTTCACAAAGTTCAATCAATTTAAAAGCATTAATTCTTCAAGAATCTTATTTAAAAGTGTGAGGGCACCTTGCCAAGCAATAGCCAAAGCTTTAACACTTTTGAATTGGGAAATTTTCCTTGCTTGAATTTGTTTTTCCTCTCCTGGCCGAATGCTTCTTTCTTTTTGAAAAAGCAAGTTTTGTTCTTTTTTGTTTCTCCTTATAGCACAAACTCACTAGCACTCATATATATATTAACTTTTCAAAAAATACATTCATGTCCCTAAATGTTTTCTTCATGCACACACACTTTAGCACACATATTATATCTTTAACTTTTTTTAAAAAAATACCTTCTATATCCCTCAACAATAACTTTTATGATTTTTGGATAAATGTTTTTGAATACTGATACCTGTTTATACCAAATCTTGCCCGGGTTATATCGAATTTCACTAAGTTACTCGTTGGTACTTTCAGTCTCATGAAATTCACTTCTATAAAAATTTTATTCACATTTTCATGTTTATTTATTTATTTATATATTAACACTTGAACAAAACATTTTAATTCAGATTCTCAAATATATCATCATTCTTAAAATTTAATTTATTAGTTTCCCTTATTTTTTGTAATCCTGACTTCTATTAATATCAATAATATTATCCGGGGTTTTATAGAAATGGTGTGATCAATGTCAAAAATTTGCATTAGTCTCTAGACAACTTTTTGTAGAATTGACAACCATATCTTCTTCATGGTCTTTCCTCCAATGAAGAATGGACATATTGGGTCCTTTCCCAAAGGCCACATGGAATATACAATTCATCTTAGTGGTTATGGACTACTTCACCAAATGGGTCAAGACAGAAGCTTTAGCCGATATCAATACCAACAAGGTCATTTCTTTTATGTGGAAGAACATCATTTGCAGATTTAGGATCCCAAAGGTCTTAATCACTGACAATGAGACAAAGTTCGACAGTCACAAGATGTAGGAACAATTTCAAAGGTTTCTTATTGACCATCAATTCTCTCTAGTATCTCATCCTTAGACAAACAGTCAAGCCAAACTCACCAGTCGAATCTTACTTAATAGACTTAAAAAGAAAATAACATATGCCAAATCAAAATGGGTAGAATTGTTCAATGAGATTTTATAGGCCTATAGGACCACCTAGAAGGTATATATTAGGGAAACTCATTTTCTCTTCAACTATGAAATTGAGGTTATGATCCTAGCTGAGATTATATGCTTGAGTCATTAATAGTTCATTACACATCAAAAGGAAATCAACAAGGCCTCAAGACCAATCTAGATCTCCTAGAAGAAACTCCTTTAACTACACCAATCAGAAATGAAGCCTATCGACATAGAACGACCCAATATCATAATGCTAGATTCAAGAATAGAAAATTCAAACTTGGAAACTTATTGTCAAGAAAGTAGAGGCAAACTAGACCCAAAGTGAGATGGTCCCTTTAAAGTCATTAGGGTAGTGAAGGCGAACACTTACTAACTATAAGATACAGAGGAGAAGAGTCTTCCTCACTCCTAACACTTTGATCATTTGAAATTATATCATAGTTAATAAAGTGCAAGTTATTAATATGGACTGATTTATTCAAAGTGAACTCTTGTCCCCTAGGGTAACAACCCCATAACTTTCTAGGGATTAGATGGACTCAGTCTCTTTAATATAATTACACAATTTATCTTGCAAGGGATCAATTTTGTTTCCTTGGTGTGATTGTATAATTTACCTTAAAAGGGATTGTCATGGTCTCTCTAGTGTGATTTCACAATTCTCCTACGATGAGATAGACTACCTTAACAACAATGCTTTATCTATCTAAGGACAATAGCCATAAACTCCCCAATGGTTAAAACATGAAACCTTTCAATGCAACAACACTAATCTTCACCTATACCTGGAAGCTTTTTAACAATCCATTATAGATTCATTTAAACCAATAAAAATATACCTGAAACTAAGATTTCCTCTTGGTTTTAGAAAAGGGGTAGATCCCTTTTAAATCTTGTTAATATTACATAAAATTCAAAGTTTAAATTTTTAAGTATGGGCATTAGACCCATACACATAAGTCAATAGAGAAATGAAAAGTAAAAATCAAATTCTTTATGAAAGATATTACATAAATGAAACCCAAAGGACTGAGGTTGTATACACGACTAAAAATATAAGGGGTACTAAGGTTTATACATCTAGGATAGGCTCCTCGATGTTGGGTAGCAACAACCTTAACAAGGAACACATCTGCAAAATCAGGCATTGAGACTAGATGGAAAGCAGCATTGAACTCCACATGCACTCCTTTAGATTGATTGAAAAAGTACAAATTGAACATAGCAAGAAAGATCTTGTCCTCAACTATCTCAGACAAAACTGTAGACCCTTTTAAAAAATATAAGAACTCTTCAAGAAAGTTTTTTCGAGCTGTTAGCCTCGTATGAGAGCTTTAGACTTCATCTCTGATACATAGAGCTCAACTCGCATAGCATCTTTAAATGCCCTTAATGACATCATTCCCTAATTCAGGGAGTTTATTTCACTACAAGACTTACAGAGTTGTTGTCTAGTTGAGCCCAAACAAAAGGTAACATCTTGCATGGCATCCTTCAACAATGTATATGCACTTTAATATCTCTCAGTTTGGCCTCCACAATAGCCTTCTCTTCATGTAGCCATTGAAAGGCAGTATAATCTACCCTATGTTTGGCAATTCCATCCCTCACCTAGTTCTTATATTAAAGGATATTTGTTCAATCAAGGCTAGATAATGATTGTATCTCTCGTTAGACATCATCAAGATGTTTGAAGGGATGGTGAGAATCCTCTCTAATGGCCTCACCACCTTTAGGATAGTCTTCTCGATCCCAAACCTCCCGCTAATAATGGCCTCCATGACATGCCTATCCTTCTTAGATAGATGAGGAAAGTAAGAGGAGCTCGACTAAGGATAAGGTCAGTAAATAAATCATCAAGCCTCTTTTCAGCTTCTGTATGAACACCTTAAGTAGAAGGCCTAATAGTTGTGGCCTTTACAGCTAAGATTGAAGGCGAAAATGGAAGAACCACCACTGCCGAAGAAGCCTTTACAACCGAGGCTAGAGCCCTAGTCATCATAGGGATTAAGACAATGTTTTTTCTTCTTCAGTTGTTAACCCTACATAGAAGCAAAATCAGAAATGAACTTAGATGAACAAAAATAAAGGATAATAAAGTTGTATAATTTGCAATATGGCCTAATAATGCTTTTTAGCCATCATGTTGATATCATACTCGGTTGAGGCTAAGGGCAACACGACATATAATTTCTCCTTATTCAGGCTTAGAAGAGGCCTATTGCTCACCCTACGAGGAGGTACCTTCCAGTAGTGAGAACAACCCTAAATTTATTGTATACCCCTCCTGGGCTGATAGATCCAGTGTACCTCATATCAACCACATCCCCCTCAACTTCTTAGAATACGCAGGCTTGCCTTACAAAGCCTTTCTCGTGACTTTAGTAGGTATATTAGCGAAGGTAAAAAAAAAATGCATATCTTTACCGCCATTAGAGCCCGTAACTAGTTGGTAACGGGTTGTCAAAAGGTTTATCAAAAGTTGACAAGATCACCCATCCATTGAGGTGCAATTAGCCTAAGCCCAATCTATAATACCTAAAGATATCCCTCATAAACCCGTGCGGAGTCCATGGTCTCTTGACTAATCCTTTCATCACTAGAGGGAAATTAAGCCACATACTCTTCAAGCTATCGAGCATAGGCAAAAGCCATATCCTTAGTGCCTAGAGCACTAGGAGCGTCATCCTCGGAGATTTGGGGTAGCCTTTCTATTCCCTGGGGCTCCCACAAAACATTAGAGAAAGGGCTTCTTTTACGATAAGAACTATATTCCCCCAATTAGAGATGGACACCAAAGTTCCACCTTCTCTAATCTTTGGCCCCAATCTAGTGGACCATAGTCCCCCGCACTTCCTCTAGTTTCTTGTCATAACCTGAAATCTTCGCTAGAGAAAGCAATGTCTTTCATACTAAGGTCAGGCCTAACTCTATAATGGTTTTGATTAAAAGAAAAGGAAATTGTTAAGCAGAAGTACCGAGAATGACAGCTTCTTCTCAGAAAATAGCAGAGTTTGCTCAATAAATCTTCAAATTTGTTTTTACAAATATCACAAAAAAAAAAAGTAAAAGAAAAAAAAATAACTAGGATTAGAAAGGAAATAACTTTTCACTCTTATTGTTGGATGGATGACCTGTCATGTCATCTCATATCTTTAGAAATCCACTTAATTATTATGTTAATTGCAAGTTGTCATTTTGTTTCTTGAGGGGCATCTTACAATAAGGACAAGTCATCTGACCATAAGGATCTCAATAGTTCTACATGGGACTGACAAATGTCATTGGAAAGGTAAAAAGTATTTCATTAAAGATGACTTTTCAAAATCTATATGTATTGAATACACAATGTAACATCCCCATTACCGAAACCAATGCATCAACCAAAAAAAAAAAAAACCAAAAAAAAAAGAAACACGGTAAAAACAAATTTTCTTTATTTTCTTTGTTAAACTCATACAAAGTTTATTGAAATTTCTACCAAAATTTCGGCAGAGTTTTTCCTATACCGGGAGGTCCCAAGTTATCGACGAATCATTTGTACACATCTTGTATTCATTGCTTATACACAATCCAATCATTTCAAGTCTCAAACTGTAACACCCCAAACTTTTAAGATAAAAAACCACACAATTATGAAGTTATAAAAATGAGAAGAATTCTAGGATTTAAGAGGTATCCATTAATTAACCATTGTAATTGCATTCATACATTAACATGATGAAGATTCTAAATTTTAAATTACTAAAAGTTTTAACAAAATAATACTACATAACTTTATATATACAAAATAGAAGTATTATTACATATAACCCAAAAGAAAAAAATTTCATCTTCCTATAAACTTAAGTGACTATACAGAAGGAACACCCATGCATCAAATAAAGGTTATGCTGCTAAGATGAACCTGCATAGTAATTTGCATAAACATAATTAAATTAATTAAGATGATCTAATATATTTTTCATTACACTAACAATTTGTTTTTTTAATTCATTTATCATCAATTTCTGTAGTTTCCCACCAGCACACCAATCTTGTCCAATAATAACTAATTTTATTGACCGCCCATTCGCAGGGCACCAATTCCAAACCAGAACACTGGTCCAACCATTAGCCCATTCGCAGGGCACCAATTCCAAACCAAGACACTGGTCCAATCATCAGCCCATTCACCAGGTGTCAGTCCCAAACCAGGAACTGGTTCCGCTATCATTCAAACACTACATATAAATACAAAAATTTGAACTACATCATATTAGGGACTAAGTTAAAGAACTAAACAAGAATTTAAATTAGAAATCTAAGTGTCAGACACCTATCTAAAATATGTGCTTTGTTAGTCGTCCCCTGCTCTCATCTATTTTCCATAAGTTCACTAGTATCAATAGTTACACTAATTTAAATTTCAAGTCTTGACCACACATACACACATATACATACTACCTTTATAATTCAACATTTTATAATAAAAAACAATTCCAAACAAAAGTTACCAATTTACAAGTTTTAGGTGGCTCAACATAATGGATTCCAAACACTGTTTAGTATTTTGAGTATAATCGGAGCTATAAAACTTGGTTTTATGCGTGGTTTGTTTTTTTGAAACACTACAAAATAGGTCTACAACTTTCATGTAGATGAATATACCCAATTTCTCCATCTACATGCTTGAAAGCACAAATTTCAGAAACCCAAAAATATATCATGTTGATTCCCAGTTTTTGACCTATCTTCGGTTTTTCTTCCATATTTAGTGTTTTGTCACTCCAATTTAAGCAAGGTCAATTTAATTTGAAAGGCAACATCAATATCTACAACTTTGATGAAGATTAATATACCCAATTGTTCCATCTACATGCCTAAATTCATAAATTTTAGAAACCCAAAAATTTGTCCTGCTTATTCCCGGATTTTTACCAATCTTCAGTTTTTCTTCCATATTTAGTGTTTTGTCACTCCAATTTAAGCAAGGCCAATTTCATCCGAAAGGTAACATCCATGTCTACAACTTACATGAAAAAAAGTACCTTAAATTCTGTCATCTTAGAGTCCAAATCTTAGTAGAGAAATTGGAGGACAACATGTTCAATTTTTATTTCTAAGTTCAACAAGTATAAATTCATTTCCCATGCATTTTTCCATCATTTCCAGCCACTATAAACACAAAATGTATCTACCTATCAGTATTTAACAAACTTCTTAAACATATACTAAGGTATTCTAAAATCTCAATTATTCAAGAAAAACACAAACAAATTCAAGTGACTTAATAAGAGAGCTTGTTACCTTCTATTACAAAACAATGAGTCAAGAAATTGAGAACAACCCATTTTCATCTTTTCCTTCCTTCCTTCTTCTAACTCTTCCCTTCCCACTAGTAAATTCTCTAAGTTTTCTTCCTGAATCTTACTTGAAGCACTCTTAGTTCACTTACTCTCATTTTTTTTGGGATTCAAAGGATGAATTTACAAGGTTTCCTCTCAATTTTTGTTTTCTCCTCTTTCTTCCTCTCCTTGACTGGCCATTACTCTAGGGATTTCTAGAGATTTCTTGTTATTTATAATTATCTTCTTTTCTTATTTGCATCTTGCCCCCTATATTTACTTTTATTTTCACATTGACCCTACCATTACTTTTATCAATCCATTAACCCCCATTACTTCTCATTCTCTTTACTAACTCCTTACTCCTTTATTATTGTTTTCAATTTCACCCCTTTCATTAAATAACTTCTCTTTTAATCCAATTAATTTGTTCAATTTAATCATCTCTCCACATCCTTTGTATTTTATTTTATTTTACTAAATCAAGATGAGATTATTATATTTGAAAGTTTACACGCAAAGACTTTGGGGCTATTAATGGATCAACATATTTTATACACAACTCTTTATGTATTGACAAATACCAATTCCAGATGACGTAGGTCTAGTTTTATTTCTAGCCCTAAAACATTTGGGTTCAGTTATGAACCGAAGCAAAACGCGTTTGGATCTGGCAAGATGTTAGACCCAACACACCTAATATCATTGGGCTCAGCTACGTGCTTAGCTTAAACACTTGTAGGTCTGGCAAGATGTCAAACCCAACACACCTAACACATTTAGGCTTAGCTACATGTACAGCCCAAATGCATGTGGGTTTCGCAAGGTGCTAGATCCAACCCCTTTAAGTTCGGATACACGTGGATCCCAAACACTTATGGGTTTAGCAAGGCGTCAAACCCAAGTCTCTTGGACTTGGTTACATACCGAGCCCAAGCGCACATGGGTCTTAGAAGAATTTAGACCTAAATCCCTCACACTTGGCTACACGTTGAGCCTAAACACATGTGGGTCTAGAAAGATACTAGATCCAAAATCCTTGAGTTTAGAATCATTCTAGATCCAAACATATAATCATTGGTCTTTTTGGCCTCATGTTGGGTCGCCAAGTTATCCCTAAGACCATTATAAGAGCTTAGGATAGTCATTTCCCTATACCCCCTAAGTATATAAAAGTTCTCTAAGAGCGGATTATATTTCAATCAAAATTAACTATATGAAAAGGTTATTCTCATCAATATTAATGTTTTATACGAAATAAGATATAAAAGTTTTGTATAGCTCTATATTTTTCCATCAGCATTAATGATGTGTAAAAAGACATTTCCAATATCATTAATGTTGATGTAAGAGACTTTTTCCTTACCAAGATATTCAATAGGAAAAGACTTGTGACCCCTTAAACAAAATAAAAAGGTTCAAATAACAAGGACTATAAATACTCTTTGAACCGTACAGTTAAAGGGTTCACCATCTTTATTCTCTTATCATACATTCTCAAAGCATTTATCACACAAAAGCTAAAATCAAACATTGTTTTTCTTAGAGTTTAATGCTCTTCTCCTCATTTATTGCAATCTTTTACTGTAAAGTCACTAATTTAATCATCGAAAGGTCCCTAAACTCTACAAGAAAAGATTATTTTGCAGTAAATGAGACTTCTACCACCAACCATCTACTCTTTCAATTCTTAGAAATGGAATACTGACATGAACATGTGATCATTCACTTTCCAAACACGAAAATCACATTCCTGAGCATATTGGATCTTGGGAGATCACACGATTGAAAAGGATAAAAGCATGAACTATAGTGATTCTTTTTCCTTAATTTTTTTCAATCATCGGCACTCTCTTTCCTTTCTTAACCTAACTAGATAATCAAATGGATGATTTGAGTTTTGTTTTCCTACTTGCTCCCTTTTCTTTATCTAACCTTCACTCTCTCATAAACAATAAATTTTATAATAATGCAGAATTAAGATATAAAGAAAAAAGATGAAAGAAAAAATCACGATCAGTTTCACCAAAATATATTTAAACATTTCCATCTAGAGTCTAGAAATATATATTTTTTACATTTCAATCTAGAATCTATAAATATTTTTTTTAATCCTCTTTGTTTCTCTATTTATTAGTTAATGGTTGTTGCTCTTGAGTTGTGATAAAATTTCTCCCCCTAAACCACTAATTAACAAAACCTAAAACATGAGAGGAAAACACTACAGATTGTGAGTGAAAACTCTGTATAATATGAGTGAAAAAATTGTTTATTATAACCATGTTTACACAATTTTGCTCCTCCTACAAAAAAACTTAAATCTAGCTATGGGAGGCATTGAGGTATTTTCACAAGTCCTATTAGTCATTATCAAATTGATTGGAGACAAATAAATCTTTTTCAATTTCAAACTAAAATAGCACAGCAATACATGCTGCACAAACAAGAGAATAACAATAGATTTGACAAAAAAAAAAAGTAAAATTAGATAAAAAGCAAAACAGAGATTAAGCATATGCAAACCGTGTCGCCAATTTCCAAAACATATTCATATCAAAAGAAAAGGTGAAAACCATGTTTGGGAACTTGGTTCTGCAACCCAAAAAAATAGCTAACTTTTAAATCACTAGATAAAAAAAAGACATTATAAAAATATACACCATGACGTTAATCCTAATTTTCCTGATCTGAGCAACTATGATAAAGACATAGAGAGCGTTTGGCTTAGCGGTAGCTTCTGCTTTTTTTTCAAACTCAACAAAGCTAGTGTTTGGCTATAAGTAGCAGCTGTGGTTTGGCTCACGAGACCCACTAAAAATGAGGTTTAATTGTAGGTTCTGATGAAGCAATTTTTCATGCTTCTTGCTGCGGTTTTTTTTCAGTATTGGTAATTAAAAAAAAACAGTTATATAGGTGGGTCTCTGTCTGGTAAGAAATAAAACCTGAATCTACATAAAGTATGGTTAACGAATGAGAAGACCTAAAAAGAGGCATATAAAATCTTGGTGGAAGGAAGGGGAGGGGGTGTAAACAAAAAGGAAAAACGCTTGGCTTTTCTCATCATTCCAGCCATACCACATCTAGTCCAAAGCTAACGGATCTAGTCCAAAGCTAAATACATTAAACCGGAACCGAAATAGTTAAAAAAAGTTAATTTTTATTTTTTTTTAATTGTGTTTTATTTAAAAAATTAAAAATAAATCACTTGATAATATAGCCTTTACAGACTTTAATTACAAACTCAATTTTATTCTTGTTGAGTCCTACCAAATTAAAAAGAAAATCAATTAATGACATAGCATTTGCACAATTTGAGCGAATAATAAAAAATATTTGATATCAATATTATTTATTTCATAATGTAATATCAATAGTTAAATCTACAATATTTAAATTTAAAACCATCAAAATATATATATATATATATATATATATATATATATATATATTAATTATTTTATAATCTCAATTTAAAAAGCATTCTTTTAACATAACACATTAACCTACTTTTTGTTAAACCTTAATTTATATATATTTTTCCAAACCAATCTCTACTAAAAATATTTTTTATAAAATAATTTATTTCAAACTACAACTAGAACAGTTATCACAATACTAATCACACTCGTAGAATGAGTCTGATGCAGAAAACTATTTTAGTGCGCACTAAGTGGATCATACAACTCACCAGCACAGCACCCACTGGGTGGATTTCAATAGAGCTATAACTAATAACATAACATCACGGTGACCTCCAGACGATAAGCTCCAGTACATACCCAACTTCAACCAAGTAAAACCAGCAAAGACCCAGGGCATGCAAGCATCAAAGGTCAGTATTGGATTCTTCTTGTTCCCCTGGCAATTTAAACATGGTGGCTATTTACCGATCTGTCCATCACCTGCGCCTAGATGCATTTGCATGCTGCTGAGGTTCACTCTCAATCCTGATCCTATCAGCATACATGGGCAGGCGAATGATCTCGTAAATCTCATTCAACAACACATCCTCTGTTATATTATCCTTGATGCTTCGCATCACCTGTTAAGAATCAGCAGGAAGATTCATTTAGTCCAGTAAAGAGTAATCCATAAAAAACATAAAAGAGGAAGAGGAAGAATGTCAAATAGATACTATAGTAGCATATTAACTAAAGCATGGCAAATACATACAACTTACATGCATCAGAATTCACATATACATACAGATATGTGTGCGTATAAAGGTGATAGAACAGACCTTCTTGTAGGTATTGAACTCGTTGGGTGTTGATTTATCAGTCCGCACCCGCATACAGACCCATACATGTTCCTTTGAATCCCAAGAACACTCAATTATCTTCCCTGAGTATGAAGAGGGATCTAAATCATCTGCAAGTTTTTAGGTCTTGCAGTAAGAACCAGAACAATAAATTGAAAGCCAAAAAACAACCAGGTAAATGAAACAAAGAAAACGAAATGAATGTATAGCAGGCTGAGAGCATGCGCAGATGAAAAAATACGAGCATGTGAAAATGGGATTCAGCTCAAGGCAATGGACACCCATACAGTTGCTTGCATTAACAAGGAATACCGCATTTGCCAATCTGAATGGCAAAATACCCACTATTCAAAAAAAAACAAAAAAGAAGCTCCCTACCATCACATTCAACAAGCAAATGGTTAGCAACAGCTGGAATAGATTATTAAAGGCACCTACGGTTATCAACTGAAATCCCAGTGTTTTCCATATCAATACAAGGGTTGCGTAAAGTGTTAATTCAGGATTTTCTATACTGGAACGAAACTTGTGAAATCAAGATGCATGAAAAATCACATCAACCTTTGAATGCAACTCTGTGGCCTTCCATCAGTTTCTTTGCCCCTCGTTCATTCAGATAAAGCAACTGACGATCATCATCATCAACCTGTCAATACATGCAACTAAATATCAGGATGTAAACATCAATTGAGAATTTCAAGCCCATTCATCAAAGGGATGAAGATGGAAAACACAAAAACAACAGAGTTAGCAGCTATTTTGGTGATGTTGACAGTCACACCTCAAATCGAAAGTCAACTGAGTTCATTTCAGGATATTTCCACTTCAAAAGGCCTTCATGAGTGCGAGGAACATAAGGATCATCCCAACCCTGGCACATAAGATCATGAGTAATCTCTTGTTCACAATGGAATAACACTATAAAAAGCATCTAACACATGACAAGTCTTTTACTGTATGATATGTGAGAGGTGCAATGTATACAGAATTTTTAGGTGTTGTGTGCAAATGATACTTATTAGATCATTCATAGGACCACAATATCAGGAAACAAATTCTCAAAGTATTTAGAACAAAACAATCTCCAATGGATGAGTTGTGCAAAAAGTTCAAAAAGCCATCCTTGTCACCTGAAAAATAAGACCATCTGCATCGTGTGAAAGCTTTGGAATAAATTCCTTTAGGAGCTTGGTAACAGTAGAAAGCAGCCAGAAATTCTTTCTTCTCACCTGGTAAACAATTCCAAAAAAACAAAAAACATAATTTAGTAATAAAATAAGAGGGGACAAGTATCATATATTGCAAACTCCATACAAAATCTTCTCATACCCTGAAAGGTTCCAGGTCATATCTATAATATGGATTTCGACTCTGGCAAATGTTACGGCGTTCATAATTCCGGGGCTCGATCACTTCTTTTTCAAGCATCTTCCATCGTTCATGAAAGGGCTTCTGCAGAAACATTTGATCATCGAAGCCTATAATTAGTAGATGGAATAAAGGAAAAGCATTTCATTAGATTGGAGGTATACAGTATACTCTGGTATGTGTTCCTGAAACAAGCACAGCATATTCATCTAAATGAATGATTCTAATTACCCAAAATACTCTTCAAACTATATCCCAGAAAATCAGTTGAAATGATTAGGAAGAGATCATTGCAAATACAAACAAACAAAATAATTAAATAGAAAATGCCATATGAGCATGTTTTTCTCCTCCTAGTACTCCGGGCACAAAAATCAATTGTAGAGCAACTGCTGATCAATGAAAAAAAGGTTATCAAATGGTTGCCTAGCATACAAACAGGTTTCTCCACATTCCCAGTTATTCTTTATGAGCTGATTGGCAGCTTATATTGGTGCCAACACAGCCCTTTAACCTGCATCCAATCACTGAAGAAATTTGAAAGAATTCTCAAACAGATCTCTTTTCTTGTTTACACTTACACCAGCATTTAAGAGATCCAATCCAACTTGTCCAGTGCTTTCCATTTATTTCGTAAACTACTCCTATCACAAAGCTACAGCAGGGTGAAAACCATCTTTATCAGCCAGCTTCAGAGAAAAGCCTCGTATTGCAGTGCTTAGTGCTCATTTGTTAAAAGCACGTGAAGAGAAAAGTCACCCCCCTTTCAAATCATCCCCAACTCTCAGGCACATAAACCTGCATCTTTATGACATTGGTTGTGAATCCCCAAAATTGCAGCCAAAGATGGGGGTGATGTTCAAGAATATACTGACAGAAGGCTTAAACGGAATGGGATATATTGTTAAATGTTTTCACCAATGGCACATGAATGCACTTCATGATTGCAGAATTTCAATCAATTCTACACCACCAGGGACAGATCCAGAGTGAGAAAATTGGCCCACACTGCCCCAAAAAATAACACCATGCACCATGTAGTAAACTTCTAGGTTTTTTGCCCCCACCAGATAAAATCCCCCGATTACAGAATTAAATTGATGAAGTTAAACATCCCCCCCTCCCCTACCCAAACAAAATTGAAAGTCTTCAATTGCCCCTAACATCCGACAAAATTACCCCAGCTTTGCCCTCATTAAATGACCAAATATTGCTCCACTAACTTCATTTAAAATAGACAAATAAATATATAGATCTCACAAAAAGTCTCCGATGGTTCTTTGCTTTAGGGGAGGAATGAAAACAAAAGACTAAGTGACTTTGATCTGCAAAAATAATTTAATGTCCATAAATTTCATTGTAAATCTAACCTCTGTGACAGACACTTGGTTGATCGCCATCATATCATAGATAAGGTATCTTCTCTCCTGCTTCTGTGAGTCCGGCAAAGTATCAATAATCATCTCCCCATCAAGTAACGTAAAGTGGTGTGTCTTATCAGGTGGACCCTTATCAAAACAAGACAAAAGCAGTCATATTGAAGATCATCTGAGCAAGATGTCAAGAACCATACAAATAAGAGTCCTAAAGAAACCATCCTAGAAGAAGAAATGAGTAGATGCATACTTCATTGGTGTATCTGCAAGGAAACCTCATCTGTACCCTTCGGAATTTAAAATCCCTATCTATCAAAAAACACACATCCTCCATAATTAACATCATGTATCTTGTTCCATCAGCCTTCCATGTTGCATAATAATAAGACGTTCTCAACAGCCCTAAGTTTTCCCTGCATGCCTCAAAAATAAATCCTTTGCTTATTAAGTGACACCAAAGTGGCGCAAACTAAATTCAAGCCACTCAAAAATGGACGCAAACTAGAATATATTTATATATGATGTGTTCTAAGTTATATAAAAGCAACAGTACAAACTCAGACAATAGTTTGCTGTCTATTTCCCCTAAATATTATTCAGGTTGTAGGAAATACAAATGACAGCAATATTCAGTTATCGATCATAATGCCAGGACTTCATTTGCTCAATAAAATCTCAGCTTCCCTTCACCATTACTATAACATTTTTAATAATTACAAGATTATCATATTCGATGGTTTTGAGTTTTTAACCTAAAACATGGCAATTTCCATCCAGAGAGCATGAATATTAGGTTTTCTTTCATAGCCTTGCATGTCTAAATCATAGCTTAAAAGATGGTGATTAGAGGCACCTCTGTTCTAAGTTACAGAGATCCTAACTCCAAAAACTGAAGCTCCTCCACCTAATATGTATATCAAAGCATAACAAAAAACACAAAATAACAATAATTAAAAAAATATATAAGTTTGGACCTGCTGAGGGAAACAGGGTGTGACCCAGGGAATATCAGTTTTCCTCTTCCCTGAAATTTAAGAAAAAAGTCAGTACAAAATGAAGTCTGAATGAAGATATTTCAAGCTCAAGATTCCAAAAATTAAGAAGTTATGAACAACATTATTTCACCCATTATCAGGATACATTCCACAATCAAATTTCAATCATTTTTTATGTGAAAATAAAAAACAACTAATTGCATTTGTACATGAAACCTAGGAGGTGCAGGATTTGTGAAAAACATATTACAGGGAGAAAACTGAATTCACACTTGAACGAAATGATCAAGACAATGCATATCAGTACAAGGTAACTAGGGGAGCCAAAAGACATGGGTACTAAACCAAATCTAAGATATCTTAAAATATAACAATGATTGAGCAGCATAAAAAAAGTTTAAGGAGAGGCAAAGAAGTATTACAGGAACATTCAGCTTAAGCGTTTGGCAGCAGAACTGCCGCAGTGCATCGAGCTGGTCATTAGGTATTTCATCCCCCAGAACATCATCATTTGTCATTACAACATCAATCTCATGATTGTCCTGAAATGGTAAATGGAATGCACAAAATCTAAACAAACAGGATGCTACAATTTCATAGGGATATTTAAGCTAAATGAGAGGCAATACATAAGAATTCATAAAGCAAAGGAAGAGGAAAAAACAAAAGACTTGAACCCCCCATCAATTTGTTATAGCAATACATCACCATAAATTTCATTTCAAAAAATTTCTACACTGCATTTTCAACATTTATGTTTGGCCTATAAAGGAAGAATAACACCAAAAGTTTAAAATAATTAACAACAAAGCTTTCTGTCTAAACTCAGCATCGGTCTCTAATGCATGCAACCACCGATCACCTTCTTGCCAGTATAAAGGTTAATGCCGAACTCAAGCATCCAGTTTAGAACTTCCTTAATGGAATAACCAAGCCATCTTCTTTATTTAATTTCAATTGAACAAAAAAAAAAGGGTAGCTTCTAAAAAAGAAGGATATAAAAAACTGCATTTGAATCCACATGGAAAAATTATAGGAAAAATCGTGGTTACTTCAGTTAGGTAGGGCACGGTTACTTCAGTTTCGTAGGGAATAGGGGGGGGTTGACAGTTTGACTTGGTTAAAAGGAAGAATCATGATCAACAATTTCTTGTAACAAACGCACATATGAAGGTTTAGACATAGCACATATGTTCACAATCAAACTCATGCTCACATTTGAGCTTTGTGGTTCCAATATGATGCTCTATCCTAGCATTGCAGTACACAACTTGAGATTCATAACAGTGATAGCTTAATAGCATAGAAAAAACATAACACTGTGCATACTACCGTGAAACAAAGCTAGTGGTCTGTGCAGAATACCAAATGTGGGAAAAGACATATGCTACAAGAAGATCCAATGGAGGAAAAAGACACAGAAAACCTGAGAAGGTATTGCAAAAGAAGCACACCTCATTAACAAAGGTATCTACAGCTGTATTCTCCGGCACAGCATCACGCCCCTTGCAATATATCTGGACAATGAAAGAAAATAAGCTATTTTCAGGTAAGCTGTTCTACAGTAAAAAACAGAGACTGAAGAAAATTGTTGTCATTGCCAACTCACCTTGACATGCTTGATACCCTCTTTCTCCAAATCTGTTGTTGAATAGTAGCGGGTAGTATTTGTCAAATCAATCACCAGACCGAGCTGAAAATTCTGTGGATAGACTTAGAATTGTTCAAGATAATATTTCCTGCCCTAGAGAGAAAAACATATTCTTCATAACTCCTTAATGTAAATCTACACTGTTAGAAACATGCACATGAACAAGGCAAAAAGTTATTTGCAATTTTAAATTGAGTGGCAATGTGACCCTGCTAAATTGTGGAACTTTTTTCCTCTAATTTAGTTCCTTTAGATTGATAATATGGCTGATTCAGAAAATGTCGGGTTTAATTGAGTGTTCATGACTGTATTATTCCCTCTCATAATAGACGAGGTTTACTAGGAATCAAGGGAAGTAAAAATGACTTTCAAGTTCAAGATACTTACTTTCCTTCCTAAAACTTGTTTAAAAGAGTATATTTTATCAGGAGGAATACAGTCATTGTAGGCTTCGCCAAGTGGAACCTTGGAAGGAACGATACAATTTATCTCCTGGCCAAATGCAGGACAGTCCAACCAGCCTGCAATTATGGATAGCAAATTATTGAGTGAAAAAAAGGATACTGAGATGCTACAGTCACACCGTCCTTAAACTAAAGAAAGCATAGGAAAAGGTTTCACCAACAGTGAATGACTGAAAGGAGAAAGCCAGAAGACCACAACTCAGAGAACCATTCATAGATATCTTTTTATTTTCCTTTTCCCCCCTTCTCTAAGGTCTTAAGCTAACAAAGACGATCCAAATCCTCCCCATACTCTGTCACTGCAGTGAGGAACACTAAAAGGCCAAATACCCATCAGCAGAACTGTTCATTAATATCAGCAATAAAAAAAAGATGACAACTGGTTTCCTAATACTTGCGGCCAAAAATAGACTTTATTGACAATGGTCATCAACAAAGGGAATCACCATGGTAATACAAGAAAAAAATATGTTTGACTTCCAGGGAATAGCCTTTAAATTTTTGTCAGCGTAATTATCTCCAGTACATTTAATTCATCAATCTCTGATGCTAAGTAGTCTGTTTCTGTAGCACTAATAAAATACTAATAAAACACAGTCCTGTTATTAACATGGTGAGGTAAGATGGAAAATAAGGTAAGGGAGGAGATATGGACAGAAATGGGAGCAAAAAACAGAAGAGAAAGAAGAAAATGCAAAGATCTTCCAATAGTACAGTACTACAGTTAATTGTCAATCATCAAATAAGCGACCTTTATCCATAGGAGGTGCTCTTATATTGATGCCGAAACTAAACCAGATAGAAATAAAAATTCTTCAAGAATAAACGAAAGCAATCAATACTAAATATGAAAAAATGAATTCCTGAAACAATACCACTGTGATAGGAAATAAAACTATGCTACCAAGTAACAAAATATCTAAGAACATCTAAAATTCTAAACAATCATGTAATTGAAAAGCTATCTTGGAAGTGGTGAATGCTGCTCCACCTTCTTGCTAAACATTTTAGTTATCCGAATGGTGAACAACTCATGATTAAGCTACTCCAAGACTCACAGCCATGGTACAACAGAACAAGAAAAAATAATTACACCTTCATATGGCCCATCCCAGACAATAGAGGACTAGCGTATTGGCCCAAAGGGACTCACAAATATCCTGCTGCTTATAAGGGTCAAAAGAAACACACAATTTGGTCTCATAAATATTTTTTACATTTTTTCAGTAGCAAGCGACATCCACCAATAAGTGCAAATTTAACCAACAAACAATCAACGACGGATTGATACTCAGGAACATAGTAAGGCAGCAACGTCCACCTCTAATGGATAACTCAACATATGGCAATGAAATCAGTGAACACCGTTAAAAACCATCTATAATGCAAACCACAGAAGCCATTTCTGCATAGAGTAATTAGATAAGAAACTTACCAGCAGGAAGTTTACTTTTGTCATAAGATTTATAGTGTTTAGATGGGAAAAGATGATCATGCACTGGTTGCCGAGACAAATGCGCAGGTCTGTCTTCCAAATTTTCATTTCTCATACGTTTGTGTCTTTCTTCACGCTCCTAATCAGGATGAACATAAGATCAACAGTCAAGCATGAATACAGAGCACAAACAAATGCAACATAATGGCATATTAATCGTCCAAAAACAAAAAGGCAAAAAGAAAACCCATATGTGGGATTGAGCAAGAGAGGTAAAACAGACTGTCAACTTAACCCCAAAGAAAATTAAACTAGAAATCAGTCAATTGAACGGACAGCCAACTCTCTCCTTCAGTCTATTCAGAGTCCACAAAAGATGTTAGCAATCAAAACACTCAAACCCCAATCAAATGGAGTGTGCCTCTGCCACAGTATTAAACAACTTCTAGGTGTTCCATCCCACAGCATTGAAAATAGTAATGACAACATGTCAATTGAGTGCTTATCTAACTTAGTTATAAGGGAATGTGCTGTGCGCAGTTTATTACAAGAGAAAAGTTATTATTTTCCCTTGGGACTTGATGATCACAAATAAGTCTTTAATTAATAAATTTACAGGTTTTACATTCTTCTCCTCCCATCAACCAAGCTCCAAGGACTCAAATTCACATTTTAAAAACACACGAGATCCATAAGGAAACAAAATTCTCCAACCTTTTGTTACAACGTGCTTGCATAATCACATTTGTATATTAGCCCCAAAAAAATGATGAATTGATTATATAAAAAGATTGCCATCTGCAATTGTTAAGACTTCCATCTACTGAGGTTGAAAAGTGATATATTCTAAGGCACAAATCCATTTTCCACTCTTAAAGTGGCACCCAGCAGAGAAGACAACAAAAAAAAAAATTGAATTCTGATCAATCAAAATACTTAGTCCAACTGATACAATATGATAAATTGGGGACCAATGCCAAAGCTCCATGCAGCTACAGCTGCTTCAATTCCTATTTCTTGACAAACGACAATAATCACCTGGTTTGAATGACTTTTCAAATAACTGGATGGTACTTTACATGTAACAAAATTACCAAACACGCGATCACAAAAGGAGCCCTCGTGTAAAAATACCAAGACAAACATCACAGCAATATTTCACTCTTCCACAATAATAAAACTCAAGTAAAGTTTTCCTGATTATTCTCACTCACCAGAGCATTATATAATTTAGAACGAAAAAGCGTTCTTCGAACTCAAGATACTCAGAACAAAATGCAAGAATATAATTTAGAAATTTAGAATTACCCGGCGGGCAATTTCAGCAGCAGACTCAAACCGTTCTTCGGGAGCACCGTGTTCTTCTATGTTCCCTTCAAAATTATCACCGTTATCAAGAAAACGAAGAAAAAACCCGGTCAAAAGGACCAGAAAGAGTGCACGTGAAGTGGCTGTGGCAGAGAGATTTTGACTCTCAGCCGATTAAAACCCTAGAATTATGAAGCGGGAGTTGTAAGCGAACGTTCCTGCTTAATTTTTTATTTTTTTTTGGGTTCGAAACCCTAGACAGGAGAGAGACAGAGGTTATTAGCTCAAATGTGCAAGGAGATAAACAAATGGAAATATAGGGAGATTGTTTTATTGTTTGGTAGTTTAAAAACAAATGGAAAAAAGAAATCCGAATTTCATGATTAATGTTTGGCGGCGCTGTGCGATAATATTTCGAGCTTATTTGATAGTGTAGTTGCGGTTAGTTTTTAAATAATTTTTCGTGTTAAAATACATATTAATAATTTTTTTGATTTTTTTAAAATTATTTTTGAGATCAGCACATCAAAATGATTTGAAAACACTAATAACATATTAATTTGAAATTAATAAAAAAATAATAAAAATTTAATTTTTTTCAAAAACACTTTTGAAACTCAGAAACAAACAGGTCGAAGACTTTTTATCGTGATTTTTGTAAGCTTTGATGTGTTAGGGAGGAATTTTGAATTTAATAGTAAAATTATGATTAATATTTAAAAATTATTATCTAATATTATGATTATTAAAAATTTATTATTTACGAGAATTTATATAAGGGATTGATTATATAAAGAAAAGACATATTATTTTTAGTACACCTTATCTAAGGTAAGTTGTATTGTTATTTGATTGTTCTTTTCTAAGTTAGGTTTTTATTCATTGATCTTTTCTAATATATAAATCTTTCTTCATGAGAAAGTCTCTATTCTATTGGGTTAAATCCTAACCGTTTTAAATTATAAATCTTAGCATCGTATTTATTTACACCTTATATTTTTAATACCTGAGAGTATACTTTATCATGTAATTTTACATCTTACAAATATTAAAGTTTACATTCGGACCCTAAAAAAAAAATTGGAAATTTTTTTTTATATTTTAATCAAACCCTAATGGATGATCATAAACTGGTTATGATATCTATTTTTTTTTGTTTTCAAAGCATGAGAAAGATGCAATTTCTTAATGAAAATATGCTTGAAAAATTTTTAAGGTTTGGGTGTATGCATGAAAACAAAATATTTTTTTTATTTTTTACAAGGGAAATTAATTTAAAAGTTTTTGAGTTGGCCTCTTTGGACTGGGGACGGTTTCATGTTAATAGGCCTAAATGAACCATACTCGGGGATAGAGGGATGTTAGGTGACCATTTTTATGCATGTGTTGTTAATTTTGGTGGACATACGACGCATTAAATGCACCATAAAAGTAGCTCCGTGAGCTGTCATTTCGGGTAAAATCGGAGAAGACAATAAACAGTGATCTGACAATGAGTCGTCTGGTCCTTTTTTTATATATGCACAAACGGTGACGTTCTGGGTTAATTAAAGAATTTTTATCCAATTGCAATTGAGTTCTTCCGCTTTCAAATTCTTTTAATTGCACCCCTAATTAACCCTAAACCTTTGATTTAATGCAATTTAGCCCCTATCAAACTTCAATTTGAACCCCAGATTTCAGCGCCTTTTGCACTTTGGTCCTTGGTCTCGGATTTATGCAATTTAGCCCCTAATTGACCATTAAACTTTCAATTTCTTAAATTTTATCCCCGGTTTTGTTGTCAATTAAGTCCCTATTATCCAGCGTCTTTTGCAGATTGGTCCTTGGCTGTGAATTTTATCATTTTAACCCCTGATTGACCCAAAAACATTAATTTTCTTGCAATTTGGCCTTTGATTTCAATCAATTAACTTGGTTAACATTAAATTTGGTTTCTTAAAATTGCAATTTTCTTAATTAAGCCCAAATTAGGCCCCCCAAACTTAAGTTTTCACTAATTAAGCCCCAAATAAAATTAATTTCACCTATTTAAAGTATAATTAAGTCCTTGCACTTAATTAAATCCTTCAATTGGATTCAAAATAATTCTTAAACATAATTAAAATTCAATTTGACCCATGATTAAATCAAATTGACCTATTAAAATTTTAATTATGTCCTTGGATTTAATTTTTATGCAAATTGGTCCAATAATCATTTAATTTGACCTTGAATTTGCATTTTTTTTCTCTATTTTTGGGTATAATGGGGTGCAATTGGCCCTTGAATTTTCTTCAAAATTACAGCTTGGTTTTTATGTTTTTTTTTTAATCCTTCTATGTTTGCTTTCTTCATGGCGCCAACCTTTATTTTATTTATTTTATTTTTATTTTTTTAAAAAATGAATTTTAGGGAATACCCCATAATTGGATTATAACAATACTGACTTACAATTTAGCTTTATGATTTGTTTTCTACGACTTTATTACACTATTAACAAAACCATTTTGGTGTCAAACTAATTCTTGATTTTGAAAAAAGAATTAAAAGGCTAATTATATATATATATATATATAAGGTTTTTCTTTTATGGTTACAATTTGAAATCAACCTTTTTAGCACTTTCAACCTAAAAAGTTGGCAAAATCAATTTTAGTCTCTTGAGTTTGATAATTTAACATTTTGGACCAATACTTCATTTTTTTTCATTTTTAAGTCCCTGGTTTTTTTATTTATTATGAAGCTTGCTATACTTATGAAAAGTTATGACTTTTTGTTTGATTAACTATTTACACTTAAAAGTTTAACATTGAATGCTTATAATTTTTCTTATTTATTACGATCTTGATTGATCTATAGAAGAAAAAAAAAATCAAGATTGACTTTATTTTTCATATTAAGTTTTTCTTGCAAGAATTGTTGTAGTCTTAATTGCATTTTTAAGCTAGTGTTGTATGCATTTGCACAGTGGTCATCTGGTGTCTAACCCTAAATCTAAATTTATGATGAACCTGGTCTTATGTGATTTTCTAAGAATCATTTAGGGCAACTATAACTCAAGTAAACCAAAATAAATAATATTTATAAGGGAATTGAATCCAAGAATATTTTCCATAGCATGCCTCTCCTTCTTAGATAGGGTGAGGAAAGTAAAGGGAGCTCGACTAAGAATAATGTCAACAAAAGCATCATCAAGCCTCTATTCAACTTGTATATGAACACCTTGAGTAGAAGGCCTAATAGTTCTGGCCTTTACAGCTGAGATTGAAGGCGAAAATAAAAGGACCACCACTGCCGAAAAAGCCTTTACAAACGAGGCCAAAGCCCTAGTCACCATAGGGGCGAAGACAATGTTTTTCTTAAAACAAGCAGTAACACCTATAATAATTTCAAGAGGGGTTAGATATGTTTGACCCCCAGCTAGGAACGTATGACTTACCTTAGCTTCTATTGTTGCAAAAATCCTAGCCCTTGTTATTTCTCTCTTATGAATCATATCCTTAAAAATATAAAGCCCATCCATGATGATGGGGCCCTGCTCCATCTCTACTCTAGTAACGGTCTCACTCACATCAAGAGACGAGGACCCCCTCCTTATTGTAAATAAGCTTCCTTATGCGAATCTAGTTAAACTTTATCCTTCTTCTTATGTTGTTAACCCTGCATAGAAGTAAAATCAGAAATGAACTTAGATGAACAAAAATAAAGGATAATAAGGTTGTATAATTTGCAATATGGCCTAGTAATGCTCTTTGGCCATCATGTTGATATCATACTCGGTTGAGGCTAAGGGCAACACATCACACAATTTCTCCTCGTTCAGGCTTAGACCGTAACTAATTGGTAATAAGTCTTCAAAAGGTTTATCAAAAGTTGACAAGATCACCCATCTATTGGGGTGCAGTTGGCCCAAGCCCAATCTATAATACCTAAAGATGTCCCTCATAAACCTTGAAAAAGGAAAGAGTACTCTAATTTATACATACATACAAGGGCTATATTTTTGTAATGGCCCCGTGCAGAATCCAAGGTCTCTTGACTAATCCTTTCATCATTGGAAGGAAATTAAGCCATATGTTTTTCAGGCTATCAAACATAGGTAAAAGCCACCTCCTCGGTGCCTAGAGCACTAAAAACGTCATCCTCAGGGATTTGAGGTAGCCTTTTTATTCCTTAGGACTCCCTCAAAGCATTAAAGAAAGGTCTTTTTTTATGATAAGAACTATCTTTCCCCTACTAGAGATGGACACTAAAGTTCCACCTTCTCTAATCTTTAGCCCCCATCTAGTGGACCCTTGTCCCTCGTCGCTTCCTCTAGTTTTTTGTGATAATCTAAACTCTTCGCTAGAGAAAGCAATGTCTTTCCTACTAAGGTCAAGCCTAACTTTATAATGGTTCATTTGGTTTTGATTAAAAGAAAAAGGAAATTGTTAAGTGGAAGTACCACGAATGACAGCTTGTTCTCAAAAATAGCATAGCTTGCTTAATAAATCTTCAAATTTGTTTTTACAGATATCACAAAAAGAGATAGTAAGAGAAAAAAGAAGATAAATGACTAGGATTAGAAAGGAAATAACTTATCACTCTTATTGTTTGATGGATGACCTATCATATCATCTCATATCTCTAGAAATCCATTTAAGTTTTATGTTAATTGCAGGTTGTCATTTTGCTTCTCAAAAGGCATCTTCCAAATAAGGACGAGTCATCTGGCCACAAGGATCCCAACTCTACATGAGACAAACAAATGTCATTAGAAAGGTAAAACGTATTTCATTAAAGATGACTTTTTCAAAATCTTTATGTATTGAATACGCAAAGACTTGGGGGCTATTTATGGATCAACATATTTTATACACAACTCTTTATGTATTGATAAAATACCAAGTCCAGGTGACGTGCGTCTAGTTTTATTTCTAGCCATGAAACATTTAGGTTCAATTACGAATTGAAGCCAAACGCATTTGGAGTTGGCAAGATATTAGACCCAACACACCCAATACCATTAGGCTCAGCTATATGCTTAGTTTAAACACTTGCAAGTCTCGCAAGATGTCAAACCCAACACACTTAACAACCTTAGACTTAACTACATGTAGAGCACAAACACATGTTGGTTTTGCAAGATGCTAGATCCAACCCTTTTAAGTTCGGCTACACATTGATCCCAAAACACTTGTGGGTTTAGCAAGGCGTCAGACCCAACTCCCTTGGACTTGGTTACATGCCGAGTCCAAGCGCATATGGATCTCAGAAGACTCCAGACCTAAATCCCTCGCGCTCGACTACATGCTGAGTCTAAACACATGTGGATCTAGAAAGATGCTAGATCTAAAATCCTTGAGTTTATAATCATTTTAGATCCAAACATATAATCAATGGACTTTTTGGCCTCATGTTGGGTCGCAAGGCTACCCCTAGGACCCTTATAAGAGCTTAGAATAGTCATTTCCCTACACCCCTAAGTATATAAAAGTTCTCTAAGAGCCGGTTATATTTCAATCAAAATTAACTCTATGAAAGGGTTATTCCCATCAATATTAATGTTGTATATGAAATAGGATATACAAGTTTTTTATAGCTTTATTATTTGTCCATCAGCATTAATGTTGTGTAAGAAGACATTTCCAATATCATTAATGTTGATGTAAGGGACTTTTTCCTTACCAAGATATTGAATAGGAAAAGACTTGTGACCCCTTAAGCAAAATAACAAGGACCATAAATACTTTTTGAACCGTACAGTTAAAGGGTTCATAATATTTATTCTCTTATAATACATTCTCAAAGCATTTATCACACAAAAGCTAAAAGCAAACATTCTTGTTCTTAGAGTTTAATGATCTTCTCCTCATTTATTGCAATCTTTTACTGTAAAGTCATTAACTTAATCATTGAAAAGTCCCTAAACCCTACAAGAAAATATTGTTTTGTAGTAATTAAGACTTCTACCACCAACCCTCTACTCTTCCAATTCTTAGAAATTAAATACTGACATGAACGTGCGATCATTCATTTTCCAAACACTTAAAATTCCATTCCTGAGCACATTGGATCTTGGTAGATCACACGATTGAAAATGACAAAAGCATGAACTATAGTGATTCTTTTTCCTTAATTGTTTTCAATCATCACCACTCTCTTTCCTTTCTTAACCTAACTAGATAATCAAATGGATAATTTGAGTTTTCTTTCCCTCCTTGCTCCCCTCTCTCTGTCTAACCTTCACTCTCTCTTAAATAATAAATTTTATAATAATGTAGAATTAAGATATAAAGAAAGAAGATGAAAGAAAAAAATAACAACCAGTCTCACCAAAATATATTTAAACATTTCCATCTATAGTCTAGAAATATATATTTTTTACATTTTGATCTAGTATAGAAATATATATTTTTAATCCTTTTCATTTCTCTATTTATTAATTAGTGGTAGTTGCTCATAAGCCGTGATAAAATCTCTCCTCTTGAATCACTAAATAACAAAACCTAAAACAAGAGAGGAAAACACTGTTTATTATAACCATGTTTACACAATTTTGCTCTTCCCACAAAAAAACTTAAAACTAACTATGGGAAGCATTGATGTATTTTCATGTCCTATCATTCATTATTAAATTGAACTAAAACAAATAAATCTTTTTCAATTTCAAAAGCACATTGAAACAGCTAAAATGTTATTAAAAGAAAAAAAATAAAAAATAAAAACAAACATCAAGAGGTTTTTTTGTATTTTCATAATGGGTTTTTTTGTTATTATCAAGTCAGTGAGGAGGCAATTCGATAATTGAATAAATATAAATATCAAAAGGTGGCTAATGCATATGTTCACATCCTTTAAATGGAGCATATGGTGTCTCCCGATAGCGAAAATCTCCCTTCCATTATGTTGTTGGCACTTTCCTCTTTTTTTTAGGTGTACGTGTGTGATCAGTTGTGACAGATTTTGCATCCCGTGACTCTTTCTTTGTTTTTTTTTTTTTCTCTCCTCCCCTCAAGATTCACGATGGCCATGAAAAATTTTTATTGTTATCCTCTAATTTCTAGAGATTTTAAGTTCTATCCTTTTTTTTTTTTAGCTTATAGCTTTTAATAAAATTTTAATTTGTTTTCAATTGCATTTTTTAATCCTAATTTGTGATTTGTTATACTTTTCAATTTAATCATTTTAAAAAAAAAAATTTATGAAAATAATTTTTCTTAACTTTACTCTTCAATCAAAAGATTATTTTTATTTTTTATTTCAATTTTAATTCATTCTTATTAAATTAATTTTTCTTTTTAATTGCTCTTCCATCAAAAATAAAATTTAGTTTGTATTTCAAATTTGATTCTCAAAATACTTTTGTATAATTAAAAATCTTTATTTTTTTTTATAAAGCAAAACTTTTAAAGCCAACTTCTTTGATCCAAATCTATAATAACAAATTTCTTTCTTTCTTCGAAATACATTTCCAGCACTTAAAAAAAACATCTAACCACGTCCCACACCTGGCCTCTAAATAGGTTGTAGATGTTAATAATTCAATCACATTGATCGACTAGACTCGTTGGGAGTTGGGCAAATTTTTTTAAAAAGTTAAATTAATTTTTCTATATTTTTATATAATTTTAATACATTAATATAAAAAATAATTTTTTTAAAAAATATATTATTTTAAAATATTTTAAAATAAAAAACACTTTAAAAAATAACCATTAACCTCAGCCTGTAAAGGTAAAGGGAAACGAAGGGTAAAGGGAACACACCTCTCTTCCTCGCTGTGGACTGTGAAAGTCTGAAGACATAGTACGGGTCTGATGCAGAAAACTATTTTAGTGGCAGCTTGCTAAAGACATGCTGCACAAACAACAGAATAACAACAGACTCGACCAAAAGGAAAGTAAAATTGGACAAAAGGCAGAACAGAGATTAAGCATAAGCAGCCCGTGTCGCCAATTTCCAAAACATATTCACATCAAGAGAAAAGGTGAAAACCATGTTTGGGAACTTGGTTCTGCAACCAAAGAAAAATGGCTAACTTTTAAATCACTAGATAAAAAAGAAATTATAAGAATATACAACATGACCCTAATCCTAATTTTCCTTATCTGAGAAACTATGATAAAGACACAGTATGGGTCTGATGCAGAAAACTATTTTAGTGCGCCCTAAGTGGATCATACAACTCACCAGCACCGCACCCACTGGGCGGCTTTCAATAGAGCTATAACTAATAACATAACATCACGGTGACCTCCAGACGATAAGCTCCAGTACATACCCAAATTCAACCAAGTAAAACCAGCAAAGACCCAGAGCATGCAAGCATCAAAGATCAGTATTGGATTCTTCTTGTTCCCCTGGCAATTTAAACATGGTGGCTATTTACCGATCTGTCCATCACCTACGCCGAGATGCATTTGCATGCTGCTGAGCTTTACTCTCAATCCTGATCCTGTCAGCATACATGGGCAGGCGAATGATCTCGTAAATCTCATTCAACAACACATCCTCTGTTATATTATCCTTGATGCTTCGCATCACCTGTTAAGGATCAGCAGGAAGATTCATTTAGTCCAGTAAAGAGTTATCCATCAAAAACAGAAAAGAGGTAGAGGAAGAATGTCAAATAGTTAATATAGGCATATTAATTAAAGCATGGCAAATAAATACAACTTACATGCATCAGAATTCACATATACATACATATATGTGTGCATATAAAGGTGATAGAACAGACCTTCATGTAGGTATTGAACTCGTTGGGTGTTGATTTATCAGTCCGCACCCGCATACAGACCCATACATGTTCCTCTGAATCCCAAGAACACTCAATTATCTTCCCTGAGTATGAAGAGGGATCTAAATCATCTGCAAGTTTTTAGGTCTTGGAGTAAGAACCAGAACAATAATTGAGAGACAAAAAACAACCAGGTAAATGAAACAAAGAAAACAAAATGAATGTATAGCAGGCTGAGGGCATGCCAAGATGAAAAAATATGAGCATTTCAAAATGGGATTCAGCTCAAGGCAATGAACACCCATACACTTGCTTGCATTAACAAGGAATACCACATTTGCCAATCTGAATGGCAAAATACCCACTATTCAAAAAAAAAAAAACACTCCCTACCATCACATTCACCAAGCAAATGGTTAGCAACAGCTGGAATAGATTATCAAAGGCACCTAAGGTTATCAACTGAAATCCCAGTGTTTTCCATATCAATACAAGGGTTGCCTAAAGTGTTAATTAAGGATTTTCTAATGCGGAACGAAACTTGTGAAATCAAGATGCATGAAAAATCACATCAACCTTTGAATGCAACTCTGTGGCCTTCCATCAGTTTCTTCGTCCCTCGTTCATTCAGATAAAGTAACTGACGATCATCATCATCAACCTGTCAATACATGCAACTAAATATCAGGATGTAAACATCAATTGAGAATTTCAAGCCCGTTCATCAAAGGGATGAAGATGGAAAGCACAAAAACAACAGAGTTAGCAGCTAAGTTTTGGTGATGTTGACAGACACCTCAAATCGAAAGTCAACTGAGTTCATTTCAGGATATTTCCACTTCAAAAGGCCTTCATGAGTGCGAGGAACATAAGGATCATCCCAACCCTGGCACATAAGATCATAAGTAATCTCTTGTTAACAATGGAATAACACTATAAAAAGCATCTACGATATGACAAGTCTTTTACTGTATGATCTGTAAGAGGTGCAATGTATACAGAATTTTTGGGTGTTGTGTGCAAATGATACTTATAAGATCATTCATAGGACCGCAATATCGGGAAACAAATGCTAAAAGTATTTAGAACAAAACAATGTCCAATGGATGAGTTGTGCAAAAAGTTCAAAAAGCCATCCTTGTCACCTGAAAAATAAGACCATCTGCATCATGTGAAAGCTTTGGAATAAATTCCTTTAGGAGCTTCGTAACAGTAGAAAGCAGCCAGAAATCCTTTCTTCTCACCTGGTAAACAATTAAAAAAACAAAAAAAAAAACATAATTAGGTAATAAAATAAGAGGGGACAAGTATCATATATTGCAAACTCAATACAAAATCTTCTCATACCCTGAAAGGTTCCAGGTCATATCTGTAATATGGATTTCGACTCTGGTAAATGTTATGGCGTTCATAATTCCGGGGCTCGATCACTTCTTTTTCAAGCATCTTCCATCGTTCATGAAAGGGCCGCTGCAGAAACATTTGATCATCAAAGCCTATAATTAGTAGATGAAATGAAGGAAAAGCATTTAATTAGATTGGAGGTATACATTATACTCTGGTATGTGTTCCTTAAACAAGCACAGCATAATGAATGATTCTAATTACCCAAAATACTCTTCAAACTATATCCCAGAAAATCAGTTGAAATGATTAGGAAGAGCTCATTGCAAATACAAACAAACAAAATAATTAAATAGAAAATGCCATATAAGCATGTTTTTCTCCTTGTACTACTGGGAAACAAAATCAATTGTAGAGCAACTGCTGATCAATGAAAAAAGGTTATCAAATGGTTGGCTAGGATACAAACAGGTTTCTCCACATTCCCAGTTATTCTTTACGACCTGATTGGCAGCTTATATTGGTGCCCACACAGCCCTTTAACCTGCTTCCAATCACTGAAGAAATCTGAAAGAATTCTCAAACACATCTCTTTTGGTGTTTACACTTACACCAGCATTTAAGAGATCCAATCCAACTTGTCCAGTGCTTTCCATTTATTTTGTAAACTACTCCTATCACAAAGCTACAGCAGGGTGAAAACCATCTTTATCAGCCAGCTTCAGAGAAAAGCCTCGTATTGCAGTGCGTAGTGCTCATTTGTTAAAAGCACGTGAAGAGAAAGTCATCCCCCTTTCAAATCATCCCTAACTTTCAGGCACATAAACCTGCATCTTTATGACATTGGTTGTGAATCCCCAAAATTGCAGCCAAAGATGGGGGTGATGTTCAAGAATATACTGACTAAAGGCTAAAACAGAATCGGAAAAATTGTTAAACACATGAATGCACTTCATGATTGCACAATTTAAATCAATTCTACACCACCAGGGACAGATCCAGAGTGTGAAAAATAGCCCACACTGCCCTACGAAATAACACCATGCAGCACGTGGTAAACTTCTAGGTTTTTTGCCCCACCAAATAAAATCTCCCGATTACAGAATTAAATTGATGAAGTAAACATTTCCCCCTCCCCTACCCAAAACAAAATTGAAAGTCCTTAACTGGCCCGAACATCCTACAAAATTACCCAGCTTTGCCCATAAGGTTTGCCCTCATTAAATGACCAAATATTGCTCCACTAACTTCATTTAAAATAGACAAATAAATATATAGCCCTCAAAAAACTCTCTGATGGTTCTTTGCTTTAGGGGAGGAATGAAAACAAAAGAATAAGCGACTTTGATCTGTAAAAAGAATTTAATGTCCATCAATTTCATTGTAAATCTAACCTCTGTGACAGACACTTGGTTGATCGCCATCATATCATAGATAAGGTATCTTCTCTCCTGCTTCTGCGAGTCCGGCAAAGTATCAATAATCATCTCCCCATCAAGTAACGTAAAGTGGTGTGTCTTATCAGCTGGACCCTTATCAAAACAAGACAAAAAAGTCATATTGAAGATCATCTGAGCAAGATGTCAAGAACCATACAAATGACAGTCCTAAAGAAACCATCCTAGAAGAAGAAATGAGTAGATGCATACTTCATTGGTGTATCTGCAAGGAAACCTCATCTGTACCCTTCGGAATTTAAAATCCCTATCTATCAAAAAACACCCATCCACCGTAATTAACATCATGTATCTTGTTCCATCAGCCTTCCATGTTGCATAATAATAACGCGTCCTCAACAGCAGTAAGTTGTCCCTGCATGCCGCAAAATTAAATCCTTTTCTTATTAAGTGACACCAAGAAAAAAATATAGTTAAACAAAGCTCATAAGCTCCATGGTCACTGTAAGCCAAATTGGTATACACTATAATAACCCATGAACAAATACCATGTCCATCAATTCTTCATTTGAAATGGGGCAAAGAAATTAATAAAATTAAGAATCATTTTCTGTCTACTGTAAAATTCAGGCTTCACTGCATTCATAATAAAGCAAACAAAAGAATAAAAAACACAAATTTCCTTCTGACAGGCACAACATATCAACAACCAATTTTGAATTAAGTAAATGGAAAGGTCTCCATAGTTCACTTTTGCAGTTCCCACTGCCCCAGACCTCAAATGTGGAGGTCAAATATCAAGTAAATGGGGCCAATGTCTTCAGACATTTCCCACCATGAGAGATAGAAATTCAAGCCACTCCAAAGCCGACGCAAACTAAAATATATTTTATATATGATGTGTTCTAAGTTATATAAAAGCAACAGTACAAACTCAGACGATAGTTCGCTGTCTATTTCCCCTAAATATTATTCAGGCTGTAGGAAATACAATTGACAGCAATATTCAGTTATCGAACATAATGCCAGGACTTCATTTGCTCAGTAAAATCTCAGCTTCCCTTCACTATTACCATAACATTTTTAATAATTACCATTGAAGATTATCATATTCAATTGTTTTGAGTTATTAACCTAAACCGTCGCAATTTTCCATCCAGAGAGCATAAATATTAGGTTTTCTTTCATACCCTTGCATGTCTAAATCATAGCTTAAAAGATGGTGATTAGAGGCACCTCTGTTCTAAGTTATAGAGATCCTAACTCAGCAAACTGAAGCTCCTCCACCTTATATGTATATCAAAGCATACCAAAAAACACAAAATAACAATAAAAAAAAAAATCAGTTTGGACCTGCTGAGAGAAACAGGGTGTGACCCAGGGAATATTGGTTTTCCTCTTCCCTGAAATTTAAGAAAAAAAGTCAGTACAAAAAGAAGTCTGAATGAAGATATTTCAAGCTCAAGATTCCAAAAATTAAGAAGTTATGAACAACATTATTTCACCCATTATCAGGATACATTCCACAATCAAATTTCAATCATTTTTTATGTGAAAATAAAAAACAACTAATTGCATTTGTACATGAAACCTAGGAGGTGCAGGATTTGTGAAAAACATATTACAGGGAGAAACTGAATTCACACTTGAACGAAATGATCAAGACAATGCATATCAGTACAAGGTAACTAGGGGAGCCAAAAGACATGGGTACTAAACCAAATCTAAGATATCTTAAAATATAACAATGATTGAGCAGCATAAAAAAAGTTTAAGGAGAGGCAAAGAAGTATTACAGGAACATTCAGCTTAAGCGTTTGGCAGCAGAACTGCCGCAGTGCATCGAGCTGGTCATTAGGTATTTCATCCCCCAGAACATCATCATTTGTCATTACAACATCAATCTCATGATTGTCCTGAAATGGTAAATGGAATGCACAAAATCTAAACAAACAGGATGCTACATATTCATAGGGAGATTTAAGCTAAATGAGAGGCAATACATAAGAATTCATAAAGCAAAGGAAGAGGAAAAATCAAAAGACATGAACCGCCCATCAATTTGTTATATCAATACATCACCATAAATTTCATTTCAAACATTTTATACGCTGCATTTTAACATGCAAATTTTATGTTTGGCCGATGAAGGAAGAATAACACTAAAAGTTTAAAATAATTAACAACAAAGCTTTCCGTCTAAACTCAGCATCAGTCTCTAATGCATGCAACCACCGATCACCTTCTTGCTAGTATAAAGGTTAATGCAGAACTCGAGCATCCAGTTTACAACTTCTTTAATGGAATAACCAAACCATCTTCTTCTTCTTTTAATTTCAATTGAAAGAAAAAAAAAAAAAAAGAAGAAGAGCAGCTTCTAAAAAAGAAGGATATAAAAAACTGCTTTTGAATCCACATGGAAAAATTGTAAGAAAAATCCAGTGAAATATTACTCATCTGAATTTTAAGCATGCAATCAAAAGTTAGGGATGCTGACCTATCATCAGGGAGCCACTATGTTATTGTCGTGTATAAGAGCCCATCAAACTAGAACCTTCTAATATCACTTGCTACAGAGCACCATATTTTAAAATGTTCAATAGCCTAGACATCTTCAAACAATAAGCCAGGCATAACAGCAGTCCGTACTTCACATCATTAAAGGAAAGAAAAGGATCCCCATGCAACTTGAAATCTAAGACATGTCTCTTAACTCTAAAATGTCAGTAAAACTCATGCAAAGCAAAGAAAAATATTTGACAACGAATTCAAGAATCACTAAACTTTGATTTCAATTTTACATGTCATGATGCTCAGAATCACTAGAACTACGGCCATTCTTGTCCTAAATAGTTAACAACTCCAAATGAAAGATCAAAAACTGAGACGCAGCTGATCACAGCTGAGCATCATTACCAACAATACATCTGTCACCGTGCTGCTGCCCCATTTTTATTTGTTGACTTGAATAATAATTAGATTTTCTAATAGTTTCCACTAAAGCCAACATTTCCAAAATTAGTTCTCATGCAGAAACTGCCAGTTATATGCAAAAAAATCTCCACTACACCACCTGTTTATATCATGCCATCACAATATATATATATATATATATGACAACTAGATGTTAGATCAAAGAATTTGCATACATGCAGGTTCTTAGCTGAACCTCCATCATCATCATCATCAGGCACTGCCTCGCCATTGAGATCAAATTCAGAAGACCTCTTCCATTCTGGAGTTGGTGGGCAAACAACCATTTCTGGCTTTCTTTCATGATAGAAGGAGTACAAGGCATCAATATAATCTGGTTTATATATTCCTGGAGGACGTGCATCAGCAAATATTTTTATTGCCTGCACCATTAGCAAAGGAGTTTTCAAAACATATAGCTTGCGGAATAAAACCAATTGAGATACACATAAAAGGAAACATTAGAAACTTACTTGAGTGACAGACATTGGTTGAGAACGCATTAGATAATGAACTATCATATATCCTGTTCGATTATGCCCATGTGTACAATGGACAAGAATATACTTCTTTGTATGTTTCTGACGCAAGAGAAATTGCATAACCTGAAAAGGTTTTATAAACGCATGATTGTTTAGTATAATATTACACTCATTTAACACAGCATGTTTAGGTATTAATGATTCACGAGAGAAGGATATGCTGCCTTTATGTGGATCGATAAATACCCCAGTTAGGTAGGGCACAGTTGCTTCTGTTTCGTTGGTAATTGGGGGGGGGTTGACAGGTTGACTTGGTTAAAAGGAAGAATCATGATCAACAATTTCTTGTAAGAAACGCACATATGAAGGTTTAGACATCGCACACGTGTTCACAATCAAACTCATGCTCACATTTGAGCTTTGTGGTTCCAATATGATGCTCTATCCTAGCATTGCAGTACACAACTTGAGATTCATAACAGTGATAGCTTAATAGCATAGAAAAAACATAAGACTGTGCAGACTACCGTGAAACAAAGCTAGTGGTCTGTGCAGAATACCCAATGTGGGAAAAGATATATGCTACAAGAAGATCCAATGGAGGAAAAAGGAATAGAAAACCTGAGAAGGTATTGCAAAAGAAACATACCTCATAAACAAAGGTATTTACAGCTGTATTCTCCGGTACAGCATCACGCCCCTTGCAATATATCTGGACAATGAAAGAAAATAAGCTATTTTCAGGTAAACTGCTCTACAGTAAAAAACAGAGACTGAAGAAAATTGTTGTCATTGCCAACTCACCTTGACATGCTTGATACCCTCTTTCTTCAAATCTGTTGTTGAATAGTAGCGTGTAGTATTTGTCAAATCAATCACCAGACCGAGCTGAAAATTCAGTGGATAGACTTAGAATTGTTCAAGATAATATTTCCTTCCCTAGAGAGAAATATATGTTCTTCATAACTCCTCAATGTAAATCTACACTGTTAGAAACATGCACATGACCAAGGCAAAAAGTTATTTGCAATTTTAAATTGAGTGGTAATATGACCCTGCTAAATTGTGGAACTTTTTTCCTCTAATCTAGTTCTTTTAGATTGATAATATGGCTGATTCAGAAAATGTCGGGTTTAATTGAGTGCTCATGACAGTATTATTCCCTCTCAGAATAGAGACAAGATTTACTAGGAATCAAGGGAAGTAAAAATGACTTTCAAGTTCAAGATACTTACTTTCCTTCCTAAAACTCTTTGTTGATGAATGACTTGTTTAAAAGAGTATCTTTTACCAGGAGGAATACAGTCATTGTACGCTTCGCCAAGTGGAACCTTGGAAGGAACGATACAATTTATCTCCTGGCCAAATGCAGGACAGTCCAACCAGCCTGAAATTATGGATAGCAAATTATTGAGTGAAAGAAACGATACCGAGATGATACAGTTACACCGTCCTTAAACTAAGGAAAGTGTAGAACAAGGTTTCACCAACATGGACCAATCAAAAGCTTAGAAATCCAGTGAATGGCTGAAAGGAGAAAGCCAGAAGACCACAACTCAGAGAACCATTCATAGATATCTTTTTATTTTCCTTTTTCCCCCTTCTCTAAGGTCTTAAGCTAACAAAGACGATCCAAATCCTCCCCATACTGTCTCTGCAGTAAGGTACACTAACAGGCCAAATACTGTTCATTAATATCAGCAAAACAAGATGACAACCGGTTTCCTAATACTTGGCCAAAAACAGACTTTATTGACAAAGGTCATCAACAAAGGGAATCACCATGGTAATACAAGAAAACATTATGTTGGACTTCCAGGGAATAGCCTTTAAATTTTCATCAGCGTAATTATCTCCAGTACATTTAATTCATCAATCTCTGATGCTAAGAAGTCTGTTTCTGTAGCACTAATAACACACAAATGCAACACAGTCCTCTTATTAACCTGGTGAGGTAGGATGGAAAATAAGGTAAGGGAGGAGATATGGAGAGACATGGGAGAAAAAAACAGGAGAAAGAAGAAAATGCAAAGATCTTCCAATAGTACAGTACTACAGTTAATTGTCAATCATCATATAAGCGACCTTTATCCATAGGAGGTGCTCTTATATTGATGCCGAAACTAAACCAGATAGAAATAAAAATTCTTCAAGAATAAACGAAAGCAATCAATACTAAATATGAAAAAATGAATTCCTGAAACAATACCACTGTGATAGGAAATAAAACTATGCTACCAAGTAATAAAATATCTAAGAACATCTAAAATTCTAAACAATCATGTAATTGAAAAGCTATCTTGGAAGTGGTGAATGCTGCTCCACCTTCTTGCTAAACATTTTAGTTATCTGAATGGTGAACAACTCATGATTAAGCTACTCCAAGACTCACAGCCATGGCACAACAGAACAAGAAAAAATAATTACACCTTCATATGGCCCATCCCAGACAATAGAGGACTAGCGTATTGGCCCAAAGGGACTCACAAATATCCTGCTGCTTATAAGGGTCAAAAGAAACACACAATTTGGTCTCATAAAATATTTTTTACATTTTTTCAGTAGCAAGCGACATCCACCAATAAGTGCAAATTTAACCAACAAACAATCAACGACGGATTGATACTCAGGAACATAGTAAGGCAGCAACGTCCACCTCTAATGGATAACTCAACATATGGCAATGAAATCAGTGAACACCGTTAAAAACCATCTATAATGCAAACCACAGAAGCCATTTCTGCATAGAGTAATTAGATAAGAAACTTACCAGCAGGAAGTTTACTTTTGTCATAAGATTTATAGTGTTTAGATGGGAAAAGATGATCATGCACTGGTTGCCGAGACACATGCGCAGGTCTGTCTTCCAAATTTTCATTTCTCAAACGTTTGCGTCTTTCTTCACGCTCCTAATCAGGATGAACATAAGATCAACAGTCATGCGTGAATACAGAGCACAAACAAATGCAACATAATGGAATATTAATCATCCAAAAACAAAAAGGAAAAAAGAAAACCCATATGTGGGATTGAGCAAGAGAGGTAAAACAGACTGTCTACTTGACCCCAAAGAAAATTAATCTAGAAATCTGTCAATAGAACAGACAGCTAAATCTCTCCTTCATTCTATTCAGAGTCCACAAAAGATGTTAGCAATTAAAATACTTGAACCCCAATCAAATGGAGAGTGTCTCTGCCACAGTATTAAACAACTTCTAGGTGTTCCATCCCACAGCATTGAAAATAGTAATGATAACATGTCAATTGAGTGCTTATCTAACTTAGTTGTAAGGGAATGTCCTGCACGCACTTTATTACAAGAGAAAAGTTATTATTTTCCCTTGGGACTTGATGATCACAAATAAGTCTTTAATTAATAAATTTACAACTTTTACATTCTTCTCCTCCCATCAACCAAGCTCCAAGGACTCAAATTCACATTTTAAAAACACACGAGATCCATAAGGAAACAAAATTCTCCAACCTTTTGTTACAACATGCTTGCATAATCACATTTGTATATTAGCCCCAAAAAATGATGAATTGATTATATAAAAAAGATTGCCATCTGCAATTGTTAAGACTTCCATCTACTGAGGTTTAAAAGTGATTTATTCTAAGGCACAAATCCATTTTCCACTCTTAACCAGCAGAGAAGAGAACAAAAAAATTATGTTTTAAATTCTGATCAATCAAAATACTTAGTCCAACTGCTACAATATGATAAATTGGGGACCAATGTCCAATGCAGCTACAGCTGCTTCAATTCCTATTTCTTGACAAACGACAATAATCACCTGGTTTGAATGACTTTTCAAATAACTGGATGGTACTTTACATGTAACAAAATTACCAAACCCGCAATCACAAAAGGAGCCCTCGTGTAAAAATGCCAAGACAAACATCACAGCAATATTTCACTCTTCCACAATAACAAAACTCAAGTAAAGTTTTCCTGATTATTCTCATTCACCAGAGCATTATATAATTAGAACGAAAAAGCGTTCTTCTAACTCAAGATACTCCGAACAAAATGCAAGAATATAATTTAGAATTACCCGGCGGGCAATTTCTGCAGCAGACTCAAACCGTTCTTCGGTAGCACCGTGTTCTTCTATGTTCCCTTCAAAATTATCTTCGTTATCTTCAGGCCCCGGCAAAACATTTAAATCCATGGTAACAACCATTCAACATCCACCAACCAACATTAAGCAACATGAAAAATCTCAAATCCCCTTCTTAGCAACAGCACCTACTGCAGCAAACCCGAATTAAAATAATGAATCACCAGTTGATTCAGTTAATTAACATTATAAAATTAAACTAACTATCAAAAGATGAGATCGACCCAATACCTAATAAAAAAAATAAGATACCTAATTCCTCCAAAAAAATTAAAATTACGCTTTTAAAATCAATTGATTGAACCCTAAATACCGAGATTAGAGGGTGAAAAAGGAATCATAGAAAGGGGGAAGTGAAGACGAGTTCAAAACCTCACCGTTATCAAGAAAACGAAGAAAAAACCCCGTCAAAAGGACCAGACAGAGTGCACGTGAAGTGGCTGTGGCAGAGAGATTTTGACTCTCAGCCGATTAAAACCCTAGAATTATGAAGCGGGAGTTGTAAGCGAACGTTCTTGCTTATTTTTTATTTTTTTTTGGGTTCGAAACCCTAGACAGGAGAGAGACATAGGTTAGGAGCTCAAATATGCAAGGAGATAAACAAATGGAAATATAGTGAGATTGTTTTATTGTTTGGTAGTTTAAAAAAAATGGAAAGAAGAAATCAGATTACTTTTTGTTTATTTTTATGTTTTGAGACTGGCACAAACTATCATGGTTGAAATTTATTTCTCAAAATAATACAGTTAATGAGCGCGCCTGTGTGCGTGTCCATTCAAATTAAAAAAATTTAAAAATTATTTTTATTTTTATTTTTATTTTTATCCTTCTGGCCCTCACCCTCTTTCTTGATTTTTTTTCATTGTTTGATTTTGTATTTTAAAAGTACTTTAAAAAAAAATTATTTTTTTTTTAAATTAATATTTTTTTATATTTATAAATCATTTTGATGTGCTGATTTCAAAAATAATTTTTAAAAAATATTATTTTGATATATTTTTAGATAAAAAAACACTTTAAAAAACAATCGCAACAACGCTTTAAAACAAGCAATTCTGCTCTCTCTTTACAGTGATAGAGCACCTCCCCCCAATGTATCATTTCTCTCTTCCCATCTTTAATTTATTTTGTTGATATAATAAAATAATTTTTTTAATTATAAATTGAGTTTGTTTAGTTATAAATTGACTTGAAATAAAATTAAATTACATGTTATGTGATTTATGTTGAATTAATTATAGATTTGCGTTGAATATATATATTGTGGAATTTGTTAGGTGATACGATCAAAGAGTTGATGTTTTCTCCCAAATATAGGAGTGTCGAAGTAATAAATAAGCTAGCAAGACCGGGGTCGAATCACAAGGAGGTTAACTATATAATAATAATGATGATGATGATGATGATGATGATGTGGTGGTGGTGGTGGTGAGGTAAAGAGGACTTTGAGATGTAAGATTAATGTCAAGATTAAACAAGGAATAATTATCAAGGTTAGAGAATCCACTAATACTGTTAGAAATAAGTATAGTATAAACTCTTTTTATTAATCAACTAAAAACCATACACAAAGGAGGTTCCAATCGGATGATTTATCCTTAATAGTTCATTATAAATTTTTAACATGATCATATTAATTATCTTATTCAAGTAATACCAAACTTTTAAATATTATATGTTAACAACAAATCAAGTTCCTTTCATAGTACATGTGTAGGTTATACCATATGATTAGCTATGAAAGTGCTAAGCATTTGTTGTACCAAGTGTTATACAATACAAATCTAGATTAACCATTTAACAAGTAAGGTATTAAGAATTAATAACATAAAAAGATAAGACATGTTAATAACAAACTTTCTTGGATATAAACATTGAAGTCCATGTGAAATCTTTTCACCTTGACATAATAAACTTAGCTAAACATAATGAAAAAGATAACCATAAATAAACAACATAAGAACATAAGTATAGTAAAGGAAATGAAAAGCATAAATAGAGGTTAAGGAAAATATAACATGAAATAAAACTTAAACATTACAAAATATAAAGAAAGAAATAAAGAGCATGATCTTGATCTGAACAACCAAGATACCTAAATACATGGCAAATGCCTCCTTTTACAGGCCAAAATTTAAAACTATTGATTTGATGAATAATTGTTGAGTGGGTGACCACTTTTTGACTTGGTGACAATCCTTATCTTCTTGTTTGAACAAAGCGTCATTGATAACATCCGAATTTGAACCACATGTACTCATGAAAGTTCTAGAAAATTATCTCAGCTTTTCAAGAAAAAACAATTGAGGTCATTTGAACTTCTAGAACTCAAGATATGGGCTGAACACTGAACAGTATCTGGGCTACAGGACAAATTCAAACTTCTCCATTGTTGCTATAATTTGGACTTGAAAACGGCCTTTTTGAATCTTGGACTTTGCATGAAAATTTTAGGCTTATGTCTTATCTTTACATCCATATAAAGCAGACCTATATCCAAAATCTACAGTTCCAGATATGACCCAATTACCAAACAGTGTTCCAGTTTGGACTGAACCGACATCTCTTTTCTAAGTTTGGCCCTCTCTTTGTCCTTTCAATTTCAATACTTAAACTTATCAATCAATCCTTTCATTTATGTGATAGGCCTACATTTAAGATGAACATTTACCATAAATTAAAGGTATCTTATATTATTAGATATGTTATTATAAAATATCCTTTAGTTAAGGAGTTATTGATACTTCATGTGCAAAATGATGATATAAAACCTTGATAAAAATAAACTTTTAACTACTAATCATTAGGTTTTTTTGGCAAAGAGTTATCAATTAAAATGTGTTATTTTGACAAACAAATTACAAAAAAATATTTTAGTTGCCCTTATGCGAACTTCTGTGTTTCATAAAACTTTGCTATTCTGATAAACATATTTTTAGATGTGATAGTTTTGGTATATTTTTTAGACACTATACTTATTTTTGGCAAAAAAAAAACTCACTTGATTGGTCTTAAATTTTTTTAATATTAATAGTAAAATTAATTTTGAATCAACATCAAGTTCAATTTATTTATTCATTAAACTTTAAAATAAATCTAAGAGATATGTTGATTTTATTTTGTAATCCATTATACACCAAGACTTGGTGCATTATAGATCGCAATATTGTACTTTTTTTATTTTAATAGTTTTCTAAATCCATCCTTTGATATTATATTAGCTTATAATTTGGTTGCATGATTTGTTTTGTTTTATTTTTTATGAGATTATTATAGCGTTAAAAAATCATATTAGCATCATATTCATAATTTTTCAAAAAATATTTATTTTATTTCTTGCAAGAAAAAAAAATTAAGAGACCAATTTGACCAAAATGAAAGAATATAAGATTTCTCTTTTGTGGCTATTGTTTGAACAATGAACCTAATTCTTTATCCTTTTAATATTTTCTATTATGGTCTGATTTGTTTTTCAAATTAATCTTTTGACATTATACTTTTCGTAGTGGTGCCGCGTCATTGTCTGATGATGGCAAAGGTTTTTTTGTCATGCCTCCTGTGTAAGGTGTGATGTGTTGGGAAGGGTTTTTAAATTTAATCATAAAATTATAATTAATGTTTAGAAGTCACCACCTAGTATTATGATTACTAAGAACCTATTATCTGCAAAAGTCTAGATAAGGGATTGATAGTGCAAAGAAAAGACGCATCATCTCCTGTAAACCCTACCTAAGGTAAGCTGCATTGTTGTTTGATTATTTTTTTCTAAGTCGTGTTTATATTCGTTGATCTTTTCTAATGTTTAAGGTAGATCTCTTTTCATGAAAAAGTCTCTACCTTATTGGGTTAAATCATAATCATTTTAAAGTCTGAATTTTAGCATTGCATCTATTTATACCTTGTATCTTTAATACTTGATGTCATACTTTATCGTATAATTTTACACCACACAAATATTAAAGTTTACATCTACACCCTAAAAAAAGATTGGAAAAAGGTTTTTAATATTTTGGCAAAACCTTAATGGATGATCATAAACTAATTATAATATCTATTTTTTTGGTTTTCCAAACATGAGAAAGATGCAATTTCTTAATGAAAATATGCTTGAAAATTTTAGGATTTGGTTGTATGTATGAAAACAAAATATTATTTTTTTGTTTTTGAAAAGGGAAATTAATTTAAAAGTTTTTTAGATTTTTTTTAAATGGTTTGATTTTATTTTTTTGAAATATTTAGGAGAAAATCAGGTATTTTATACCGGATTTGTATTTTACAGTGTAAATATACAACCTGATATTATGCAAAATTGATATAAAAAATATTTGAGAAAATCACAATTTTTTAAAATGATTTTTGAATTTTTTTTGTTTTTTTTTGTTTTAAACATTATAATATATATTAATTATTTTATATAAATATATAATAAATATACATGGGATGGTTCAGCCCAGCTGACTGGCCTGAGCCTAGAAATGTTAGGTTAGGTCGATCTCAGCCCAACATATCCTTTTCTTTTCCTTTTGTGGGTTGGGCCGGACCCAAATGGTTCGACCCAGGCTCGCATGGTTGATGGCCCGACCAAGCAACCACGCTAATTAATTATGTTGCATGTTCATTCTGCATACAACAAGTTAGTTGCAGCAATAGAGCGACAGCGCTACCTGATGTTGGAATGCCTAACTAAAGGCCTGGCTGGTCGTGATGAGGAGGGGATGACATGAAGATGTGGTAGAGATGGTGGCCGATGCTAGTCGTTGGTGGAGGAAGAAGAATTATTTTATAAAAGTGAGAGGAAGGGAGGAGCGGCGGCTGTTCCAAACGTGGTAGAGGTCGGCTAGCGGTTGTACTGACAACGTGTGGTGGAGTTGGTGGTGGACAGGCTAGAGGTGGCTCTGGTTAGTGGGTGGGATGATGAAGAGAGAGTAAAAGGCAGAGGGAGGTGTTGGTTAGGAAGAAAAATTGGTGGGGAAGGTTGGTTTTTTGCTAATTTTGGACTCGCTTTTCTTCATAATCAAGCTATGAAATGCACTCGTATTTATAAGAGATGAAAGAGTGATATTTTGTCTTTAATGATGTCAAATCATGGCCTTTGGTTCGGCTGAGAAGTATCCCAATCGTTAGTTCAAAGTGTGCATCATAAGTGCTCAAATCTGCAGGAAAATGCTATCTGAGTTGACCTCTTTAGGTCGGGGCTGGTTTCATGTTAGTAGGCTTAAATGAACCATACTTGGGGATGGAGGGATGTCAGGCGACCATTTTGGTGCATATGTTGTCAATTTTGGTGGACATACGACGCATTAAATGCACCTTAAAACGAGTTCCCTAAGCTGCCATTTCGGGTAAAATCGAAGAAGACAATGAACAGTGACCAGACGACATATTGCCTGGTCCTTTTTTTAAAAAAAAAATGCACAAACGGTGCCATTTTAGGTTAATTAAAGGATTTTTATCCAACTTCAATTGAGTCCTTTCGCTTTCGCATTCTTTTAATTACACCCCTAATTAATTCTAAACCTTTGACTTAGTACAATTTAGCCCTTGTAGAACTTCAATTTGAACCCCAGATTTTAGCGTCTTTTACATTTTGGTCCTTGATCTTGGATTTATGTAATTTAACCCTTAATTGACCATTAAACTTTTAATTTCTTCAATTTTACCCCCTGTTTTGTTGTTAATTAAGTCCCTATTATCTGGTGCCTTTTGCATATTGGTCTTTGGCTAAGAATTTTATCAATTTAACCCTAAATTGACCAAAAAACATCAATTTTCTTGCAATTTGGCCTCTAATTTCAATCAATTAACTTGGTTAAAATTAAATTTGGTCTCTTAAAATTCCAAACTTCTCAACTAAGCCCAAATTAGGCTCCCAAACTTAATTTTTCACTAATTAAACCTCAAATAAAATTAATTTGACCTATTTAAAGTAAAATTAAGTCATTACACTTAATTAAATCCTTTAATTGGACCCAAATTAATTCTTAAACATAATTAAAACTCAATTTGGCCCATGATTAAATCAACTTGACCTATTAAAAATCTAATTATGTCCCTAGACTTAATTTTTATGCAAATGCATCCAATAATCATTTAATTTGACCTTGAATTTGTATTTTTTTTCTCTATTTTTTTGGCATAGTAGGGTGCAATTAGGCCTTGAATTTTCTTCAAAACTACAGCTTGGTTTTTATGTATTTTTTAGAATCCTCATCTATATGCTTTCTTCATATCGCCAGACTTTATTTTATTTTTTTATTTATATTTTGAAAAAAGTGAATTTTGAGGAATAACCGAGAATTGGGTTATGTCAATACTAACTTACAATTTGGCTTTATGATTTGTTTTCTATGACTTTATTATGGTGTTAACAAAACCATTTTGGTGTTAGCCTAATTCTTGATTTTGAAAAAAATAAATAAAAGGCTAATTTGTCAAAAAAAAAAATGAATACAAGGTTTTTCTTTTATTGTTACAATTTGAAATGAACCTTTTTAGCACTTTCAGCCTAAAAGGTTGGCAAGATCAATTTTAGTCTCTTGAGTTTGAGAATTTAACATTTTGGACCAATACTTCATTTTTTTTCCATTTTTAAGTCCCTGGTTTTTTTATTTATTATGAAGCTTGCCAATACTTATTAAAAGTTATGACTTTTTGTTTGATTAACTATTTACACTTAAAAGTTTAACATTGAGTGCTTATAATTTTTCTTATTTATTATGATCTTGATTGATCTATAGGAAACAAAAATCAAGATTGATTTTATTTTTCATATTAAGTTTTTCTTGCAAGAATTGTTGGAGTCTTAATTGCATTTTTAAGCTAGTGTTGTATGCATTTGCATAATGATCATCTGATTTCTAATCCCAAATCTAAATTTATGATAGACCTCGTCTTGTGTGATTTCCTAAGAACCATTAAAGAGCAACTATAACTCATGCAAACCCAGATAAATAATATTTATAAGGGAATCGAATCCAAGAATATTTTTCAAATAAGACAACCAAATAACAATGAAAATTTTAACAACCATCATAAAATATGCTCATCATGGACACTGTTAATATCATCATAATGACTCGAATGAGCAAGTCATGGAACATATCAAAATAGAGGCCTCTATTTTTTTTATTATTATGATTTTCACTACGTGAAATCTTGGTATGGATACTTATTTGATTGATACAACTTGTTTGAAAATACAAATTTACTATGATAAAGATTAATGATTTTACCAAACTTTATCGATAGAAGGGGTGAGCCTCCTATCACTTATTAGATTGATATGAAACAAAATATATATATATATATATATAAGTATTTATCTATATCATATAAAGGTAACTTTTCAGACTAATGGAATAACCTTAGGCAACAAAACAAGTTTATGAGTAACTATATGGCATAATTCGATAATAATAAAATGAGATATGTCATGACTTTTAAATAAGTTTTGTAAGACCTTGAATAATGATGATATAAAAGATATTGTGCTTTAATGTGTTTCCACTATTGATCAAGTCTATATCTTATTTCAAGATTACGAGTTAATTATATAAAAAAATTAGTGAATAGGATGTTAAGACACCCCAACACCCTTGACAAGTCTCAAGTTAGGATAATAGTTCTTATTATGTGCTCTACCTCACAAACTCAACCTCAATAGTGCTTAACCTTTTAAGGAAAACAAAGGCAAAAGAGTACTAAATGAAGTGTCTAAAATAAGTTCAACGAGTCTATGTTTTAAATGTCAAAGTTTTGGTCATGTTGCAGCCAACCATAACAATAAGGCACAAGTTATCAAAGAACAAAATGACATAGGTAAAAAGAAAGACTATGGTGATTAAGTGTGTGAAACCAATAATATGAATTTTTATAACCTGGATGAGAAAGATAAGGTTATTAAGTCATGTCTGATTCATTTATCCATTCAAGTTGAGTAATGATTAATACTTAAAAGTGTATTTTTATCAAGGTTTTATATCATCATTTTGCACATGAAGTATCAATAACTCATTAACTAGAGCATGTTTTATAATAACACATCTAATAATATAAGATACCTTTAATTTATGATAAATATTAATCTTAAATGCAGGCCTATCACATAAATGAAAGGATTGATTGATGAGTTTAAGTACTGAAATTGAAAGGATAAAGAGAGGGTCAAACTTAGAAAAGAGATGTTGGTATAGTTCAATCTGGAACATTGTTCAGTAATTGGGTCATATCTCGAGTTTTAGATGTCCAAATGACCTCAACTTTTTGGACAGATTCGGTAAGACATAGGCATACAACTTTCATGTGGAGTCCAAGATTTAAAAAGGCTGTTTTCAAGTCCAAATTATAGTAACAACGGAGAAGTCTGAATTTGTCCTACAACCTAGACATTGTTCAATGTTCAGCCCATATCTCAAGTTTTAGAAGTCCAAATAACCTTAATTTTTTTTTCCTAGAAAGATAAGAAATTTCCTGTAACTTTCATGCGTGCAAGTGGTTCCAGTTTCGATGCTAGCAATGACGTTTTATTCAAACAAGAAGATAAGGATTTTCACCCAGTCAAGAGTTGGACACCCACTCAACAATTAGTCATCAAATCAATAGTTTCAAATTTTAGCCTATAAAAGGAGGCATTTGCCATGCATTCAGGGGCTTAGTTGTTGAGATCAAGAAGTTTCTCTTACTCTCTCTTTATTTTTTATTTTTTGTAATTCTTAAGTTTTGCTTTCATTAATATCTTGTTTATGCTTTTCATTTCCTTTCTTTACTTAGTTAACTTGTATCTTATTTATGTTCTTATTTTGTTTATTTATGTTTCTCTCTTTCATTATGTTTATCTAAGTTTATTATGTCAAGGTGAAAAGGTTACACTAGTGGACCTTAATGTTGAATATTAACATGACGTATCTTTTTATCTTACTAATTCTTAATACATTGCTTGTTAAATGGTTAATCTAGATTCGTGTTGTATAATATTTGGTACAACAAATGTTTGGCACTCTCATAGCTCAACCGTATGATATTACCTACACATGTGCTATGAAAGGAACTTGATTTGTTGTTAACATAAGTTAGCATTATGAATTCCTGAAAATATTTAAAAATTTGGTGTTATGTAAATAAGATAATTAATATGATCATATTAACAATTTATAATGAGCTATTAATGATAAATTATCCTATTGGAACCTCCTTAGTGTGTGGTTTCCAGTTGAGTATTAAGATTTTATACTATACTTGTTTGAAATACCATTAGTGGATCCTCTAACCTTGACATTTGTTTTTATAATTGTTTAATCATTACATTAATCTTCCATCTCAAAGTTCTCATCAACTTCTTTTTCTTTTTCTTTATTATATATTGTTGTTGTTGTTGCTGTTGTATTATTATTGTCTATAATTTATATAATTAACCTCCCTGTGGTTCAACCCCGGTTTTGCCAGGTTATTTATTACTTCGACACTCCTGCACTTGGGAGAAGACATCAATTTTTTGGTCGTGTCAAGTAACACATTATAAAATTATGAATAACTAGATTATGTCTGGTAAGATGTACCATAACATAACCCTAAACAACTAAAAATTGGAGAATGATTTTTATTTTTCATACCTATATTAAATATAAGGATAAAAGTTGTAAGATCATCATTAATAATAAAAATTATATTAATGCAATAACTTCTATTATTGCAGCTCACCAAGGCTTAAAGTTTGTTTCACATCCTTAAGTCATATAATGTATTATGGGTTGATAATACTTCCATCGAAATCCCAAAGATGTATGTTCCTTATCAAATTTACAAACTACCATGATGATATTGCCAAGTTATATGGTGTTTTCAAAACCATAATCCTAGATAGGGATGTGTGATTTATGAATTCCTTTAAGAAGACCTTTTGGCATATCATTGATATCAAGTTGAAATTCTCTAATACCTATTACCCTCAAATAAATAGTAAAACCAAGGTGGTCAGTTAAAGCCTAGACAACTTTTTAAGATATCTAGTAAATGACTATGGTAAAAGATTGGGATTTGGTTCTCCTTATGGTTTAATTTGCTTATAATAACTTGGTTAATAGATTCATAAACATAAGTCCACCTAAAGTTGCTTGTCGTTTCAAACCTAAAAGCTTGTATCTAAACCTGAATCCAAAATCATTAAACTTCATGTTTAATGGTGAATGGTGTATTTCCCTACCAAAAAATAATAAATTACGAGGAAAGTTTGTATGATTAGAGGTGGAAATACCTAATTAATTGATGAAAAGTCACAAATGAAATAAGTTTTCATTTTCTTTGTAATTTTTCTCCAAATCCTCTTAATTTATATGGTATAAGAGTTTGATTAAGTGTTTTCTACTAATTAAACCATATTGAATTAGTGAACCTTAGAAGAAAGGGGTTGAAGTTTGGGAATTTGAAAAAAAAAAGAATGCAAAATTTGAAGAGGAAGAAATCCTTGGAATCCTTACAAAAGACTCATTTAATTTGGTTATTTGGTAGTGGTAAAAGTTATTTTTGCAATTAATACACTTAATTTCTTGAATTATGATGGGGGATTGAAAATCCCTAATTTTAGGAATTGTTAAGGTTTATGCAAATTTTGATAGGAATGCTAAATTATGTAATTGTTAGTTAATTGGGGTTTGGATGACATGATTAAGAATATAATTGAATAGATTAAAAACTAATTTTAAAAAATTAAAGTTTTAAGTGGTCGACCTTAACCAGGTAGTTTTATAAGGGTTTTAAAAATTGATTAAATTATGTGATTTTTTTTATGATTTAAATGATATTGGGAATGTTTGAGATTGGTTTAAAATGTTGTAATGTGGATTTCTAAAGGTTACCTATTATGGTTATATTTAAGAATGAAAAACAAATATGGAAATTGAATAAATTGTGTAAATATTGGGTTTTGAATGATTTTATCATGCTTAAAATTGATTAGTATGATGATAGAATTGTGTAAAATCATGATTGTTATTCATGAAGAATAAATAGTTTGGGTATTTGTTTACGATGCTAAATCTGTAAGAAGGAAAGTGTGAAAATTGATGAAATTGTGTAGATGTTAGTGTTTTAATAGTGTTGTAATGTTTAAAAATTGAGTTGGAAACTTGTTATGTCTGGAAGGGTCTAATTTGACAAGTTGATAAAATAATTAATGAGAAAATACATGTTAGATGCATAAGGATTGAAAACCCATACCTAGAGCAATTTTAAATAAGGAAATCCTTGGTTAAATAATGATAAATTAGGAGAAAAACTAAAATTGATAGAACGATATTAAATAAGGAAATCCTCAATTAAATAATAATAAATTAAGAGAAAAACTTATTAATACTAGGAATTCCTAGTGAATTTACTTAGATCCGAAATGGATCAAAATAATAAATATGTTTGCAAAATATCTGCAAATAATAAATCATATAAATCTTTAATTAGGTAAAATAATTATTTAAATGAAATGTTTTGTGAAACAGGTGAAAATATTTAGAAATAATAATAATAATAAAATGGAACTCCAAATAAATAAGTGAATGAATTTACATGCAAATAATACCAACTATTAGTGCAAACCTTGTAGGTTTTTACTCGAAAATGGTGAATAAAAAGGAATTATTTTAATTCGGGGTAAATTGTATTAAACTAACTTTTTATTTTTTTAGTTGTTATTGTAATGTGTATTTTTTCAATAATATTAATACAAGCATGCATTCATCTATTCATCTAATCAAACATCTATATTATTCTTTTAATTGATTGCAAAAGCTCCATTAAGACATTGAAATTGAGATTATTATTATAATTATTTGGATATGTTGTTTTGATATGGAGGACGAAGTTAGTTTCCATGCCAAAAAGCCACCCGAACTTGTCTAGTAACTAAGGTGGTACTTTGCTTTTGTGGTTTTGTTGTATTTTTAATTTGTTTTTGAAAATTATTTTTACTTTTGAATTAATTTGTTTGTATATGTTTTGATCATTTGAATGTGTTAATATAAAAAATATTTTAAAAAAATAAAAATATATATATTATTTTAACACATTAAAAAAAAATATTTTAAAAAATAATTTATATCACTCTTTCAAGCAAACATTAAAAGAAATGCACGAGGTCATTTTGAATCTTATGTCAAAAATTTATAAAAATTGCAAAAGCTTCATTTTAAAGTTTTAATGGTTACCTTTTTTAAATATTATTATCAACTTTTATTTCAAAACTTTGTTTTCTATTATAGAGAGTGTATTGAAGTTAAAAATAAATTTATTAAGATTTTCATATTATTCTTTTAATTCTTTTTGTGAAAACATGTTAGATTAGATTTTAGCAATCACATAACTAGAGTCTAGTTTTATAATCACCATAGATGACGGAAAAATATACTGGTAAACGACATAGCATGAGGCATGTCATCCAAATAACATGCCATCCTTTTTATTTATAGAAATATATAGAATGAATGATGTATTGTGTGTCCATTAGAAAAAAAATAGACATGTAGGCTTGGCTTTCTAGGTCCACATGTCTGAGCTTTTTCACATTGAATCAAGTATGTGAACGTGTCTCCAGGCTTGTTTTTAATTTTTTTTATCATTTAATTTTATAAATTTATAATAAAATTTCATCAAAATAAAATGATAATTAGTTTTATTAATAATAAAATGATAAATTATCCAAATAAAATGGTATTTATTATAAAATGATATTTGTTAATTTTATAATAATATTTTCTCCAACTAAAATGATATTTAATAAATTATCCAAATACATCATCTTTTAAAATAAAACTAGATTTTTTTTTCTAGAAATATTAATAATTATAAATTAAACTTGAGTTATTTATTCTATTATTATTTTACATAATCACATAAGAATAATTGAGATATTATTTTTATTTCTTAATTGAAAATTGCTTTACATATCATCATAAGTTTTTATACTAAGAATCGAGCTTTGATAAAAACTAGTGTTCATCAAAATAAAAATAAAAATCAATGAATAATGAAAAGAAAGTTTTGTCTAAAAAATGCATTTTTTCTCATAAATTTAAATCTCTTGAATTATACAAATTTATAATTTGATTACTTATGGACAAAACCATAATGTTGTTAAAGAAAGGTGATGTCTATGTCAAATATATATATATATATATATATATATATATATAAGTTTTGCTGTAAAAAAAATTCTTTCAAATATTTATTTTAATATTCATAAAATTAAATTAAAATATATTTTGAGAATGACTAAGTTATATATTTTAATAGTCAAGAGTCACTTTTCATAAATTATATCAAATGAAATATATGATATTACCTGGTGTGGCCTTTACAACCTTTGATTAATTACTCATAAATTTAAAGATAGTTTAACTTTGTTACAATTTTGTTTTAATTCAAAGTTAAATTGTTTAACTTTTGACTTATGATATGCTATTTTTTTCTCCCAGAAGAATTGTTTTGAGTCAGTCTTTTTTTTTATCAAATATACTATAATTTAAGTTATTTTTGTTAAGATTTATTTATAAAGATAGTTTTTTAATTACAACTCAAAATTAAAAATTACTTTTCATGAATCATGCTAGGTGATTTCTAAGTTGTAGATTATAAAACATAAAGAACTAACGTCATTCAAGACTTATTTTTAAAATGATTTTAAGTTAGGGATGTTTAATAAAAAGATAATTTAAAATGATTTTTTAAAATATAGATTTAAAATAAGGAGAACCTATAATTTTAAATTTTAAATTATCTGATTAAATAATTTTAAGCCCATGCCCCATGGATCTTGCGATAAAAGCTTGAAGTTAATGACAAATCGACAGCTTTGTTAACTTTTTATACAAATTTATTCTATAAAAATGCCCTAACCTTGAAGAGCATCATCACCCCCAATTTGTCATCACCTTCATCGAACAACAATGGCCCTATTAGATCAGAGCCTCTTTCACTACAGTCTCCTATCCATTTACCTCATAGGACCCCCTACATTCATTTCCCTGAAATTTCTTCAAGCCCCGTATGGGAAGCACCACCGTCCAGGGTGGGGTCCTACAATCTCTCCGCCCTTGGCTTGGATCCTCATGGAAAGCCCCACTCTTTGGCTCACACTCCTCCTCTTCCCCTATGGCCAACACTTCACCAATCCCAAAGCTCTCATTCTCATGTCCCCCTTCCTCTTCCACTACTTCCACCGCACCTGCATCTACCCACTTCGGATTTATCGGAATTCCAAAACCACGGGTGGTTTCCCGGTGAGTGTGGCCGTTATGGCATTTGGGTTTAATCTGCTGAATGCTTACCTGCAGGCTAGGTGGGTGTCTCATTACAAGAGTGATTATGACGGGGGGCTGTTTTGGTGGAGGTTTTTCGGTGGGTTAGTGGTGTTTGTGTGGGGCATGAGGATCAATACGTGGACCGACGGGGTTTTGTTAGGTTTGAAGAGGGAAGGTGGCGGGTATAAGGTGCCGAGAGGAGGGTGGTTCGAGTTGGTGAGCTGCCCCAACTACTTCGGGGAGATTGTGGAGTGGCTTGGATGGGCAGTGATGACTTGGTCTTGGGCTGGGTTTGGTTTTTTACTTTATACATGTGCAAACTTGGTGCCTAGGGCATGTGCCAATCACAAGTGGTACCTGGAGAAGTTCAGAGAGGATTATCCCAAGAACAGGAAAGCAGTGATCCCTTTTCTGTGTTGAAGCTATTCTCCCCTCTTCTTGTGTTTTTAGTCTGGAACAATGGAACTGTAATGGCTGGTTTTGTTTCTTCCAGTTAAGAATCAAATGCAAAGTAATATTATTCCATTAGACCGCATGTTAACTGCTCAATCTTTGTTCAGATTTGTTTGCACGACAGTTTGTTTTTGTTTCTTATTTATCCTCGCACATCGACAGCATGTAAGAGCATTGGAGGCTCTGCTACATGTCCATGTTCTCAGAAAAGGGCACGCAAGAAGCAATGACAGGATTACTGCAGTCACCAACAGAGGAACTACTGCATGGTACTGACAATGAATTCTCCATTAATATGATGCCTCATAAAATGATGTCTTCTGAAAATGATAATCTTGGAATTCAATAAAACATAGAAGTTTCAAGCTTCTTGAGTTGAAACTTGAAAGTGGAACGTTCATTTCAGTCAACAGACGGGTGTTATTACTGATACCTGGGAGCTTTTCCTCTGGCATTCACATAATTTATACAAAAACTGTCTTCGTCTATCAATGCAAATAGAGACACATTATAAATAAAATTGAAAAGGCAGTACAGGATAGATCAATAAAAACCTAACTGGAATGGAAAATGTTTCAGCTAATAAAGATAATGTTGTGGACTCTCGTTTTCGCATGGAACAAAACCTTGTGCGCTGTAGCCAGAGAAGACAATAATAATGCAGCCTCCCTGAGGTCGAAAGGCCGGAGTTTGAGCATCTTCGGATTAGAAGAGCATGGTGCTGTTCTGACTGCTTTAATGAAAAACTTCTTTCAATGCCATCTTCACCAGTTGCATACCTAGAAAGAGAGATCGTTACGAAATGAATGGAATGACTCAATAAATAATCATGAAAATCACTTGCCAATTTTGTTCAAATTAAATAAATAAATTTACTGCCTTCATCGCTAGCAGCAATACATAGTAAGCCCTATTTACTAAATGAACTCGTTGGGATTTAAGTAAACATTGCAATGCCGAAGCAGTCTTAGAGGAGAGGCATGCTGCCTAGTGCAAATGGAACTGAGCCCACGTCAAGAAAGACCACTTGTATTCTTCATCAAAGAGAGGATGAATATATGCAGGCTTAAGAATATAAATCTTAGCGTGCAGGATGTACCCTCAAACAAAACTCAAAATAGAATAGAACGCTAGATATATGTCCACTTTATCCATCGGAGAAGGAGAACTAAGAATCAAAGAACTCACTCTAAGTAAAGCTGCGATTTGCACCCAAATTAATTTCTACCCTGGATTCATCATTTTTTGGAGTCCCTTCCTTTGGATCATCATTTTTCAAACTTCCATTGGATTCTAGGGCGATCTCTGCCAGCAGCTCTTCATGCTTCGATTTTATTTCTGAGGAGTTCATAGCAGTGGCAAGCTTCTGCCTTATTTGTTGTTCTAAAGCCTCAATTTTTTTTTTTGATGCGACATCGGGTGTTTTCCCTGCCTTGGCTACCTCCAACTTCAGTAACTGGATGGTGTTTTTAAGATCTGATGAGTTCATCAGATTTTCAATTTTCTTGTTAGTTTCCTCCCTCAAACTTTCTACCTTTCCCTTCAAGCCATCATCAATGAGTTTCTTTGCCGTTACAATCTCAACATCCAAATCCATGGACTTGAGGACATTCGCCAATTCCAACTGTATCTCTTTCTTCATCTTTGATATGCTCTCCCTTGTGCCTTCATCTAAATCTGCAGCAGTAGAAGCCCCTGACTTTTGAACTTCTGCCTTTAGTGCTTGCATCTTCTCCTTAATTTCAGGCCTATCCATGACCTCTTTGATTTTCTTATCGATATCCAGTTTCAGCTCCTCACCCTTGCTCTTCTTCTCCAAGGCGCATTTGGCTTTAGAAAACTCCTTCAACATGCCAAGCTTGTACTTCAGGCTCCCATAATTAGGAACAGTTGGCAGGCCCTTGTTAAATTCATCATGAAGCTTTTCGATCTTGTCCATCAGAACTGGATGCATGAGATGGTCCTGTGAATTTGCTTTTGCACATTCCTCCCGCAAATTCAATAACCTATCCTTTAAGCCAATCGCTTCAACAGCTTCAGAATATTCAAGATCAATCTCCTTTTTTAGTTTCTCTATCATCTCATTTAAAGCCAACTCTGTAGGCTTGCTAGATGACTCCTTGGCCTTTGAAATTTGCTCTTTCAGTTTTTCAACCTCATCCTCCAATTCCAGAACTGGAGTCTTTCTTGTGATGGGTTCTTCTTTCTTCTTCATGTTGACTTTTCTTATAGGATCAACTGGGACTCCTTCTTGAAACCCACCGATTTTTCGAAACTTAAGCATGCGATGTTTTAGTAAAGCTTCTGTGTCCATTTTCTTGAGCTCCTGTTAAAGACAAGATTAATGTTAGGGCACAGTATTAGAATTTGGTTCTTAAGGAAGCCTTGCAAGTGGCACTCACATCCATAGTTTCGTTAATTGCTTTCTTTATCTGTTGTGAGGTCCATGATGGATCTGCATGTGCTCCACCTAGTGGCTCCTGTTTTTTTTTTTTTAACAAGAAAAAATAGTTGAGCAGCTTTTATTCATCAACATAAAAACGTATAAAGAGAAGAGGAAGAGAAAAGCAGTGAGATATATGTTATTTATCAATAGCACTTCTCAATATCATGAATCTGAACTAAATTTCAATAAGAATTCCTTTATAAATACATGCATAGCAGCCCGTAATCACCCACCCAACCACTCCCTTCCCGAGGCAACCTTTGTTGTTTGTAGAATATGCAAATTATCATGGTTTAAAATCTTAGAACAGCTTTCTAAATAAAAATTTTAGAAAGAAGATTATTACAGGTATGATTCCATCTGCAATTTGCAGCTTACACAACTCGGGACCAGTGATTTTAAGCTTCTCAGCTGCCTGCAGGAGAAGGGAAAAAACGTTTCTATAATCTATAATCAATAAAATATCCAAATGCAGGCAAAGTCCAAAAGTGAGAAGAGACTACAAACCTTTGGAGCAGCTTTGGCAGTCTTCCATAAAATTGCTGCACATGCTTCAGGACTTTAACACAAAATAAGTTCAAAAAATGTTAGGAAATGTAAAATCAATCAGCACATTTGTGTGAAAAATAAAAACATGGAGCATAAAACATCATATCCTTATAAAAGGGAAAGAACATGGAAACCAGTTGATGCATTGCAAAGTTGGATCCTTAAAAGAATAACAACATTGTTGATGAACACATTTCCATAACTAGGCCAAAAATACAAGCTTGTTAAACCAGACAACTAGTAATCCCAGTCAACAGGAGAATCATGACAAGTAAGAGCTACACTAAAATAGACAGCCATCTCACCAATGGCTGTATGTGCACGTTGCCACAACAAAATGTCATATCCTCCAAATTGACTATTCAAAATAAGCAACAGAGCTAAGTAAGTCACTTAGGAAAGACCACCAAACCTCATGATCAACCAGACCTCGGTACCACCATATTCCTAAAATAGCACTCAAAGTCAAAGGGAGTTGTCCAAACATATTTTACTAAATCCTTTTCCTCTATACGAGTTATCGTATACAGGAGTGATAATTTCTACTGCCGATAATGAGTCCTATCTTTTCAACAAGACAAGCCAAGCAAATGCTCAATAGTAAATTTGCACAAACATTTGGATTCTGGAATAAATGGAGTGAAAAAAAAAAAAAAAAAAAGGAAAAAAGCCCATTGAAGTACCTGGCCACATAGAAAACTGCGTTTTCAAGCATTAACAATTTATTAGCACAGCCAATGGCCAGAGCACCACCAGAGCCACCTTCCCCAATAACAATAGAAACAATGGGAACCTTTAGGCCGAACATGGTCCTCAAATTATGAGCAATGGCTTCGCCCTGTGCATATGAATAGCAAACAAATTAGTTGAACTCCATTTAAAGAAAGCCTTGAAAGCTTTGCAGTACAATTATCCACGTACTTGGCCTAGTTCCTCGGATTTAAGATCTGCATATGCTCCAGGTGTATCAATAAAAGTAACAATAGGGAAGCCATGGTGATCTGCATAATACATCATGCGTAAAGCCTTCCGATAACTGTTAAAAAAAGACATTTATCAGTCCATGACAGATACTAAATATCCAACTCTGCAAATGGATTGCATAATGTGTGGGAGAGAAATCAATATCTCATTTCAAAGTTTATTGAAATATGTTTATATATAATTGAACATACCCATGAGGAGTAGGCATCCCAAAGTTACGCATAATGTTCTCTTTTGTGTTTCTTCCCTTTTGGTGACCCATGAACATGTATCTTCTACCATCTATTGTGCCTATACCAGTAACAATAGCAGGATCATCATATCCTGCACGATCTCCATGAAGCTCTACAAACTGGACATTTAATGATACACATATATTCATTAAGATAGTTCCATAGCATCCACCAATTGAACACGAAATATCAGAATGAAGAACATATGCAATTAAGAGAATCTAAAAGTTAAATGAGATTACGAGTAGCAGACCTTTTCAGTAATGCTAAATATGTGATCAAGGAATGTTGGCCTGTTCGGATGGCGTGCAATATTCACACGTTGTATAGGAGTCAGATGCGTATACAGATCCTTTAGAGCCTGAAATCAATAGCGGAGACACATGAAAATACTCTAAGCAACAGAATCCATTAACGATGGAGCCTAGGCCTAAAGCCTTAGACCCTAAACAGCATTAAGACAAATATAAATTATGCATTTTCCTGCTTCAGAAAGAGGCTCTACAAATGGCAGAAATACATTAGATATACACATCCCTGTCATTATTTTTCAAGCCTTCCCCTAATAATACAATCATATCTTTCTGGGGAAACTGTCTGGTTTCAAATGGATTAGCTCCTCCAAATGAATTTTGACAGTTTATCACTTTCAGTTTCAGTTCAAGTTTCCAAACCCACTACTCTTGCAAACTTGTCTACTTAGAGAGTAGCGGAACACAGATGCAAAAATTTAGACAAATAGAAAAAAAATGCATATCAGGAACGTTCAAACCACATTGATAAAACCCAAAACTATTACCAGTCATCAACAGCTGTAATCACATTATGTTTAACAGGATAGTATGACCAGACAAATGATACAGAACTTCGAACTTGAGGTTTCAATTCAACAATTTTCATAATCACTGTACTGCAGCATAAAAAAGACTCCATACAATCGTATCAAATTCAACCAATCCGCATTCGCAAACCTGTTGATATTTACTCTCTAACAATGCAATCTGATCGCTGAAGTCCAAACCAGTTTCATTCGCCATCTTCCGCACCTGCAACAGAACAAAAAATGCACCAACATTTCAACCAACCAGTTTTTTTTTTTTAATACTCTCAGCTTAAAAGCCAAGCTAGCACAAAAGGGCAAAGGCAAATTACATCGATGATCTTCTTTTCGAGTGCAACAAGTGGTTTCTCGAAATCCAAAGTAACCGGTTTAGGCTTCTCTTTATGAGGCTTAAAATGCGATAAATGAGTTAAAACCCCGCCTTTCACATTCGGATCCGGATCCGCAGGCCATGGATATTCATGCTTCTTAACTTTCCTAGCCTTCACGACCACCGATAAATCCCTCGTTTTCACACTGAATCGCGCCTTTCCTAGGGTTCTCAACGGAATGCCACTAACACCACAGCTCTTCGAGCTCCGCAGAAGATCCGAAGCTGTCGCTCCGGTAAATGCAACTGCCGAATTCGATATAGAAGAAGCCATAACAAAACCCTAACACCTAGTAGATCTTCAAATTCCCAAATTTATCCCCGACGCAAACTCGATTTTACCTGTGAAATACAGGGAAAAAAAATAATCAGTCCCTCGTTAATTTTTCTCTCCTTAATGGATAAGTAATTAAGTAAAAAAAAGTAGTAGTGGTGGTAGTAGTAGTAGTAGTAGTAGTTTTGGACTAAAAATACACTACTAAAATTTGAAAAAAAATGCATTAATTCTCCATTTTTTACCAAAAAAAAAAAAAGAATCAAAAGGTGAAGATACCAGTGAGATCTCTGTAGAGAGGAGAGGGGGGATGATCTAAAGAGAAGGAGGGAAGGAAGGAAGGGGGGGGTTGTTTGGCAAACAACTAGAGACAAGTGTGGGAGGAGTTTAATATTTATTTAAAGCGAAGGAAAATGAGGGAAACATCGTAGAGATCGTCAAAAGAGAAGGAAAGGGAAGGGAAGAGAAAGAAGGGCATTTGTTTTGTTTGGTTTGGTTTGTTTTCAGTTCGATACTTCTTATGTTAAGAGAGGGACACGTACTCAGTCCCTTCAAGAGTTCAAAATAGTCCCTTGAAGACTTTTTATCGTACTCATTTAAAGCAAATTTGATGTTTTGTAATAATTATTTTTAAAAATGTTTTTTATTTAAAAATATATTAAAATAATTTTTTTTATTTATAAAATTTTAATTTTTATATAGTTATATTAAAATAATTTAAAAACATTAAAAAAAATAAAAAGATTTTTAAATATACTTTTAAAAATGTAAAAACATAAAATGCTCTTAGTAATTAGTGCTCCAAAACTACATTCTTTTCACGTGGCTCCCCTTGAGTTTTGTGTTATATTTGTTTAATAAAACCATTGATTTTAAATAGATTCTTGATAGAGATAAATAATCTTTAATCTTAAAAAGTAATTCTAACCGTTGAAATAAATTTTAATGGTTGAAACTCAAACTGATTCTATTTAACTAACCATCTACTAACTTGTATGAAATAACTCTAGTTAAATTTCCATAAATTAAATCCTTTGGGACCATGAAAATTTATCAATTAATTCAGATATTATTTAATAAATAAATTAATAAAAAATAAATTTATCAAGGCATTCCTTTTTTTATTAAAAACATTAAAGTCAATACATGTATAATGTAACGTGATCATAAGAATACTACTTAATTATTGATTTATAAATTATTATTATTATATTTGTTTAACTAAAACAATTTTTTTAATGTAATTAGTCTCGTTAAATAGAATTCATGAATCTATCTAATTTTATAATAAACTAAAATTATACTTGTTCTCTACTTAATTGATATAGTTCTTGAACATCAAGGTAAACAAAAATACTAATAAAAATAATAATATCACAAGTGATAAAACTAAATAAAATAATTTATAAAGAACAACTTAATTTAATGAGTGACAAACAAATTATTAAAAATATAATAGAAAATGACATAAAAGATGAAGTTGAAGAAAATAATTATTATTAAAGACTATCTTGCTCAAAGATGTGTTAAAATAAATAATTACATTGTATAATTTTTTCTTGTAATACGAGAACACTATGTCAAAACTATTTATGCACTAATAAAAGTTAGAAATGAAATTCAAAAAGATATCAATTTAAAATAAAAACAAGTAATACTAGAGTCATGTTTTACAAAGATCTCCTAATAGAGCCAATATATATGATTTTAATGTATAAAAATTATTAATTTTTATATCAAGTGGGACCCATGTAATTTTTTAAAAATATATTATTTTATAAATTGAAATAATTAATAATTTATTTTATTGGTTCCAAGTTAGGACTAATAAAAAATATTATTTAATCGAAGTTATTAATTTATCAAGTTATATTGTATTATTGGTTGAAATTCGAAACTACAATTTAAATTTTTTATCATATTAAATCTTGTTTGCTTAGTAATTTCATGGAGTTTAATCCTTTTTTATTATTAAAATTTCCCACCTTATCTTTTTTTTTTTAGTTTTCAAAAAAATAAACGAAATAAATTGGAAGGGAGCATGAAAATGATAAAGTTAATAAATTATAAATTAATGAAAATTAATGGATTTAATATATATTTTCTGAAACTAGACGGACAAATCTGTTAGTTTTCTAAACTACAGGGGCTAAGTTAAACTTAACCCTTATCGTTGTTGTGTCTATAATGAGCCAGCTTTTTTCGGTTTGACCGTTAAAAGGGCTTCGGCCTTTGCGTTTTTGCCTGGCACGTGAGATGCTTGATTGCACGTGTGAATGGTCCTGGCTCGCGATGACTTCGATGATGATCCATGTCCTTGCACTCGACTCCAACCACGATTTGGTTTCGAGCTTCGTTTCCTGTGATAACTAAAAGTCCATCTGAAAAGTGAAAAGATAATTTAACGGAAACATAAGTCTACCTTCTTATTTTATTTTTTATTTTATTATTATTATTAACTCAATTCCAACTCCCTTGATTTTATCAATTAACAATTATTATCCCTCATCTCGTCCATTGTTAATCATAATTAAATATTCATCTTCATTCATATACTCTCTTTAAATGCTTTAATCCAAAGCACCCATAAAAATTTGAGTATACTTTAGAAAATAATTTTAACATTAAACCATAATCTGCTTTTTTAAAAAACTTCACTTGCTTGAATACAACAAATTGTGAATTGATAGTAATGATATTTCAAAATTCAAGGTGTTTAGGAATAAAACTTGTATGTTGAACAATCATTTAATTTTTTAGGATTAACAATATGATTTATTCTCTTCAATCAAAGTGTTTAGCAACTTGATGTGGAGAGCTTAGTGGCTAATTATTGGTAAGTTAAGCTGGCAGATAGCATGTAGCTAGTGTCTGAAAAGTCAAGATGGTTGGTAGCATGTAAATGGTGTATGATAAGCTAAGATAGCTAGTGTCTGATAAGTTAAAGTTACTAGTGTCTGATAAGTTGGTGGTAACTGGTAACTGCAAAATGCTATCTTTACTGGATAAAAGAATTCTCATATGTTTAAATTAATAACTTTGTAAAAGAGAAAGTGTAATGATATTTTAGAAAAATAGACTATAAAAATATATATATTAAAAATATTAAGAAAAAAGATATTGTGAACCTTAACATACAAACAATATCTCTTCGTTTCTCAATAATAATAATAATAAATGAGACATGAGAACATATCTATCATATAGTTATTATTTTTCATGTTAGGAATTAACATGAAATCATACTCATAACATAAACAACATGTTTAGTTTCTAAATCAACAAAAAAATCAACTTGGAATTTTATTTGTGGCATAACGCGGTGATAAAACTAGTATTCACCTAAATATATCATAAATAACTAACATGCTAATAAGAATTAACAAAGGATAGTTAACAAAACATTATTTATTGTAATGGTGTTTTGTGTTTTTTTTCTTATTTTATTTATTTATTTTATCTTCAATGTTAGGCTGTTTTGATAATTGTATTTTGTAATTTTTTTTTATTTTTTTGTGTTAGATTATATATCGATCTCATGGATTTATATTTTTTTATTTTCAATTTCAACCTTCAACTAGATTTGTTGAAAGTGAGACTTCATAATTTTTTTTATTTGATTTCAAAAAATAAAGCATGATCGGTTGATTATTTAAATTTTATTGCAATAATCTTAATTAAAAAAACATTTTACTCTAAAATAAAAATAACTAAACAATTACATAAATGAAAGGTCAGACACTTTGGGCCATAGAAGACCAAACACATGCTCCTGGCCTTAAAAAAAGAAGTCTCAGCATGTACCTTGTTAGATGAGGCCTAGATGCTATTTAAAAAAAGAAAAAAAAGAAACCAAGTGAGCAACACATTACTGCCTATTTTTTTAGACCATCAAACTTATATGCTTTGACACATCATTTGTTTAAATAGATGACCTATCACCACATAGTTCATTTGTTAGACCATCAAACTTGTGTCTAGTGATTGAAAAATAAGGGTTTAAGTTTTATACCTTAAAACCCAAATTCTACCATTTTTTCACAATAAAACATAAAAAAATAATTAAATGAACCTTTAAAACCTATTATCAACAACAAAAATACATTTTATTAGACTAAAAACATAAAATCAAATTATATTTAGAATATTTTTCCAAAGACTAAACTACTTTTTCCGCTTTTGATTGTACTTTTGAGACTAAAGTCAATTTGACAGGTTTCGAAGAGAAAAACAAATTAAATGAAGAAAATAAATCGAAGAGCAACAAAGACTATTTGTTATGAAAATAGACATTATAGATTGAAATTCTTTGCCAATTCATGATGATATAGACATGAATTGGAATTCTCTAATAATTTATGATGCTTATTTTCATGATGATTATAATATTAATTATGGCATAAACAATGACAATAATGACACCAATAATGTCACCAATGATATCTTCATTGGCAAGCTAAAGGTTGAGTGCAGAGATAATATGAAATGAGCTTAATAAAAGAAAATTATTGATTTAAATTATGTTGATTTTCTTTATTACAAGTTTACTATTATCATAAAAGTAGGTTTGTTCAAGGATTATATGGATATAACATATGTTAATAAAAACAAGTTTGAGATTTTCAATTTATTACTCTAAATTCTAATAAAATAAAAAAATATATGGATATAACATATGTTAATAAACAAGTTTGAGATTTGCAATCCATTACTCTAAATTCTAATAAAATAGAAGAAAAAAAATTGATTGATGTTTTTTATGCAAAATTTAACATAAAAGGACTAAAGTTGTTACCTAGAATTGTTATACACTTGAAATGAGGAAAGAAAGGGGTTAGAGGTCTTAATTGGACATCCACAAGATCGAAGTAAGAACAGTTTGAATTTAAAAACAAGTTTCTTCCAACTTAAGAAGACTAATGCACAAGCTTTTTGGTAAAATAAATATTTTCCTTAACTATTTTTATTTTTCTTATTTAGTTTAAGAATTTTATTATTTAGTTTTATTATTATTTATTTATTTATACTTAAAAACAATAATTTTTATACTTTTATTTCTCTATTCAATATCATTTGGTTTCTTATAACCCAATTTTCAACCCCTAAATTTATATTTTCCTTAAAAATACAAAAATATTTTCAGGACATATTAAGATAAGCTATTAAGTTATAAAAGACCAAAACATTAGAAGAATAACTAGATTGGGATGTTTTGACTGGATGAGATGAAGAAAGAAATAAATTTAAGGTTGAAATCCAAACTTGACCAAAAATTGGAAGAATCAATTATGTATAAAGATCTAATTAAACTTTTATAAGGTTTAATTGACTTATATAAGGACTTAATTGAAAAAAGAATAAGTTTGAAAGTCAATTAGGCAAAAATTAGAAGGACTTAACTAAACTTCTAATGGGTTGGTAGGGTTCAAGAAAAACTCAATTGAAGAACAATAAAGTTTAGAGGCTTAATTTGGATCAATTTGCAAAGATTGAAAAATTAAAGACAATTGAAACTTTGTGAGGCTAAATTAGCGCAATTAGGGGTCCAATTTCAAGAATTTCAAAGTTTGAAGACTAATTGAGGGCTAAATTAAAAGAAAATTCAAGATCGAAGACTTTTTTGCAAAAACACGCAACATTATGGGTTGTACCAAACCTTATCATGGACTATATTAAAGAAAATTAAACACCAAAAGTTACTATGTAAAATGTGCCACACTTGAAGTATCATAATTTATTTTTGGCAAGGCTTCATTATATAAAATTAGTCATTTTTGTCTCAATTAAGAATGTTAGAGCTCAAATTGAAACAACAATGATTAAATTAAAGTTTTTCAAATCCTAATTAGAAAACTCTAATTTTTAGGGTTTAAACAGAAAACATGTCATCCATTTTTAAAGAAGAGATTGAATGACATGTTGTTTATCCTTGTTTCATTGTCTTCCCTAACTAAGAAGGTTGATTGAGATATTATCTTCAAGTGAATGAATGTGATATCTCCAACAACTTCAAGAGGTCTAATCACCACTAATGGATTATGAAACATCTCATTTATAAGGACAAACTACCTTCATCAAACTCTTACACATATTATATTTGTTTCAATGAACCAAACAACATTATGTTTTTGATCAGCCACTCTGCATTCACATATTAAAGTTGATTACTAGCCAATCTTTGAAGCAATGAATGTGGAGTTTTGGACCTCCAAATCAAGTGTGGTTTGTTTCTAAGAGTAAATATACATCCCCTTTACATGGTTTAGGTAAACCAATTGTACGATTATTTTAAGAAATCTCTTATGTACTAATTGATTTTATTTTTCTTAACTTGACATGAATTTAAGAAGCACATCATAGATTATTGATGGCTTTATCCAACACAAGCTTTGAGTGTACAAGGATGGATATAATTATTATGGTAGAGCCACCTTTCATGCCCTATCTTTGACACATATTAGAAAAATTGTTTTAGTAAGCTTGTAATATAGTTTTAGCATTTCCTAGTAAGTTGAAGTTGTATAGTCTGAAATGACCTTTTTTTTTCTAGTTCAAAGTTAACCATTCAAATATCTATGATGTAAAGTGATCATAGTAATCAAGGTTCTCCCCCTATAAATACCAACCTCACAGTATCTATGAAAGAAGTTTTTGATATCTTGTTATCAAAAACTCTTTCTCTCAAAGCTCTCTCATTCTCGCACCACACTTTTTTATAGCTCTATATGTTAAAACTTTGATATTATATGACCTATCACTCATTTGTGCCTTACTAGCATTTTTTGCTCTTCCTTGCATACCTCTCTTTACTTGCATCCATTCTTATTGATTAATGGATTTTTTTTTTATCAAATGTAAGAAGTATATTAGATCAAAAAGAGCAAGGCAAGCTTGCAATACAAGCTGGAAACCAGCAAAGTTCAAAATATATACATTAGTTCGAATAGGGAATAAATACCCCATAAGAAACAGAAACTGAAAATCAGCGGAATACAAGCTGAAAAATAAAAAAGGAAACCAGCAAGCCACTTAAACAGCTGTACAGTAAGCCAGGGGAACAGGCTCCCAACTAGCACAAAGGAGAAAAACAAAGAAAAGAAACAAGAAATCGGTTATTTGAGGAACCCCACGGTTGTAGGTGCCAAGGATAACCGAATAAGCAAGAGCATACAACAAACCAACAGGACCGGGAAGACCAACATAACCGACCATAAAGAAAGAGACATAAAAAAAACAAAATGAAGCACTACGCTAAGGATCACGTAGCCCTTAAAAGATGAAGATATGCATGTGCCATGCAACCACAAACCAGCAAGAGCCTGTAGAGGACCGAGAGCACCAATCAACAATGGCGGGCCCAACAATTAATTTAGGAGTAATTATAAAGACATGCATGACAAAGCCTTCACCATGCACATCCAAAACCCAAACTGACAAGGAGCAAAATGGAGGAAAAAGACTGGTTAAGACATAGCCAATCAACCTTGAAGAGAACCTGACAGCCAATTGAAGGAGAGCTGCACCGAAGAACCCAAAGCAGAGGAGAACAATACTGGAGATGCATCATAGGAAGCAGTTATTAATTTCGGCCCCACCAGCTGGCTGCACCACGTAAAGGAAACCATGCATGCTAAAACCCCATGCAAACACGTGAAGAACCAAAACCAAGACACCCATGCAATGATGATCAGCCAACCTGTAAGTTGAGGGGGTTTGTTTCATGAAAATAGTAAACAGTGTAGAACAAGATTTGAAACCGTCTGAACACAGTATCAACTTCCCTAGTCTTGCCCTCAAAGATCCTCCTGTTTCTTTCCTCCTAGAGAAGATATATTGTGATAGCCAGGGCAACTCTTCGCATCCTTAACTCCATGTTGCATCGCTGAGCAGACAACCCACGAATTGCACTGTTCAAAGTAGACATTCTCCTGCCAATCCGCAACCAAGATTTGATCTTAGCCCACAAACCACCCGACCAAACGCAAGCAAAAAATAGATGACTATGAGATTCCATGCCATGCCTGCAGAAAACACAAGCCGGGTCAAGAGGGATGAACGTCAATCGGTCACGTGTTCGAAGTTTGCCCATGATAGCCAACCAGAGAATGAAGTTGTACTTGGGAAGGGACCACGTTTCCCAAACCACCCGATGCCAGGAGACGACTGGACCAACCGGCCGAAAGAAGTTGTATGCATGGCTAAGGAACGGGCCGACAGTAGAGGACCACCGGCACATCAATGCAATGCTCTCATCTGAGTCCCCACAACTCTGAGAAATGATATCCCTGACTGAGATGATGGCTTTCCACAATGGAGAATAAGATGGATGTGCTTGAACAAGCCACACATTGCCATCCTTCAAATAAAAATGGTGAATCCAGCGAATCCATACCGAATCTATTTTAAGATGAATATTCCAGAGCTGTTTACCAATGAAGCTTTGGTTGCGAGCTTTGAGATCAAATAAACCAAGGCCACCTTCAGTTTTAGGCATACAAATAGTCTTCCAGGCAACTAAAGCTGAGTGGCTCCTAGTGATCTCCGGTCCATAAAAAGTTTCTGCATATGCTAATAATATTCTTCAGTACAATGTTAGGGATAGGAAAAATGTTGAGCCAGAACTGGACTTTCCCAAACAAGACGGACTGAAGGAGTTCTAAAAGCCCCGCATATATAAGATATTTTCCGATCCAACCTTGAACTGACGACTTTAAATCCTTTAGAAGATGCGAGAACTGGCTGGCTAGCAGTCTATGGGGACTCAAAGGGACCCCCAGATATGTGAAAGGGAAGCTGCCTTCTTTGAAGTTCGACATAGAGAGAATGACTTATTTTTGGGCACCGGCTACCCACCAAAGAAAATGGATGATTTCTGCGGGTTTATGTCCAACCCAGAAGTCTGCCCAAAAAGTGATAGTTGGCTGAGGAGGCATTGAACTGAGGAAGGGTCACCACGAGAAAGGAGCAGGAAGTCATTTGCGAATGCAAGGTGACTAATTCCTTGCAGCTCACACTTGGGATGAAAACGAAATCCATCCTGTTTGGTGGCTAGCTTGAGCATTCTGGAGAAATACTCCATACAACAAATGAATATGTATGGGGAAAGGGGGTCCCCCTGTCTAACGCCACTTTTCCCCAGGAAGAACCCGTGGATGTCACCATTAATTACAACAGAGAAGGAAGTAGTGGACACACATTGCATGACAAGGCCAACAAACTTAGCTGGAAAACCAAGGTGGCAGAGAAGGTTTTCTATAAATCCCGACTAGACAGAGTCAAATGCTTTCTTAAAGTCTACCTTCAACAAACAGCGGGGGGATGATCTTTTCCTGCCATATTGACGAAGGAGCTCCTGCACCAGATTGATATTGTCACTCATAAATCTGCCACCTAGGAATGCATTTTGCATAGGGCTGACAATCTCCTTTAACACATGAGCTAGACGACCAGCTAAGATTTTGGCTATCACCTTATAGATGACGTTATAGCAGGATATAGGTTTGAAGTCTGAGGGAGAAGATGTATTCATTGACTTAGGGACCAAGGAGATAATAGAGTGATTAACCTGTTTAAGGAGATTGCCCGAATGGAAGAAGTCCTGCACTGCTGAACAGAAATCACCACCCACCATAGACCATGCTTGCTTGTAGAAGAAAGAAGAGTATCCATCTGGCCCCGGGGCTTTGTCATTGCTAATACTAAAGACTGCCTTGCGTATGTCCTCTTGAGTCACTGGGGCTAAGAGGAAATCATAAGAACTAGAAGGAAGACATGGGCCACAGCTAATTACTGCACTGTCAATGGGAGTGATGGCTTTGGATGTGCCTAAGAGTTGCTGGTAGTAGGCAATAAATTCATCGCCAACTTGCTGTAAAGAAATGCTAAGACCACTATGGCTGCACATAATAGCAGAGATGAAGTTCCTCCGATGGTTGTGGCCCATGAGAGCATGAAAGAACTTTGAGCCCCTGTCACTGTGTTGAAGAAAGGTGCATTTGGTCTTCTGACTAAAGAATTGTTTCTCCGTAAATTTTAAAGTGGACAATTTAGAGCGAAGGAGACTGTCATGGACATGCAAGAGCTGGTTATCCATGTCTTGTTGTAATGCATATTGATGCTGCTCCAGGTCAGATTCTAGCCGAGCTACACGTTCAGATATATAGCTGAAGTGTAGACGATTGAGCTCCTTCAAATGCACTTTTAGCAGTTTGAGACGGCGACATAAGATGTACATAGGAGTGCCATATACATGAGAGGGCCAATGGGAAGAGACCAAGGACATGAATTGAGCATGGGATGCCCACATGTCGAAGAATTTAAAGCAACGTCTACCTTGCTCAAGAGGACCCAAACGGACTGCTGCAGGAGAGTGATCTGTAAATGCTCCAGGAGGACTAAAATGAACATGAGTGAAATGATTCAGAGAAGACCACGATGGATTAATCATAACTCGATCCAGCTTACTCCAAACAGAACCATTAGTCCAACTAAAATGGCAGCCAGTGAAGTTTACATCATGCAGACCAAGATCAAAACAACAATCACGAAAATCAGAGGTTTCATATAAAGAAACAGCCTCACCATTGTGTTTGTCTGCTGATGAAAGCACTGAATTAAAGTCTCCAAGAACCATCCAGGGAGAGTTAGAGTCATTTGATTAATGGATTTTTAATTCTACAAGTCATAGCACTAGCTTTTTAATTCTACAGTCATTTGACTTGTTGTCAAAAAGAGTTACACAAATTTTATATCAGATAACCATAAATATCTTGCATTGCTATCTTTTTTTCTTTTAAAATAACAAGTTTAGTTAGATTAGGTAATTTGGAATTGACATATTATTACCTTTTTTTTATTTGAAAAAAAATAAATATATGAAAGAGTTTATTGGTTCATACTATGCTACGGGTCAAATCAAAAGTTATTTGAACAAAAACAAAATATCTATGTCACGAGGAACTTTGATATTGTTATAAAATCTAGCTTAATAAGTCAACCTTGAAACTTTTTACCTTGATTTCTTGCTTAGCCCGAGTTTTAAATTAAACCATTTGAGAGTAACCCTGACATGATCTAATCAACTTGATAAGTCTAAAGACAACCTGAATAACAAATAAAATTATAATTTGGCTTTTAAAAAATTTCAAGATGATATTTTTTTAATATTGAAAAGATGATATATTGGACCTATCCATAACTTGGGTCATAGGCTCCACTAGGTTTAATAACTCTTTTTTCTAAATTATCTTGTACTTAATTATATAATAAAAAAAATAGAAACTCACAAAATCGAGCACCAATCAAATACTAGATGTTTGTTTAAGATCGTGATAATCTCATATAAAGAAAACTCAAACAAATTATGAATAACAATTCAAAATCAACGAAATTGTGAAGGATAAAATTTAAAAAACAAAGAAAATCAAAGGAAAAAAAAAGGGACCTGCTTCATTGTTTATATGAACAATGGAAACAAGTTATTCACATTTTAATGTTTTTAGTAGTAGTAATTAGATTGGTGGTCTGTGTTATGTTGTGGATGACACAAAAAATCTTATAATGTTAAAAAAGAGGCTCAAACAATGCTGATATTTTTAAAGAAGTAAGAAAATTCTGAGACTTGGGTCATTAACTTGAGTGGGTTCAATAAGCTGAGTTAATTTTATAATATAATTTAAAAAAATAAAGACACTAAATAAATCGAACTAAACAAACAACTTGACAATAATCAACTAAAAAAACAAACGCTCGCCAATACCACAAAAGGACATCCTCCCTATATTTATAAAAGGTCTCCATAATCTTATTTGATAAAAGAATAAAAATTAAATAAGAACGTAACAACCCTATATAAAGTAAATAAAAAAAAATCTGAAGCTAAATTCTCAACAAATCAAATATGGAAAGACAAAAATTAAAAAATATATTTTTTAAAAATAAAAAACCTCTCAACCCAAATCCACTCGAGTCAGTCTACGAAATCCATGACTTAGATGTGAGGCCAAGATAATCCTATAGATAATAACTTGAATAAAACTATAAAGTCAATTCTCATACAATCCAATGTTTAAGAGCAAAACTAAAAAAAATTCAATTAAGAAAAATGAAACAAAAAAAAAACTCAAATCAATGTGGGTCAACTTAACAAGCTTGTAAACTGAAATATGAGATCAAAATAACCTCATTGAAATGAAAGTGAAAAACTCACGAAGCCTAATTTCTAACCAATTTAATGTTGAAGGATGAAATTGAAAACTAACAATGATTGAAATAAACTCGGGCTATTGTTTAAAATCAGTGACTTGGGTCATGAGACTAGAACTAATCCTATATAAGACAAACCCAAGAAATTCACAAAACCAAATTCCCTATCAATTAAATGATGAGGAATGTCATAACCCAAATTTTTAATAACTAATAAAAAATGAATGAATAAAAATATATTTGAGAATGGGGTTAAGACAACACAAACTCAAAGTTCAGGGATAAAATTATCAAATCTGAGAGTCAATTGGTCAGAAATTGAAGAATTAATAATTTTGAGAAATTAATTAAAAGTTGGATTAGTTTAATTAATGAAATCAAGAACTTAATTAAAGAATTAATAAGTTTGCGGACTTAATTAAACTTTGATTTAATTAATTAAAAATCAGGGATTTAATTGAAGAAACAATAAAGTTAGGATCTGATTCAACGCAAGATTGCAGGAAATTATAGTCCAGGGACTGAATTAAATAGTCTAGAAACCCAGGATTGTTGTGTAAATGGCATAACTCAGGGATTCAATTAAAATTAATCCAAGGGCACAATTAGAAATTGATTATTACTGATTAAGATCCCAATTGTTAAGAATTAATGTTTAGGGACCAAAGTGAAAAATAATCATTTCCAAGATACAAACAACGCCGTTTTGAGCCACTATTCAACACATTCTCCAGACCAAGGACCGATTCAACAAGAAACCAAACCGTTTTGGACCACGTCTCCTCAGCTGCCCATGATCTTCCAGAGACCACGTTGAACAGTTCTATTGTGATTCCCCTATTTCTTTAAGGCGTTCGTGCCTCACGATCATGAGGCACAAATAGATGAACATAGGCCATTCTCTGGCCTTATAAAAGCCAGAAAAGGCCACAAAATGGAGGCGGCAGAGGGGGACGAATCAAAACAGAAAAGAAGAAGACAGAGAAACAGAATAAGGGGAGTTGGAAAAACAAAGGGAATAAACCCAAAAAAAAAAAAAAAACAAGAAGAACGACCTAGAGTCAGAATCCACTGCATCCATCTTCATCATCTCTGGAAGTAGAAAGAAGGAAGAATAGAGGAAGAACTTAAGAAGAGAGTAGCATCGACCCATCAGCTTCACCATCGTCTTCATCCCCAAGTGCCAATTCCACCTCCAGCTGCACCAGTTAAGCTTATTTCTCCTCCCGCTTTCATTTGATGAACATCACACTGTTCAAGTGAATTTTAATTCACTTGAACAGTGTATCAACATGCGTGAATTAACGCACACGTGTTGCTTTGCCCAACCGGGTTATTGGCTTGGGCCATTGTCCAAGTCGAGTTGGTTGGGTCGGGCCCAGCCCACATGGGCTAAGTGGGACCCAGCCCAAAAAAGAAAGAAATAAAAAAAAGAAATATAAAAAAATTAATGAAAAATAAAAGAATTTATGCATGCATAAAAAAATTTATTTTATTGGTTTATTCACTAACGCCAGAGTCAGGAATAAAAATAATAATTTAAAATTTATTTTATTTTATAGCTACGTAATATTTATCAATGCCATGGTTGAAAGTATCCGTAGTTGAATATTCATTAGCACTAAAGTTAAGAATATTATAAGCAAATTATCATAGCATAAACTAATAAACATTTAGTAATTTAAGACAGAAACAACAATGCAGCTTGCCTCATGAGGATGTTTAAGGAGTGATAATATCTTTTCTTTTACGTAACAAATCCCGTACCATAGAATCTATGTTGGCCAATCAGAGTTCCTAGTAACCATAATACTAGGTGACGACTCCTTAAACAAAATCATTCCCCATCAAAGAATTAAATGCTAAAAATTTGTTCTTTTCATCGAAATATTTTTAAGGTTGCCGTTATGTCGGGTGTGACAAGGAACAAAACTGAAAAAAAAATCAATAAAAAAAGAATCCAAAACGAAACAGATAGCAATTACAAGAATGATGACCAAATTTGATATAAAAATAAATTGAAACCAAATGATGAGGATATAATTAAAAAAAAAACTTACTTAAAAAAATGATAAAAAAAAATAGCAATCAAAAGAATGAGGATCAAATTTGATATAAAAATTAAATGAAACCAAATGTTGAGAGGAAAAGTTGAAAAACAAAGTAAATAAAAAAAGATTAAAATGAAGACATAGAACAATAAAAAAAATAATGATCAAATTTGATAAAAAAATAAAATGACATGACATATTTTAATTTTGATAGGCCACCATGAATTATGAGGAAATGAGAGAGAAAAGAGGGAGGAGAAAAAAAGGGTCATAAGAGGCCTACTGCAATATCTTTGTTGAACAGAATTTCAAAAGTCTGTGTTTGGTAGTGCTTTACGTGTCTCTTGAACATGGAGGGGGTCTTCTACATGTTACTGTGTGTGTTGCATGCACTAACCTATTTACCTTGCCTATTTAATTCGATCTTCATATTTATTTTAGTTTTATATTTGACGTTTTAACACTTAATTATTCTAAATCAACTGAATTTTATTTTATTTTGCAAAATTGAACATTAAAAAAGTACTAGAAAATTCCCTTGATATTGCAAGATTCATGTATCAAAACAACTAAAACAAATTACCAAGTCAAATCTTAAATAAAACCAATATGAAAGGATAAAAAAAATTTGAGGTATTGAAATTAAAAAAAAAGACATGAACTTTTTTCTTGAATGTTTAAATTAGTCCATGATGTTGGCATAAAAAAAAAGATTGATTATTTCTTTAAATTTTAAATTTAATGTCCGATGTTATAATTATTTTAAAATAAATAAAATTATATTTTATTTTTATTAAATCAAAAATTAATCGAGCAATGTAACAGTTCCTTGACATCTTCATATGCAAGCATGAAAATTTTCATAACCAATCACGAATCAAATCAAAGTAACTTTTTTAAATAAAGAAGAAAACAAAGAACTGAAAAACTTATAGAGACCAAATAGAAGAAGCACTGTTCGAATGAACACGGTCGGTCTACTGTCTAAAATACCGAGGGGTTTAGGTTTTTTTTTATTTTTAAAAAGACATTTATAATGGCAATACTGCCAATACACACACGCACACGTGTTCAGCAGATGGCGGACTGTTATTATGTTCGCTATGGAATTGTAAAAGCATACATGCATGCTTGGCAATGATAACACATAAAAGTACTCCTAGTGCCAAAAGAGTTTCCGTTGCCGGGACTTGAACCCGGGTCTTTCGGGTGAGAGCCGAGTATCCTAACCAACTAGACTACAACGGAATGATGGAGGTTTGGTGTACGTTAAATTAAACAATATAAATAATGACATCTAGAAACGACGTCGAGTTATAAACACGCCCGCGTGCTCTTATGGCCGCCTCATCACTTGCGCTGAGTGCTTGCTTCGTTTGCTTAAAAGAATCACTGTCTGCCCTTATCGTTTCCCCCGCTTTGTTTTCGTAGCTTTCAATTTCATGGCGGAGAAGTCCACAAACGGTATTCATTCCATCATCTCTTCTCACTCTCAAGAATTTGTAAAGATTTTTTTAATCTCATTTTCACCCTCTCAACTCAACAACAAACAGATAGATAGAAACATTAAATTCCATTCCTAACTCCGTATGAACAAATGATTGATTTGCAGAGCATATTTTAGAGCAGCTGAAACATGGGTTTGCCCATTTTGAGCTCGTCTCTTCCCCACTTCCTTCAATTTCCACCTCCAAACCTCACTCATTTCCTCCGCCTTTCTTCTCTGCCAACACCCATCGCTTCTTCGCTAGAATCGGGCCTTCACTGTAAGACTTCTTCTTCTTTCTTTCTTTTTATTGGATTTATAGACCTTGAAGACTAAACCCTTTTTTTTTTAGGCAGGGGCTCACATTCGATGAAAAAAGTAGAGCATTATTCAGTTCAGAAAGTTACCGGAGATGGGCGCTGTCTTTTTCGTTCTCTGGTACTAACTGATGAGGTGACACAACGTTGCTTCTCTTTTTTTAGCTTTTAAACTAATTCTGTCCGGTGGAAATCAGGTCAAAGGAATGGCTTTCAACAAGGGCATCTCTCTTAATCCACGAGAAGAGAGAAATAATGCAGGTATAGTTGATGTAATATTTTGTTTTCTTGATCTCAATAGTATCAACAGGATAAGGAAGAGCTGTGAATTTGTTTTGCTTTCTGGCAAGCTATCTTGCTTTGGTTTTATTATGGGATTCTCTTATCTTGTGTTTTATTGTAGATGTTGATAAGATTATACTGCTTTAAATAGTGGCAGAAGCTTATATTTTCTTGCTATAAAAACTGCAGATGAACTACGAATGGCTGTGAAAGAGGTTATATGTGATAGTAAAGAAGAACGCAAACAGTACGAAGAAGCAGTTATTGCAATCACGGTTGATGAGTCTTTGAAACGGTGAGTGTTGAAGCAGTACAGTTATCATTGATTTTCTGATGGATGCTTTAGCATACTTTTGTGAATGGGATTTCATTGTACATCTGTTAATGTCTTTCTATAGTTACTGCCAACGCATTCAGCGACCTGATTTTTGGGGAGGCGAGTCAGAGCTACTGGTTAGTTATCCTTTTGATGCATTCTTTTATGCCTACATTTTCATGGTACCACTTGTTTTGTTGGTGATTGTGTTTGCAATTGTTCAGAGATCTGCTCATGAACTTACAGAGTTAATATGTATTTTTAGTTGACATGGCTCTGTCGAGTGTGTTGTTTTAGTTTCCTTTGCGATGGAGATTGAGCCTAAGGATATCTATTTGGAGCATCAAATAGTGCCTTTACATCAGTAAAATTACTGATTACCATCCGTGTCATGGAATGAACTTGAGAAATTGATATGTTGCTGCTAGAATCCATATGATGCCAAATTTATGAATTGTAATGGATATGTTTGAGTGTTTGTTTTTCTTTTTATGAGTGTTTGCTTTTCTTTTTATTAAATTAAGATGAACACATGCCTACCCTCTTTTTTTTACTGCATTTCCATTTCATTTTGGATGAGAGGCAGAAAAGGACTGTCATTTCAAGCTTCAGTTAGCAGCTTTAGAAATTAGAATACTGTGCTCTGGGTGAAGTATCATGTGTGACTGATTTTGCTCTGGGAGTTGTTTGTATGAGTTTCCTGCCTTTACCTGTGTGATTGTTTATATGTAATGTTTGCTGATATTTGACTAACCAACGATCATCACTGCTGGATTAGGTGCTGTCAAGATTGTGTAATCAGCCAATCATTGTTTACATACCAGGGCATGAGGTAAGTTTTTTCTTTCCACGATCATGCCATGCAAAATATTCTTGTAAGTTATGCTATATAGGTGCCTAACCTTTTGCTTTTTCCACAATTATGAAAACATAGTTATGCGACACAGCCAAGAAAGAGATGAAATTCACAAAAAAAAAATGCTTTGGTTTCTTGGTTTTTGCTGCATGCAAATGAGGGATATAGTCAGGGAGCCTCTGGCATTTTGGGGCTTATAGGAGGGGATGAGTGAGACCTTCATTATCTGACAAGAATGACTTTGCTTAGTAGGAGCTGTGTTTGGGATGCTAAATTAGGTCGATTTTATGATTATTTGACAATCTTATTGCAGTCATTGAATCTATGAATGTTAGTCATGAGCAAGTGATAAAATCTTCCATCCAATTAGAATGAAATTCAAGATTTTGCATGCTATGCAGCACGCCGGTGGTGGGTGGGGCTCTGGCTTTATTCCCATAGCAGAGTACGGAGCTGAGTTCCAGAAGGGCTCTTGGAAGGGGAAGCCAAGGAAAGCTGTGAGGCTACTGTACAGTGGTAAGAATCATTACGACTTGCTTGTCTGAGGCTTCAGAAGTAGACTTCATCATGGGCGGAGGAAACCAGCATTGATAATTGCCAAAGAAAAACGCCAGGAGGCCTCCTGGTTTGAAAGTTACACTGGTGAAAGGACTCGGAAGCATTATAATTTTAGAGTCAAATCGTCATAATGGTTATATATATATATATATATATATATATATATATATATATAATAACAACCTGCAAATTCTCGGTCATTCTATATTGATACATTTACCTTTTTTTTTTTTTTTGTAATTGTGTCAATTTACTACTAATATCAATTTTTCATTTTTTAATGCGTGGTTTGTTTTAGTAAAAGTATCCTATAAAATAATATCTTGCTTAATAAATAAACATATTTTAAATTAAAATAAAAATTTTAGAAAGAAAATCATTTAATTAATGGTAAGTTATTTAAGCTTTGCAGGATGTTAAATTCTATTTTATGATTAATAAAAATTAATAAAACAATTTAAAATATCAATTATTAAATAAAGGAAATGGAAACCATGTGAAAATAAACAATTAACAGATTTTTACTATATTGGAACAAAAGAAAAAGTTGGTATCAAAATGAAAAAAATAAAGTTCAAATACTTGATTTAGAAAAATAAAAAAGTTGATACACCAACATTGCAATACTTAATTAGTATATGTCAAAGGATATCTAAGTAGAAAATGGAGCAATTAATGGAATGAAAGTACTTGATTGAAAGTTTTAATAAAGTTAGTGCTCTAAAATAAAAACAAAACAAAATCTTCATGCTCGATTGAGAAAAATATAAAGTAAGGCTGTTCCCAGCAAAGACAAGTTCCAGGTTGCCAAATTTGTTACACGTGTAAGGCAGCTCTCTTGCACGTGCCAGTAACACTTTCATTCTATTCATGATTTCCAAGGCAAGTCGAAAAAATTCTCCCCCACCGAAAAACCGCAAAAAAAGTTAATATAACCGCAATTGACAATCAAAAAAATATAAATAAGAAACAAAGGAGAAATCTAGGGTTTCAGTTTGACGAAATTGGATCAATCACATGGAAGGAGTGAGCAATGGAGGGATGTTGTACCACGAGGTACAAGAGGCAAAGCTGTGCGCCGTACATTGTGTTAACACGGTGTTACAAGGACCGTTCTTTTCAGAATTCGATTTGGCGGCGCTTGCTTCCGATCTCGATACGAAAGAGCGCCAGATGATGCACGAGGGCACCGTCTCCGCCGCTGCTTCTGGTGATTTTCTCTCCGCCGAGTCTCATAATGTCTCCTTAGGCGGTGATTTCAGTATCCAGGTTCGTCGCTAATTAATTAGCAGTTTTGATTAGTTAATGAACTGATGCAAGAATTAAGAAACTAATTTTAAGGTTAAATGGAAATTTTTTTCTATGTTGTTTTGTTTTGGAGTTAACTTAAAGTTTGTGAAAGTTGAGGCATGATTTGTTATTATTGGCTTAGAGTTAAGGAAAACACTTGATTAGTACTAGGTTGTAATTATGGAGATTTTTAAAATTTTAGCAATGGCTTTGTGTTCAGTGGGGTTACCAAAACTGGGTAAGGGAGAAAGGAGGTTATTGCAAAGTTTGTGTTACTTTCCCCGTAGTTGAAAATTTGAGACATTTTCAGAGATGCATGTGGGAATAATGAATCATTTAGCTGATTAGTTAGCAAAGTATGTTTCTTGGGAGTATTAAAGTCAGGATTTAGGCTGATGCTTTGAACATTTAGCTAGGAATGGTGAAATGTTGGGATGCATGGGGTGGATAGGCTACTCATCTTGGCAGGGAAAACATTTAAACTTAGGTGTTTGATTTATGGAGGTGGATGGATGCTTTTATAGAGCATGTGTAGCTTGAGGTGGGAGTTGAGGTGGGAGTTGGAGAGATGGTAAAGTTTTTGGCATAGATATATGGTTTAGCATGTGATATTTTTTTAAATCTCTAAGAATAAACATACGATTATAGTTAGTCTTTGTGGATAAAAGCTGTAATAGACTTATATGAAGTGCATGTCATGGTATGCGTAAAAGATATGAGACCAGCTCATAGTTACCATAACTGTGGCAACCCCACATTTGGCAATCTGGATCGCACCTTTCGGATTGCAGTACATTTATGCACTAGATTGAGGTGTTTTGTGTTCTGGATCCTGAAAGTCCCATTTTTGGTAACTGAAATCTGTATAAATGGGAAAAAAAATTGAGAACAAAACTCTGAGCTTGATTGTTTTTTCTCAAAGAGCTGAGAGGGAGAGGCCACAAAGAAAGAAGTGAAATAGGAAAAAAAAAATTCCCAGCAGCAAGAAACAAAGAAACATGCTTGACTTCCGTGGAAGAAAGATTTTAAGACAGATGTGATGTTGTAAATTAAACCTAATAACATGAGAAGTCTGGGCCTTAGAGAAAAGGACAAGTCTGGGCCATCAGTTTTACTTTGGCCAATATTTTTCTTCACACAGGTCTGGTTTTTAATTTAATCCGGTTCAACTACTTTATATTGTATTATTGATCTGATTTTTTTTAAGCTAATGCTCTTTCTATTCTATCATTTATTAGAAATGAAAACTGCATTTGTGTTTGATGTTTTCTTCCTTTAAACTATTAGACCATAATGTTTGTGCTGTCAACAAACCTAAAAGATGTTCCAATTGTACCATGATTCAAACTAGCATACCATCTAAGCCTACCCCCCTACATACTGTAAATTAATCAAAGTGCATGTCCCATCCCTGAACCTTGTACCACAAGCATATTTCTGCTACCTATGGACCAGTGAATAGTATGAAGTGGTGTCTGAAGGGCATTTTAATCGGTAAATTTTGTGGCTACAATTCCTCTCAAAGTTTGTCTTTGTGTTCTTAACAGTATAAATCGATGAAAGACATATAACAACTGGTTCTGTGATGGAGGTTTATTGTAGGTTTAGATGAGGATGGATACCCATTATAGAGTGGAGATTAATCGGGAACATGGACATGTATAGTTTCATTGTAGATTTTGTCATTCTGTCAGGCACTAATTCTCATTTCCAACTATGCTATCTTTGGTATCATCTTTGTGTGTAAGCATCCGTACATCATGGGCAGTTAACATTCAATTTTTATTCTTTACATGAGATTCCTCGGGGAAATTATTGAATTGGCATGCCCTGGTTGTAAATTCCACTCTTTTTCTCTAGTTCTATTTTACCAGTGATTTTTTTTATTATTATTATTAACAATGCTTGGTCCATGTTGTTCATTAGTAAATTTTTTATGTAATCATATGAATGGACTTACCTTTGAACCAAGGACCGGTCTCATGCTTAAGAGATAATGCTATCAGGTTAACTTAAATGCATATAAAGTATTTTCCTTTTTTTTTTTTTTTTTTCTGCAGACTATTTCTTGGCATGTCTATGGAGTTGTGCGAACTCAACTTACTGTGAGGATTCTTGTTTGCAGGTTTTACAAAAGGCTTTAGAGGTGTGGGACTTGCAGGTCATTGCCTCTGATAGTCCGGTTGCTGAGCATGCACAGATTGACCCTGATCTAGAAAATGCATTTATTTGTCATTTGCATGATCATTGGTTCTGCATTAGGAAAGTGAATGGGGAGTGGTATAACTTTGACAGCCTTTACGCAGCTCCACAACACTTATCCAAGTTTTACCTTGCAGCCTATCTGGATTCTCTTAAAAACTCTGGCTGGAGCATTTTCCTGGTGAGAGGAAACTTCCCGAAAGAGTTTCCCATTGCTTCCTCTGAAGCTTCCAATGGTTATGGGCAGTGGCTGTCTCCTGAAGATGCCGAGAGGATTATTAAATCCTGCAACAACACGCAGTCTCCTCAGAGAATCAATTCCACTCAACAGGATTCTGACCAATATCAAGAAATTCTGTTAGAAATGGAGGACCAGGACATGAAAGCTGCAATAGCTGCCAGCTTGATGGAACCTTCCCAATCCATGAGCAGGGTGGAAACTGGCAGTCCCCAGAAAGACGATGAAGATACCAAAGATGACAACAAAGATAGCGAGGACAAAAAGGCTCAATAAGAAATATTCTTTTGCATTTATTTTCAGTTAGTTGAGCAACAAGAAACCATGTCAGGGAGGGTGGATAGAACACATCCTTGGCAGGTCATCGTATTTATGCAGCGCATACTTCCATTTTACTTTTTCTCACACCTTCAAACTTTACTGTAAAAACTCTCTATCGAGAAGAAAACTACCTTGCAGCTATATGATTGCATGGGTTCTCTAACAGGCACTTGCTGTGGCTATTGTTTTCTTTCTTCCAAAACTCTTATGATTCTTGGGTGGTTGGCACGTCTAATTTTGTGGTTGGATAGTGCCCCTATGAGAATATGTGAATCAAGGGTTTTTTTTTATTTTTTATGCAAGAAACATGGAAATGTCAAATGCCTCGTGAGTCATGGTTACCGGCAACCACCGAGCCAGTTGCTATGGTAACCAGCGGCACTTGTTAACCCCCCCCCCCCCCCCCCCCCCCCCAAATGAACCTTCGACAAAAACAGTTTGGAATGTTCAACATCGTTGAAGAATGAAAGTGGAACCTGCACGCGCACGACGCAATGTCTTTGTTTTCTTTCTCCCCACGTATATGCTACCGTATGCATGTTATATTATTATACAATTAACTAAAAAAAAACAGGCGATAAATTATTTTTTAAAAAAATTATTTAACACTTAAGTGTACTGTTGATTGCTAAGTTGATTTTGGGCCTTTTTTTTAGGTTCATGGACACTTATTTGTTTTCAGCCACCAAACTTATATTTTTTTTCAAATTCATCCTCCTATGTTATATTCACATGGTTTTAAGCTTGATGTTTGGTTTCGGTTTATATTTTATGTTTTATTCGTAATGTCAAAAAAACATATTGTTATTGATGCATAGTTTTGCAAGATAAAATTTAGTTTTATCGATTAAAAACAATGAAATAACTAAGACAAAATTTAATTTAAAAACAAAATAACAACCTTTTTTTCTTTTTTTAATATTCACGAAGCACAAAAAACTATAGTTAATCCCTAGAGTTTTACTTTTTCATTTTTATTTATGGTTTTTAGGGTTTCTTATTTCAGTCATAAATTTTTTTGTTTTATAATTTAGTCCCTGAAATTTAAATGGAGAGAGAAAATGGTTAGTTGACCACATTTTATCCACCAGAAGGTTGATTTTAGCGACAAGGAGTTCATCTTGAAGAGAAAAGTTCAATAAAGATGAAGTTTTAAAAACTAGATTGAGACATTTAGTTTTTTTATTCTGTTGTATTTTGGTTTTTTAGAGTGATTATAATTTTTTTTCTTCGTTTGAAAATTAAATTTTTAAAGTTCAAAAACTTGAATACAACTTTCCAATTACTGTAGGTGGTCAGAAAGAAAACTAGAAAATAACTTATCATCTATTATATAAAAAATAAATAGGACTGTCATTAAAAAAATAAAATAAAGAACATGCATATGGGCCTAACCTTCTAAGCTCATGTGTGCCTAGTCTTTTGTTTAAATATTTTTTTAATTAATTTAGTTTTTTTTGGCAAAAAAATCTCCAAGTAAATTTTTAAAATAAAATTTAATCAATTTTATGATTCTTCTATTATTTTTAAGAAGATAATGATTTTTTTATAATGATATTATAGATTGCTTTATGAATAATTATATGTTAACATGATATGCAGAAGTTTTTAAATAATTTGCTCATTAATGCTGAATAAGAATAAAATATTTATTTTTTAAAAAAAATTTCTTTATGTATATACTCAAATTTATTGTTCTCACATTTTTTTATAGGTGCGTAAAAATGATGGATTCATGATTTTTTTATTATTATTATTTTTTAATTGAAAATTATTTTCATGATCATAATAAATTCTTACTTAAGAAATAATGCTTCTCATAAAATAATGTTTTCATTAAAAAAAATACAAAAAAAAAAATGTTTTTGATTAAAATAAAATGAAATTGTTTTGAAAAAAAAAATTAAAGTCAAATTTATTTTTGATCAGATTAACAGGGTTATTTGGACCAGATTGAATCAACTCTTATCCTATTTATTTAATTTGAAACCCAATCTAAATTATAAACCGAATTTAATAACACTGCTAAAATAATCATTAGAGCATTTCACATGCAACTAACTAGTGTTATATAATAATTAAGGAGGTCATCTTACTACATGGATAGGCTATTGCCCTCATTCACAAAAACATTCTTAGTGTAGAGGAATAGTGCAGGGTGTCAAAATACAGTTTAGTGGATGAGTTTTTATTTTTGCCTATTTAGTTTTATATTTTTATGTTTCAATTCTCAAACTTCGTTTTCATTATGTTTTAGTACACTATTTACCCACTCATAAAAGCATTGTTATCATAGAGGAATAGTGTAGCGTGTCAAGTGCACATTAGTCCCTGAATTTTTATTTTTATTTTTATATTTGGGTCCTGTAATTTTATGTTTCAACCCTCAAACTTTATCTTCATAACTCACAAAGGGATTGTTACTTTAGGAGAATAGTGCAGCATGTCAAAACACAATTTAATGGATGAAGTTTTTATTTTTTCACATTTAGTCCATGTAGTTTCATGTTTTTATGTTTCAATCCTCAAACTTCATTTTCATCATGTTTTAGTCCACTATTTTTCCACTTACAAAAGCATTGTCATTGTAGAGGAATAATGTAGTGTGTCAAATACACATTAGTCCTTGGATTCTTGGTTTTTCCATATATGGTTTATGTAGTTTTATGTTTTGGTCCTTAATTTTTATTTTCGTTTTATTTTAGTCATTGGATTATGAAAAATAAGAGAAAAAGTCATAAGAAATAAAAAGGAGAGAAAATTATAGTATAAGTAAATAAAAATTAGTTTTGAAAATGGTACCTTAAGGGTAAAATCTAAGTGTATATTATATACCTATTAAAAAAAACTAAAACACCTTGGAAAAGTATTGTAGCACTAGACTCATTGTCATTGTTAACTGGAACAGTATAATGATGTTTGTTCTCTCCATAAAAAAAAACTTAAAACATGCTTATAAGGATATTGAGGCCTTTTCACACGGTTCATTTATCATTACAAAAAAGAGCAGGGAAAAATAAGTATTTTCTCATCTTGATTGTACAGTAAAACGATCCAAATATAATTGGAAGTAAGAAAATTTAACCTGGCATCAAAGGGTGTTTTTGTATTTTCACAATGGTTTCTTGACTATTATATAATAAACAATTAAAATGAATAGTAAAAATACGAAAATACCCTTAAAAAAATTTAAGTTTGAGTTTAAGGGGTGTTTTTGGCTTTTCATAATGGTTTTTTTTTTTTTTTGTGATGAAAAACTCAAATCAAGGGCAATTCTGTATTTAGCTAAATAAAAAAAGGTGGGCTCGCGTGTACGACACCTAACGGTTGGTGGGAGGCGTTAGCGCCCCTCTAGCGGTGCATGCGACACCTCTCAACATCCAAAACATGTCATTCCATCGTTTCATTGGAAGCGCTGTCGTGTTCTCTTCCCAATGGTGCGAAGTTTGTTTTAGTTGGTGCCTGGGTTTGGGGACGATGAGTCTTTTTCCCCCCCTTCTTTTCTCCCTCCTCCCTTAAAAATTACAGCTTGGCCCTTCTAGATGTTGATATTTCAACCTTAGTCTTTATTCTTTTGATTTCTAATTTTTGGTCTTGGTCATTTTGTAGAAGTTTTATTTGTTTTTAATTTTATCTTTCAATCCAAATTTATCAAATATTATATTCTCCAACGTGGTCCTCATTCTTTGAATTTCTAATTTTTATCTTTGGCTATTATGTAAACTTTTAGTGGTTTTTAATTTCATCATTCAGTTCAAATTGATGCTATTATATTTTGTAATTTGGTCCTCATTGTTTTCATTTCTAATTTTTTCTCGGTCTTTTTGTACAATTATTTTTAATTTCACAATTTTATCACAATATGTTTATGTTAATTTTGATCCTCATCTTTTTTATTTTTTTTCCTTTTACTACATTGAATTTTTTTCAATTTCACTTTTCAATTAAATATAAAATTTATTTTGTATTTTAATCTTAATTCTCATTCTTTTAAATGTTATGTTTTTTAAATCCTTTTGTATAATTAAAATCCTTTATTTAAATTTATCATTTAATATTTGATTGATTGAAAATTAGACTTTATGATTTTTTCAAATTAGATGCTTTAAGTTTAATAACTCGAGTTACGGGTTTTTTTTTAAAATAAAAGGCTTTATAATTCTTTTTTTATTAGGTTATTTGAATCTTATAATTTAAGCTGCCGGTTTAACAAAATATCCTGAATTGAATTGATTATAATTACTAGAATTACAAGTTTTTCAGAACTTTTTTCATGTTATTCTTTATTTCGGGTGTGTTTGGGATTGTAATAGTGGTGGCAGTTTAAAGTATTTTTTGTTTAAAAATGCATTAAAATAAATTTTTTTATTTATTTATTTTTTAAATTATTTTTGACATCAACACATCAAAATAATCTGAAAAAAATAAAAAAAATTATTTTAAACAAGAAAAATTTAAAATTTAAAATTAATAAAAACATAATATACACTGCATCTCCAAAAACACTCTCATCTCAATACAAAATATTTATTTGTTTTAAATCCAACGCCACAGCGAAGCACGAATACAAAATCTATTACCCACTGTTATTATATACTTCATACACTAGTGGAAGAGTTTAAAACAAAAGAGCTGAAAAGATAGAAAGCTAGGGGCGGTCTGACGCTTTTAGGCTGGATGCTGAGGCCACCAACCGCATCTTTTGACAGTCTTCCATTCCATCGATGATGCATCAGACATACTAGTCCTACATTGGATTGAACCTCCCTGATCACCTGAATGAACAATACAATACAAAAGAAAAGAAAAGGGTATTTTACTAGTATATAAAAAGGCTAAGAGGACCTTTTATTTCTCTCTTTTTTTAACATCATCTCAAAGATACCTGTTTTTGGTTTCTTTATTTCTTTTGGTGTTTAGAGATCTGAAACCGGATTCTATCTAAATGGGTTCATCCAGTCGATTGTTTAACAGACAAAGAACTGTTCATGAGATCTTTGGAGGAGGTTTTGGTAAGTGACTTTTTGATCCTTTCTCGATGATGATGATTCATATCTGCTTCATCAATTCCTAGCATTAACTGCACTTGATTCCATTGGTGCAGTGGATAGACTTTGTATTTGTTTTCAGATATTTAATTCTGTGAAGCCCTTTTCTTGTTTTGTTATCTTCGTAATTAAGGATTATAGATACTTCTTTGCTTCAATGGGTGTTATAATTTTTCTGTCAGTGGTTTTACTTGGTATATCTTTTGTTTAACAGTGGCGGATGTGATACTGTGGAGGCAAATGAATATTACAATTGGGATACTTCTAGTTACTCTATCTTCTTGGGTGGTGTTTGAGAGATCCGGTTACACTCTTCTATCACTTGTTTCTAGTGTTCTCCTCCTCCTTGCTGTCATTCTCTTTCTCTGGGCCAAATCTGCTGCAATTCTTAATCGGTACCTTCCAATCAAATTTTGATTCTTAACCATGATTAAAGGTTATATGGTGCCAGTTAATTCTTACCGATTTGAATATTCAACAATTCAAGAAGATCGATTGCAAAAAATGTGGTATTTAGCATGCATTAAAACATTTTTTCAGACTTTTTCCTTGAGCTCTTTTACAATGCCGCTTCTCTGATGTCCAGTTAAGTGATAAGAAATCTTAGGATTCACTCTGAGCGATGAAAGAACTAGGCTTAATAGGTGAATTTCAGTCATGGCCAAGGTTGGCATCAGTCCAGTGGATAGATGGCTATAAATCTTTATATGTTGGATGTTAACTCATAAATTGACTCCAGAATTAGTTGCCCGCATACATTTTCTCTTTTGTCAATAGCAGAAAGCATGTCAGATGAAACCGATCAGGAGTTATTTTTCTCCTAAGCAAATGGCATATGTATGATTTTGCAGAAATACTTTCGAGGGAATGCCATTGTTGTTTCTGGATTAATGCTGGCCTTTGAGAGTGATTCTCTTTAGAAGCTGCAGTTACTTCTGCCATTCATTTCGGCAAATTAACGCATCTATAATAAATTTACCACCAAAATGAAATAATGACACTACCATTTTTTTCTATACAAATAACAAAATCATGATAATTCTGCATCCCGATCCTCTTAACATCTACAGGTGAAGTTCTCCTAAATCATCCCTTATTTTTATTTTAATGGAAGGAGAATGAGGACTATCAGTTTTTCATTTGAGTAATAATGAGTTTCCTAGATTTAATCTTCCAGTTTTAGAAAACTTGATGCTTTATTGGATTTTTTCCCATTGACCAGACCTGCTCCACCTTTACCACGGTTGCATCTGTCCGAAGAAACAGTGACCGAGGTTGCTTCTTTGATCCGCACTCGCTTGAATGCTTTGCTCTCAATTTCCCAGGACATTGCCTTGGCTAAGGATACAAAGTTGTTCTTGAAGGTAGCTGCATACCTGTTGCTGATATCTGTTGTTGGTGGCCTAACTGATTTTCTTACTCTGGGCTACGCCAGTAAGTTCACATCCTTTCTTCAAATATGTTCCTTATTTCCGAATCAAATTGAAAGAGAAAAAGAAATGACATTGTCCTTAGTACAAGGATGGACACTTTGAAAAAGTGTGCATTCTTCATGTTCTCTCTATCTTTGTTCTCCGCAGCTATCTCTAAATCTACACATTTTTATGACAGGCCTTCTGATCGTTCTGACAATTCCAGCGCTCTATGAGAGATATGAAGATTATCTTGATAGATATGCAGAGATGGTGTTCAAGAAATCACACCAATTCTATCTGAAAGTTGATGTTGAGTGTATTGGCAGAGTCCAAAATTGGATTTTGGAGAGGCAGAAACTAAGTTGATTATCATTCTTCTTCTTATGGGATTTGTTATGTTTTGTGAGGTAAGGTGCCGAGGAGTGCTGAGGGTGGGCACCATGATCTATGAGCTTTGGGTGTGGAAGATTGCTCTTTTTTGTTTTGGTCCTTTTTTGAAACAATTTCTTTCCTCTTTGTACCTTCATTCCTAGCCGGAGTTTCTCAGCATCAATTGGAGCAGAAGAGACCTTGTATATCTCAGAAGGCAATATGGCTTTTTTGCACTCATGCTACAACACTTCAATATATATTCTCCCTTTTTCTTTATATATATTTATTTTTGTGTTAGCACTAACTTCACCAACCACTATTGGCTTCACAAAGAAAAACCATTTCTGTGTTTCGAGTCCAAAAGCTTCTTCAGAGGCAAAAACCTCGACTCCTGCTTTTGATGGCCAATTGCATGTGTTGGCTATGCAGTTGGCGCAAAACTGCAGCCCCAAGCACAACCACAACCAGCGGCGGACACCAACCTCTTCATCGATTGTACAATAATTAATAACTTTCTAAACTTTCTTGTAGACGCACCACAAGATACCTGAAACAGAACTCTCAGGGTCTATAAATAACTCTAGTTACCATAGACTTCCAAGAACGACTCCGGTGCTTGGCTGGGATTTCATCGAAGAAGCACTCTGGTTCCTTACCAATATAGGAAATCGGGCCTAATTACTTATTTGATGTAAAGGAAAACCACATCAATAATGGAGAGCTCTCTTCTATGGTTCCTTGCCATTTTAGGAAAAGCTTTCCTTTTTAGCGAATTGCCCAAGTTTTTCCTACTGTTTATCCTGCCAACAATTCTCCTTGAGCAAAGGACTGCGCAGAAGAAGAGACGTGGAGGCTAACAAGTCTAGAGGAAATGATAACAGTAGGTGCAACAATTCTCTCTTTGATTAGAAAGTATAGAAAACCATTATTGATATAACAAATATTTCTCTTATTTTCTGTGTCTCGCTAAATGTATATGTGATAAATGTGTCATGCTACCATAGTTTTATTCCATTAAGAGACAAAGTAAGAAGAAGAATTTGGGTAAAAAGTAATAATCATGATGGACACTGTTAGCAACTGGTTCGATCAGTTTTCTTCTAACATTAAACCCTTTTTTAATTTTTGGTTTTAATTTTCTTTGCCAAAAAATAGTTAGTAATTTTATGAATCGATCTTGAGGTTACAATTGGGGATGTTGGTGCCATATTCTCCGTCTTTTCTAGGGTTTTGCTCTTGCTATTTTTTTTTTTAGTAGAAAGTAGAAACTATGAAAACCACACTTAGTCTTCATGCAAGACATGATGAATCTAATGTGATTTTAAGTAAAAGTTTTTTAAATTTAAAATTTATAAATATTCATATTATCTTATGTTATTAATTAAATAATTAAATTTTAATTAGAGTAGAGAATAACAGTGGTAAGATTTAAACTTGTAATTGTTTGGTCATCAAGATTTTGATATTAATTAAAGAATCATCTTAATCTAATAACTTAAATTATTTAGTGATTTTTTATAATATAATTTACATAATTTTATAAAACATTTCAAGAAAAAAAGAAGGTGCTGCATCAATCCACAAAAGGATGTTTCTAAAAGCGAGTATAGATAGCTCCACGAGTAGTGCATTCCAATGAAACAGGAACTTGCACCGATCAAAAGAGTCTAAGGTCATAATTCTACTATAAAAGAACTTATTGAAAATATGTTCCGGCATGTGTGGGGGAGCTTAAGAACATTTTGAAGAAAATGGGAGGATTATATATATATAGGGTTTTCAAATTATTGTGCTTCTTAATTTAAGCATAATATAACGATCTTGTGTTTTTAATTAATTAATTTACATTATTGGGCATGTTTGTCCATTTTATGAGCATATAAGGGTTTCTTTTGAATTATCACCGTTTTTTTTTTTTTTTTTATATATTGCAACCCCCTTTGTTACTCAAGCACAATATTATCTATAAAGATATATTTTAGTGAATAGTTATTAATATTAAAAGATAAAAGGAGCTAAATATTAAGAAATATAAAGACGATCCAATTTCCTCTTAGTTTGAGTTCGAGGGGAGAGAGAGACTCGATTAATATCATAACTTAGAGTTCAGATCCAGTGCGCTGACTCGTATTTAGCAAGTCCAATAATCCAGTCCAAGGCTCGGGTTGAGCTGGGACGGGATTCAAAATAGTGGTAGGAACACTGGATTTACTTGAAAAGAAAAAAAGTCTCAGATTTAAGAATTTTTTATATTCAATATTACCTGTAGTATATAGCCAGTAAATTTATCACTTCTATTATTTTTAGTAGTAGTGGCCACATTCCAAGTGAAGAGATCTCACCTCTTCCATTTCCTCTCCTCTCTCCTAGCGACTAGAAAATAATTTATACAATTTAGTGAGGTAGTTTTGACAACAAAAAAAGAAAAATGGTTTTTAAAATAAAAGTTGTAATCAGATGGTTGAGATTATCTTAATATTTTAAATCAATTATTAATATTAAACCTTTAAAAAAGAATGAAACAACGAAGATCATGTAGATGTTTATATTGAATTCTGTTCTATTATTGACTATATCAAATCTGATTTTCTAAATTTTGCAACAATATTTATTGTTGTTGTCGTGTGTAATTAGTATTGAATAAAGTAATTCAGAGTTCATATCAAAAGCAAAAAAATATATTACAAGGATAAAGGGAAAATAATGTCAGCAGAAGTGAGGAGAACTCGAGCCTTTGTGGTGAGTTATTTAATGCCTATATTATAATGTTAAGACACTGTATTTCTTCTCGAGTGAGTGTTTTAAAATTTAGTAACAATCAATTCAACATTCTAATGTTTGCACATATATATAAGAAATAAATTTTGATTTCAATTTTTTTCGCATAATTTTTATTATTTATTAAAAAAATTATATCTAAAAAAATTAATAAACACACTTTTTATTTATTAAATAATTCTTGTAGTAATTATTTTCATAAATTTGTTTTGGACATTTTTGTATGCCTAATGAAAAAACTGATTTTTAGATTTTAAGGAGAGGTTTACTCTTGTATTGGGTTTAAAATGGACCCCTGTTTTCATAGTTTCTCTTTCATTTATGAAAGACACATCCTTCTACTATTCAACATCCTTTGTCTTTACTTTCATTTGTTCTTTCTCAAAACCATGTTGATTCACTACCAAGGTTTTCTTGCCTTTTAAACACGAAAAATCACATTGTTTGGAAGACCTTTGGTTTTTTTTTTTTTTTTTACTATAGCTATCTTTTTATGAGTGAGGAATTTCAAGGCTAAGTACTTTCTGCTGATAGCTATATTGATTTAATGGAGAAGGGGCCTTTTTATAATGACATTGTAAGCCAAACTCATACCAATAACCATGAAGGTTTGCTGGAGAGTTAGGCATTTGAGGTAGGTGTTGATAGTAATAGGGATCTTTAAGGTGCCCTTCACTGGCATGCCTAAACCTATGATCCTAATGAGAGGAGTTTGTATATCTTTATTTGTGCCATCACATCACTAGATAAGATATTAATTGCACTGTTGTAATCAACCAACACTCTACAGACATAATGTTTGGACAAAATAGTTGAGAGGACCAAAGCATCCTCATGAGGGAAAATCACTTCGACCCCATCTTCTAGGGTGAATGAAAAGGCTCATGCCATGTGTTTGGTAAACAAGCAATAATAAGAACTTACTTCTTATATTTTTTTTTCCACTTCCATTATTGCTCCCTACAACGGTGCCACATAAAATCACATTGATATGTAATGGTGCTTGGTTATACTAGCCGGACTCTTCTTAATGTCATTCAATATAAGTGTCCCCATTTATAAATTATTGTATATAACCCTTGGCTATTAACCACTTGATCTCTTTCTTCAAGGCAAAGTATTGTTCGATATCATCCCTTCATCATGATGGAACATACAAAATTGATAGACGTATGGGTGTAAGGAATCATTTTCATTAGCAGGGGATATTGGAAATGTTTTTTACCCTTGATGATGATAGAAACTTCGGTGATGGTTGTGTTTAGAGGAGTGGAAAATTTACAAGGATATGTTGAACATTAATGAGCCAATTCCTTCATATTATTCCTTAAGATTGGGTTCTTACTAAAATAATGATTAAGATTAAAAAGTCTGTCTTGTTGACTTTTCTTATAAATTCAAGGTGGTTTATGCCACAGTATACTAACCTCTTCCACTTATAAAAGATTCTCTATATCTTGCTTCACTTTAAGCAAGCTTCTATTTGACAAAGTAAATCTCTAGTCATAAAGCATGTTCATAAGGCTTGTTATTTATGGGCTTAGTTGATCTTGGTTGTTTTAACTACAACCCAAGGCTTGTTTGGGCTTAATAGTTTCTTTAGGATTTTGGTTTTAATCATCTATTTTGAGTCACTTCTGTGAGTAGGTCAATTTAGCCCACAAGGGTAAATCCATTAGAGTTTTTATTTTCAAGAGTATAAATATTCTTTGTAATGACAAAATATTAGGACTTTATAATATTATTGTTATTGAATTTATTCATCTTGTGTGAGAGACATTCTTGTATTCTTTGGCTCTCTAATAAACTAAATTGACTTATTAAAGATTATTTGATTTCGCGGCGTCTTCCTTATACTTCTCATTCATGAATTGATATTTGTAGGGTGATGATTTTTATTCCAATAGTGTTGGTGTCTTAGAATGAGTTTTTATTGTATCATACTACTATTAGATTTATTTAGGCTTTTCAGGATTCATTGTTAACCTTGTTGTGGGTTGCATGACCTCGTGATCATGAGGTTCGCATAACACGCCCAACTTTTAGGCTCGGGTATCTAGTCCAGGCCCATATGAGTATTCAGTATAAGCTTAGAAATTAAGCCCACAACTATGATCAAGGCCAATCTATGTATTCAAATCCTAAAATGAGTTTGGCCTAACTAAGAATATTTTTCTTAAAAATATTACTAAACCTTAGTCCATCAATTGGTTAATCTGATCATTTCATTAATGGTCGACAAGTATGATGGTCTTAATGATGATCCTGCATATATTTTGTGTGTATCTCACGGGTAACTTTGAAAATCCTCGATAATCAACTTGGTTTATAGGTGTGGTTCTTGCTATATTAACCGCATCCTTTGGTGAGAGTCTTATGATCTAGATTGCGGGTTTGACAGGTCAACCCGTGTTGACTTGAATCTTTTTTTTTTCTTTTGTCCCTTTTTAATTGTTATTTTTTTCAATTTTATCCTTCAATATTAGGTTGATTAAGATTTGGGCATCATAATTTATTTTGATTTACTTTCTATGAAATTATTATTGTCTTATGATTCGAGTATTGGTTTTAGTGGGTTAACTCAAGTTGATTTGGGTTTTTTTTTTTTATCTTTTTTTTAATTGTTGTTTTTTAATTTCATCGTACAACATTGGGTTGATTAGACACTAAGTTGATTATGAACTAGGTTTCATAATTTGTTTCGATTTACTTTCTATGAGATTATTAAGGTCTCATAACCAGGGTTGCATATTTGGTAGGTTAACCCAAGTTGACCCAGGTTAATCCAATATGTTATTATCTCAATACTTAAAAACAAAGATGTCTTGAAATTTCTTTAACAATATTTTTAAGTCATCTAGGTTGCATTTAGACTCGCCAAGTCAATCGGGTCATATGGGATCAATCTTTATCTTGTTTAAATCTCTCTTTTTACTAGAAAATATGTTAATAATGCTTGAATATTTTTTTATGTTAAATTTTTTTGATAAAACCTATAACATAGTATTGACTATTATGATTAGGAAGTGGATGGACGGGTAGCAAACAATTGTTCAGATAAATTTGATTTAATCAATTGATAAAGGTTAACATTGCTAACCAACATATACTGTATATGGGATGATTTTAATAGATAATTCAAAGAAAAACTTGGAAAAGTATTCAACAAATTATGGTTACGTAGCAGAAATTTCATGCTGGGACCGGATTAACGTGTTAACTCACATAGATTTTCTTAAATAAAAAAAAATATTTTCTTGATTTATTTTGTGATATATCCTTCTGAGAAAAGGGATTAATGGCAGCATTAGTCCTTGAGGTATTACACTTATATCATATTAAACCTTGTGGTATCATAAAGGACAATTGACTCCTTATACTTTATCTTATACTTTATTTATTGTGTTACCTAAGATCCTTCCATCAAAACTTTGTTAACTTCTTCTAATATGAATTAAGGAAAAATTAGGAGACACAAGTCACAACTTTAAGCTAGTGTTGTCCTTGGCACATTAACTTTTTCCTAAAATCACAGCATTTTCCGGTTAATAGATTTATAAATAAAAAAAACTCAAAACTTGTGATCCATATTATGAAATTAAAATAAATAATAAAGTCTAATACCAAATAAATTAAATGATAAAATTAAAAAAAATTAAAACACCTTAGCATTTAACTATTGAACAATGAAATGCCAATGTTTTGTTTTTGTACCTTTTATCTCTTTCGCTCATTAAATGCTTAACTTTTGTTTCATTATGAGTTTGTTTGGTATTGTGATAATATTTATTTTTTAAAATATTTTTTATTAAAAAATTTATCAAAATAATTTATTTTTTTATTTTTTAAAATTTATTTTTGATATTAGTACATTTAAATAACTTAAAAACACTTAAAAAAATAATTTAAAACAAAAAAATTATAAAACCTTTTTACACCAAAAAAAGAAACAAACAATGCCTATATATTTACTTCATAGCCCCGTGTGACACTTTTGTCCAGCTTTTTGATAATTCTAATTTTTCCCATTCTTTATTTTGATGAATAAAAACAAACAAAAAATAAATCTATCTCCAATGCTAAAGCATATGTAGGTTAGAAACAACGGGAACAATTTCAGTCTATAAGCAACCCAAGTTCAATCTACTAAGCAAAACGATTAGTACGCAAAAGGGTGAATGGACAAGTAAAAATAATTGAGTACCCAAAAAGATCATCAATCAAATTATTTCAAAACATTTTGAGTTTCTATAATCTCCCTTGCAGGACTCCTCATCTAAATAAGAGAAATGACAAAGGGCAGATAGTTAACTTATTGTTCTCGGGACTGCTTCCATCTTCTCCACGCATTTTAGCCCTTTCCACCATGTTCAAGCTCGAGATGATTCCAAGCTTCTGACAAATTTCTTAGCCTGACATGTATAAAAAGAGTAAAGTTTGAGCCACAGAAAGTAATTAGTAAACAAAAGACCGAATGTTTGCCTGCTGAAATTAGTTAAGCAATCGATCAAGCATGCTTGAAGACAAGGGGAAAAAAGACAGACTGGAGGAATTTGAATGCAAGTGTACAGACCAGATTATTAAAAACAAAGTAGAAACAGAGAGAACTAAGCTCTAAAATGGAGAAACATAATACCACGTGGAGAAAGAATTTGAACAATCTGTACCTGCTCTAAAGTTAGAAACATTATCACATTCCAAGATCCCAGCCTTCCAAAATTTGGAATAAAGCCCTTGTAGAAAGCAAGTGGGCCCTGAAAATAACATCAGATTCGATAAGTTTTCCATAGTAAACTTTACTCTGAAAACATATAATAGCTTAGAATGTCCATACAAAACAAATACTTGTTCTTAAAGTTAAAGGCAGAATAATGCTGGCGATGTTTTTGCTGGATTTCTTTTATTAAATAATACATAGAAATCCGACAGGTGATCAGTTAACTAATTAATTTTGATTAAGGTATCTATGGAACAGATATGTTAAGTCCATGTCACCATGATTTTAACAACTTTCCTATGTTCTGCTGACAATAGTTAATGATTATTACCAAACTTTTAGCGTCCTCGCATTGCTCAAAACATAAAACAAAAAGTACTAGCACTTACTTTATGCTATAACTAGAGGCAAAGTTATTTTTATGTCAATGGCTAGAGAAATAGTTTTCCTTTCTAAGAGAGAGATATAAAGTTGAAAGGTAAGCATACATCATTCTTCAAGGTCTTGATGAAACAGTCAAGTGTGTTTTTGTAAGTAGAATCCCCCATCATTCTTGACTTGACCTGCAAAAATAAATTTAAAAAGGGGATAAAAAACAATAGGCATTAAAAGGAGCCATCCTTCTGAAATACTTGACAGGAAAACAATTAACATATTATCAACCCTGCTGTTTATCAACAAAAGTTACTAATTGTATGATAGATGCTGGTTAATTTTGAGCGAGAGATAATATGAGCACAGATTGCATAGGCTATCCTTATCTTATGAAAAACTAGAGAGTTTATAAGGATATGGATGGTTTACCACATCAACTGGGGAACCGATACAAACAGCAAAAAAACCCGCCCCCAGACCAGCAAAAAGATGAGTGACAACGTTGTCTGTGAATCCAGGAATTTTCAAAATTGTCTGCATTGAATTGTAAAATTAGAAGTGGTACAAAACATTCTATGCAATTGAGAGAGAGGGAAAAAAGGCATCAAATTGTTGCATGTTGAGTTCACCTCCTTCACTTGATCATAGCTGGCCAGTTCAGCAGCATTTATAATAGCATTTCTTGCTATATTGGGTCCAATCCCAGTCCAGAGTGCCCCAACTCCTTCCTGAATATTAGAAAACCAAGTAAAAACAGGCCGACTAATATAAAGGTTATATTTTTAAATTCTCTTTATCCTCGTCTAGATACACAACCTGTCTCAGAATCGTGGAGTATGCATTCAAAGCTCCAGAATAGCGCCTTGGTACACCGGCTGGTAGTTTCCCTTCAGCCTGAAGTCTAACTTTCACAAGATCAGTTGGATTTGCCACAGCGATTCCAACGGCACCTGATTGATGAGACAAGTACATCAACAACACAGAAAGAAAGCAGGCCCTCTGGCAATTGCATCAGAATCAAGAATGAAAGGTTTGGTTGACAAGTTTTTCTTTCAAGTTCTTCCAAAACACTGGCAAATCAAGCTCACCGGTAGTAAGTGCAGCAAGAATCTTCTTGGTCAAAGGAACATCTCCAACAAAGTCACTGCCCACATACAAGTTCTTCACCTGACAACCACCATGGATTTTCAAATGTCACTGTAATCAGAAACCAAACAGAACATATAATGAATTAACTATAACTACTTCACAATGAAAGAGCATTTAGAAACCCACAGGTTCATATAACCCAATCCGTAACCCTCCATACACGCATTGCCGATGCAATCCAGGTACAATTCCTTTCCAGAGCGCTGCCAAACCTTCTTCCCTTGCAATGGTAGCAACCGTGCCCAACATGCCCCTGTATTTTGGCAAGGCCACTCCATCTCCTGCAACAGCCGACTTTTGTAACTGCAGCCTAACTTTTGCAGTGTCCAATGGAATTGTGCATATCTACATTAATGGATAGTTAGCCTTAATCAATTCTCTTTTCAGAATCTTTACACTTAGCAATTTACTTGCGTGGGATAATAAATAAAGATACGGAAATCCCAACAATTTAATTTAGCAGATAAAGCATAGAAAAAGCATAATTCAAGATACAATCTGCATGAGAATGACTTCCCAGTACCATTTAATTTTCAACTAACAAATCAAATTAATTGCTGGGGATGATAATATAAAGAAACCAAATTTATATTAAATGAAAAATGTGATTTAAAAAAATAAGTTTTTAATATTAAAAACCACTTTTAAACACTCTACTCAACAATATAAACACAAATTTAACATTAAAAAAACACTTTTATTCAACACACAATTTATTTATTTAGATCCAGAACTTCAGATTCATTTACAGAAAGTTTTTATTTGATGGTGATCTTGTCCCGTAATTTGGCCGGATTGGAAATTTTCTTACTCTTCTCTCTCTCTCTTTCTTGTTTATATTTATCTTATTTTTCATGATTTTTGCTTTTATATTTACTAATTTTCAAATATTGAAATTAAGTTAATTAAAATCAATGCTATTAGAAATTAAAATTAAGAAATGTTTAAAAGGCCATTTGTGGGGGAAAAAATTAAGTGGTTGTCTTTGTTTTTTATTAAAGGTATTTGAAAATACGAGTGTAGTTGATTTTTAAAGTATTTTTTATTTAAAAATTTATTAAAATAATATTTTTTTTATTTTTTTAAAAATAATTTTAATATTTATATCAATCTAAAAACATGAAAAAAATTAAAAAATTAAAAAAATTTAACTTTAAATATATAAAAAAAATTAACTTTTAAAAAACACAATTTCAACTAAATTACAAAATTATGCATAAAAATTGTCCAAGAAACACAAAAACCTAGTTATCTCCGTCTCTACAAGTAAACGTGTTTATGTTGAAGTCGTATTCGTTTTTTCCTGTTCCGTAACAGTAACTGATGTGGCTTTCACTAAAACATCATCAGAAGTTTTATTCAGGACCTATAATTTCCTTAAAAAAGATTAGATTAGGCCATAAATCAAATTATTCTAGGCATAAAACATGATCAAATCAAGAAAAACATGGCCAGCCAAACAAAGAAACTGGGACTAATTCATTGGAACAGTAGAGTTACCTCAGCAAAACATGCGGCAAAAGCACTGCTGGCAAAAGTTCCGGCGAAGGAGATATCGGATTTGCCTTTGGAATCGGCCACCATTTTTGTTGTGGTTTAGCTGGATGGAGCAAGAGATAGATGATGATGAGGGCCGTGAAAGGAAGAAAGAAAAAGGACTAACTGACTATATATATATATATATATAGAGAGAGAGAGAGAGAGGAGGAGAAAAAGGAAAAATGGAGAGCGAATTTTGGGAAAAGTGACCAGAGAATACCACAGGTTGTGCAATTGGATTGGGACTTTTTTTTTTCTTTTTTTTTTATCTTTGCCTCTCCTGTCAAGTTCCCTTCTGATCTTCATCGTCATCCCTCATTTATACTTTCGTAACCCCCACAGCGCTACTTGCAACTCGATCGCCTCAGCCTCCCCACTATGGAAATTCTGATTTAACTCCGTAAGTTATTTACATGGAAAAAAGAAAAAAATCGTTTACGTTTTACCACAGGATACCCATGGAGGTATTACAATACAATGATGTTTTCGCTCATTTCGCTCCTTGATGGATGATCGATGCCTTTTAGGGTATTTTTATAATTCAAGAGTAACTCTTTGGAGTGAGCTGTAATTTACAATATTTTATGAGGTTGACTGGAGATTATCCAGAATCTCGTGAGCGTTAATCCTGAAGGAGCACATGGTGATTTAATTATAATAAAATAAAATAAAATAAAATAACAATTGGAATTTATCCTCAATGAATTTCTTGCTTGAAATGGCTTTTTAAATGGGAAGACCAACTCAGCAATGACTAATCAGCAATATCTTTAGAGTAAGATAAGATATATGCGAAGAACAACAACATCAAAGTTTCTATCCCCATTTCTATATTAATTTCCATATGTTATATAAGGGGTGATTATTTTCGGTTCGGTTCGGTTTTTATTAAAAAAAATATAACAAAACCAAATTTTTTATAAAAAAATAACCGAAACCGGTTCCAACCGACCGGTTTCGGTTCGGTTTGGTTTTTTTAGACAAAAACCATTTCAAACCGGTTTGACTTGGTTTTTTCAGTTTAACTCAATTTTTTAGGTTTAGCTTGTTTTTTGCTATGCTTTTTTCCGATTTGGCTTGGTTTTTCCGGTTTTTTTCGGTTTAGGTTCTGTTCAATTCGGTTTCAAGTTTATAAAACCGAAACCGAACCGATCAGAATTTTAATCGGTTTTTTTTCATGGTTTGGTTTTTTCGGTTTTTTTTTTTTATTTTCTCGGTTTAATTAGTTTTTTTTGTTTTTTTACTCACCTCTATGTTATATAGTTGCACGATCATATAGTTTTTTTTTTTTGTTTTATTAAATTATTACGGGATTTCATAATAATTTCTTCAGCAAATCTCAAAAGAAGTCACCAATGTATAGGAGATATATCAATTAGGTCACCAACTTTTTTTTTATCTTGATTAAGAGTGTATTTGGTATTGTGGTAGTTGTTGTGGTTGTGGTTTGAAAAAAATTGTTTTTATAAAAAGTACTTTTAATTAAGGTTGGTTTGAAAAAAATAGATGTTTGATTAAAATTATGGTTGAAATTGAGGTTGAACAAAAAATAGTTTAATGTGTTTGGTTAAAAATGCTTTTGAAATTGAGGTTATAAAATAATTTTTAAAAAATATATATTAATATTAATGGTTTTTAATTTAAATATTGTAGATTTAACTATTGCTATCACTTTATGAAATAAATAATACTTTATATAAAATATTTTTTATTATTCCATTAAACCATCTACAATTCCATTACGTACAAAATTCATCCGACAAGAACTATAGTTTCCATAATTTTTTGAGCGTGCAATAAAATTACATAAAATATTATCAGGAAAAAAAATGTAAAAAAAATAAACACTGAAAAAAAAAACTGTTAAAGTAAAATTGCATTGTTCATTGTTTTAAGTACAATTCACTTGCACTGTTCACGTGAATAGTGCAAGTGGATTGCACTGTGCACTAAAACGTTGATAGAAGAAAAGCAGTCAAGAACTACTTCGCCAAAATCACGTGCAAAACGTGAATTATTATGGATCTCACTAAAAATAAATTTTGTTTTTTTACATAACCAAACATAATATTTGTTGTGGTTGCTTCAAATATAGAAGCAACCATGTAAACAAACAGCCTCTAAGTCCTCTATATATAGATAATATCTAGTCAAATCTCTCCACCAATTGTAACTAACAAAATGTAACTCATGTAATTTTTTTTCTTTTCATAAAAATGATTGAATATTATAAAAATTCATCGGGTAATATACCACCTGTATAAATAAACACAAATCTTTTATGTTCTTTGTATAGTATTTTACATCATATAATGAGAGGAATTTAATAAATTAATGTGTTTTATTTATGATAAAAGAGAATTCATGTGGGTTTGTAGTGGCTGCTACGTACTCCATCTTTTATTATACGAAACAACTAAAAAAATCTTATTGAAAATCCATTTATTTATGATAAATGATCGAGGGTAGTTGAGTTATAATAGATTTTTTTTTAATCTTGTCAAAATATAAAAGTGTTATTTAATTTATTTTTTATTTTCAATTTATCTCTTTTTTTATTATTATTAAATTTTATCTTCAATTTCAATCCTCATGTCTAGTTAGCATTTTAATTATTTGAAATTGTTTTTGTTATTTTTTAGGTTTTTTCTTTTATAGAGTTAGTCCCCAGCTTATTATCAAAGTTCATATGTTTTAAAGTTTATAACAGGTTGACTTTAATTTGTTTTAATATTTTTTTTAAATTAATTTTTTTTTAATTTTATTTTTTAATGTTTGATTTATTAAAATTTCGTTTTTTTGTGTATGGTTACAAGGTTAGCAGATTAACCTAGATTAATTCAGTTTTTTTTTTCATATATTTTTTTTTAATTAAATTCTTCTAATAATTTTTTCTGTAATATTGGATTATTTGATAAATAAACTTCATAATTTTATTCAGCTTGGTATGTTAACTTGTATGGGATCAAGTTTGATTTTAATTAATTTTTTTACATTGTTAATTTTTTTAATCAATTTATCTATTATTATTGCATTTTTATAATTATATTATTTGAATTAATCAATTTTTATTAAACACAATAAAATCAGTAATTTTTTTTTTGTAGAAACATTTATGTTACCTTTAGCATCTTTATTTTTGTATGGTGGAGAAAACTTGGATCAGTACACGGCATAATAGCACGTTCCCCAATCTACTCCAATCTATATTGCCTTTATATACAGAGGGCTTTAAAAAGAGGTTTGCCCACAAAAGTTTTCACTACTTGCAAAATCGAATAATAAAAAGAATAAACTTATTTTTTTGACATGTGAAGGATAATTTGCTATCCTGAGGCTCGTTGCCTTTGGTTCTGATTTTTCAAACATTCATTTTAATACTCTTTAATTTTACTAGTTCAAATTTAACCTTTTCTTTTCAGATATTTGCCCCCCACATTTCTTGAAAGATTTTTCTTTGCCCCCTATCTCCCAACCCTAGCTCCAAGCCTGAACATTACAATTTATCTTTTGTATTTTGTATTGTCTAATTAGAAATAATCATTATTTTTGAAGTCATAAAAGCTAACTCTTATATTAATTTTTTAAAATATTTTTTGTATAAATTAATATTTTTATTTGTTCTAGAATAAATCAAAGAAATCATCAAGTATTGTCCAAATCTTCAAATCACACTGTGCAAACAATAACTTGTCTGGAAATATAATTACGGTTATTTTTTAAAATATTTTTTACTCAGAAATATATCAAAATAATATTTTTATTATTATTTTTTTAAAAAAATTATTTTTGATATCAACGCATTAAAATATTCTAAAAACACAAAAAATAAATATTAATTTGAACCAAAGAAAAAAATAAAATAAAATATAAATATTTTTAAAAATACTTTTAAAACACAAAAATAAACAGGAATTTCCAAGTCATCAAAATAAAAGTCTTCAAATATTCTCATGAAAGAAAGAATAAGAGGAAAAACAATTCCTTGTAAAGAATTTGCATATTAGATATTGTACCCACATACATAATTTTATTAAAATTAAAATTAAAATTTGTATGCAAACTAATTTTTACACTCCCTTGAAATATAATGTAATAACTCAGCCCGTATTTTCTTATACAATTATATTACTCGGAAGTTTTTCATTTCCATTTCTTGGCATGGATTTTCTTTCTTTAAGTTCTACGACAGCGGCTGTGTTGGATGTCGTATCAGAGGCTTCTTATCATAAAATGAAAAGCAAAGATCACAAGCATTAACTACTACATATGTTGCCCTCCTCATGCTACTACAAACGCACTCGAAGAACCTGTGAAATGGCTGATTGAACCAAAGAGTGCCTTCGCAGCACCAAAATGCCTTATCCTGTACACACCAGAGACTGCTGACTGTGGAATTCTCCATTCTATGGTTGCGTAACTCTGAGGACTCAGTTTTGAAGGCCGTGACCAAATAAACCGCAGGCAGAAGTCGTCATCGTCGTATGCCGGAACCCATGTCTTCTGGCCCTGGAGAATCTCAACCAGAGCAAATGTGCCCTCAGTCAGGAGGTCATTCCTTGGGCAAGCAGACGAGAATGTGACTGTAACCATGTCACCCCTTTTGAAGGTGGAGTTTAAAGGGACGTCACTTTTAACATCTCCAAACTTTGCACCAGAAAGGGTTGAATCCAAGACAACTGGAGTTAATAAACTGATCTGCTTGTCAAGGAGATCTGGGGGTTGCGGACCTGGTTCCACAGGTCGGCCACTGATGAGAGCTGCAGCTAGTTTCCTGAACTCCTGAATGTAGGCACTGAGTGTGTGTGGACCATAAAGAGTGGAGGCCCCCTGGCAAACGAAGTAGCACAGACATAATTGTCAAAAAATCCGTTGAACTTATTTTCATAATCTCTTACGTCTGAAACTTTAAAGCAATGAGTCGATAAGAGGATGAATAAATTTTGGCAACTAACTTCATCATATCAAAACCACCCTTATTTCTGATACCATTTTATTGGATCATGTCTGAAGCATGAGCAACTTGTACTGACAAAATCTAACTCCGGTCAGTGATTAACATAGCTTGGAATGAGATTATGAAAAATGGGAAACGAATGACAGACCTCATATCTCTGCACTTCATACTCCTCAAAGGTTGTCACATACTGTGAATACGTATTTGTCAGACCAGAAATGACAATGTGAACATTTTTCCCAAACTCTTTGCTAGCTCCTGAAGTGAGAACCATCTTCACCGCATCGCGAAGGCGCCTGCCAGCCATGGTAGTGAACTCTGCATGGAAAAATAGCATTAGAAATACAAGACACTGAGATTGAGATTAATACGAAACAGAAATTATACGAGTTGTTAATGTGGATCCACATTTTGATTTGAAGATGCAAAATACTCTTCAGTCTTTGCAGCTTTCCATGGATAACTACCATTTACCAACGCACCTAGTGTCATTATAATCTTCATCTCCCAATTTTCTCTCTAGCTCTACATGCTATTTACTAAAGGATATTAGATGGAGTTAAGGAGGAGTAGCTTACTAGAAGATAAAAGATAAGAAAGAAAAGGTTTTACATGCAAAAAAATCCTAACAAACAGATGTGGCAAGTGATGCAAGGTGCTATACAAGTGCATGATGCCACTCCATCATGTTACTGTACTAAATGCCATCTCTGTATGTATGATTTATTAGTATCGAATGCTTTTCTCTGAAGAAAGAAAGAAAAAACTACAAAGATGTTTCCACCTCCAGGTACACTGAGAATGACAAGTTGTCCTATCCGCAAGATTTGAACTGGAAGTATTGCAGGCTGCATGAAAATAGAACCATGGGAGCATCAAATTAGTCCATTTTCTGTGCATAAATGCTTGGAAAATAAAACTCCTTCATAAGTAATCAAAATGCTTTATGACCACCTAAAAGCATCGAACAAAACCTCAACATTTTTAATCACATAATATATGAAACCATGACAAAGCATAAGAAGGTCAAATATCACACCAGGAACTTTTTCTCCATAAGAACCTCCTAGATTTATGCTGAAGAAAACTAACATGCCTTATTTACATGCAGATTCAGTCACCAAATATTGACATGATGCGTGGTATTTCCAGGAAATATGCTAGATTCAGCCCACTACATGCCTGAGCTGTGGATATGCAACAGAGCACCATGCTTATGATTCTATCTCCATCAATCAGGAAGTCAATGCTCCAAAAGAATACATCCCAGCACCATAAAACATCTAAACACGGTGTCATCCACTCACAAGATAGCACTGCTTCTCTAAGGAAAAACACACTCGATGTTTCAATTTTCATTAAATGGTCAATGTTTCCATTCATTACTGAAAAGTGTAGGTAACACTTCAAAGGTACAGTCTGTGTTTCTTCTGGGGACAAATCTAAGTCGTTTTCTGTTTCTTATAGAATCAGGTCTTGCCATTTTGGACTTGGTGTTCCCTATTTTACAATTCAGAAAAATTACCGTACAAAATGCACATGCTTTTGACTTGTGTAACTAGTGAAACTCTCATACAGTAATGCTAAATTGGCTTCCTTCCAACGTATAATAATTGCAAATTTAATTAGATACTCACTGCCCAGGCATACGGTTTGTCCATTTCACCAGTGTCAAGCAGAATAGGCTTTGGACGCTGACAATTGACTTGTTCCTGATTTGGTGTTTTCAGAAAGTTCCTCACCAACCTCCAGAAGGCATTGCCCTGAAAGAGTTCCAAGTAAAACAAAAGATACAATTGCCATTAAGGAATTCCCTTTTCAAATACTATAGATACTGGATAAAACAGAATATTCTTTATACTGGCCTTGTCATCTCCTTGCTTGAAATCAAAAGCTCCAGGTCCATCGGTGGTTCCAGCAGCAAAACCAAAGCCCATGGCTGCAGGACATGTCTTCACCACTTCATTGCCTTGTGCAACTTCAAGATTTGAGAAATTCACATAAGCATGTCGGTACCCAACCTTCCCTTTCAGCTGCTCAGTTGCTTTGTTGAACAATTCGACAGCTTTTTTGAATTGTCTTTCTCCAATGATTCTTGTGCTCTCAAATTCATCTGGATAACTGCGAAATAAACGAGAATGGTTAAATCCACAATGGTAACCAACGCCAAAATATTGTTTGAATAAATGATAGAGAAGAGAGACAGAGGCCTCTATAGTACATACCCTGGGCCCCTGCCATAGCACTGTTCATTCTTCCCGTTGCAAGTACTATGATTGAAATCGCAAGGTAGTCCAGTGTCAATGCAGAATGCACCAAGAACATTGGGACTTACATCACCGCAATTAGTTTGACAGAACGCAGATACAAATTGGGGCCTGTCAGCCAGCCTCAAAGAGTTTCTGACCCGTTTTGCAACACTCGAAAACCTTGTAGCAGGTTGCCCCTGAGAAGATTTGAAGGAGGCGGCAACTTCCATCGCTTCCTTACCTGTTACAGAAAGATTATTTACCATAAACATGAAAATTTCTATTCCCTACAAAAATATAAAATCATGTGCAATGTCCGTAACTATGAATCTATGTGGCAGTTTACTCAAACTGCCATTTTGTTGGACTTGCATTGAGATGTGGAGCAGAATAGTCTGCATTTCGAAGTCAAAGCACAACACACTTGGCCAGTGTAAGGTTGGTATAAAATTTGAAAAGTGATTTAACAGTTGGCCTAGTTACGTGCCCTTAATTTGTTTTTCCCATTTTCAGATAACTTAAGACCACAGGCTAAATAGAATTAGTTTCAGTTTATCTTCCTTGAGATGTAAATGCTATCAATACATAACTACAATGGAACTATGAGATAAAATTATGTAGTTACCTCATACATGAATTTAACAGTATACATTTATTACAATTCGACGAAAGATGTCCACTTACGGTTCTCATTGATGCTAGGAACTATGCTTGAGACTCTTCGAGGGATTTTTGCAGTTCCAGATTTATTAGCATGTTGGCTATCCAAATTTTCAACATGGCCTTTTTTCTCAAACCAGTCCTCCATAAATCGTGCAGCAGCTCCTTTGTTGTCACCACTTATCAGTGAGTTTGTACGACTCATTGAAGTTCCATGAGTTGCAAACCAGTTAAAACTACCTACTGCCCCCCACTCATCATCCACAAACTTTATTAGGGTCATTTCTTTATCCACATCATACTTATATTTACTCCGCTCTTCTGCAGGATTATTAAGATAAGAACTAGGACTGCGATTTACACCAGCATCTAACAGCTCTCCTGCAAAACAATCATTAAAATATCATATATTATATTCTTGGAATCCAGCACGAAGATATCTAAACAGTAACAAAAAACAGGAAAGGAAATGTGACACGGTTGGTCAGTCAACTTTTAACCCTACAACTCTTACATAACCTGACGCAGAGGTTAATCTGGTGGGATGTTCAAGCTGTAGTAAAAAGACAACATACCATCCCTTCCATAAGTAAATAAAAATATACTCCCTCCATTCTACGTCTCGTGGCTACTCTTTGGTGATCCAACTTTTCAAGGGAGTAACCACTAATTATGCTCTCACTCTTTGGAAAATATGTGCATTCCATAATTGCCTTTCCACAATCTCATGTTTGCTTCTTCTAACTACTCTATTTAAGAAAACCATGGCAACTCCATAAATACTATATGGAAGTGAACAACATTTGGAGACAATCCAAAGTGGAAGGTTGGTAAAAAAAACTGAGATGAAAGAGTCAAAGAACAACAGGCCTCTGAAAAAAAAAAGTGACACACAAACTTCAGTAAATTATTCAGTGTCTGCTTTCCGAGAAAATGAAAAAGCAGAGAGCTTCTTAAATTTATCATCATCTTCTGGTATTTCAGTTTCTTCCTTTCTGCTAGATGACATTGAGCTACTAAATAAAGATTTCGATGGCAAGAAAATCAATAAAGAACTGGAAGCAGCTAAGGTCAACCAGCAATGCAACAAAGAGTATTTAAGTCATCCTACCAACCTTTATTTACAAAAATTGACCCTGGCCGAAGATTTTCATGAGCTTGTATGATGCTTTTCTCAATACCATCAACAATAACATCAAAAGACTGGCGAACGAACCCAAGCGAAGTCACAATATATACAACATATTGCAGATAGCCTCCAGGCCCGGCATGGGTGTGGATACCACTAATGGCAACATTCTGCTCTGTGTAAAGCCCTCCATACCTAAAAAGAAAACAGAGAAGATAAGATATGATATGATATTTGTTCACGCAGCACTAACATTAGGAGCAACCTCACAGATGATCCAAAGAGAGGGCTAGTCCCCACCTCCACCAACAACTTCCCTCTCAAATCAAAACTCTAATCAAACAAACCAAAAACCTCTCCCCTAACTACCAAAAAAACTCCAAAGACAATGTGTATGCTTTGGTGTTGGTGTCGGCATCAACAAAAACATCATGGTCATTCAAACTGCTTATTTGATTCTTCAGCATATAAAACACCAAAAATTCTTTGTTGATGAAACTAAACAATGCTCATAAACCCCATGTTAATTTATACTTGAAATTTGGTTCTTGTCTATTTTACAAGCATATTAGTAATTGAAAAGAAAATTGAGGAAAAAAGCAAGATAAAAAGACACTATTAGGAATCTACCTTGCTTTCAATCTCTCAATAACTTTAATAGTAACAATCTGCGAGGCCATACAAGCATCAAGGTTCACATATACAACACGGCTACCCTGAGGCTCGGCCACAATGAATGCACGAGCTCGCAACCTGAAGTGAACACCAGAAGCAATCTGTTCCGTATTTGCATACCCCATCATGTTGACATCAGCTGCAGGCCCTGTTATGTCATAGCTCCCGAGTCCAATCAAGTAATTGGAAGTTGATAAACTCCCTCTAAAATTCTGCATTAACGCCACCAAGAACCAAACGGATGCGATTTGCAGCCATAACCCACTATACACTCTCGGAAAAATGTCCATCGCCTTCACTCAATCTGCATCCTTCACCAAGAAAAAAAGTGCTTAGTGAAAATAACTCTGAATATTATTCAAAACGAAGATCCAAGGCATTGTTAAAGAAGACAAAGGGGAGATTCTGTGCACGGAAGTCCTCATGATTAGAGCTAAAACGGTCGACAATTTAAACAGTAATTTCCTTCCATTAGTGAAAGTAATTAGTCGATAATTAAAGAAAATCACGACCATATGATAGAGTTTTAATGCAGAAGGGAGAAATATTTATTTTATTTAAGAGGGAAATGTTACAACTGCGTTGCATAATAATACAATATAGAGACCTTATTATATTTTTTTTTAAAAAAATGAAAATATATCGAGAAAGAGTTGTTTAAAATATGAGAAAAGCTTGGATTACCGAGAGAGGGAGATAAATTTATAACTCTTCAGTTCTGCTGTGGTTATAGCAGAAAGATAGCAACATCAATACATACATATATATATATATACATAAATTTGTATGCATATGCAGCAGAGAGAGAGAGAGAGAGCAGAGAGTGGAAACAAAGTGACAAACACCCAAGGTTCTCCCTTCCTTGTGGGGCCGGAAGGAAGAAAGTACAAATGGGAACCCTAGTTTTTTATTTAGTTTTTATTTGCTGGATTTTGTATCTGCAGTGTGTCGTGTTTTTCATCTGCATTTTTCTTCATCTAGCCGCAAAGGTTGAAGAATTCATTCGTGTTTTGGCCATTTCAAGGCTGAACCTTCTTCATATTATATAAGACAAAAACTCACGGTTGAGACTTTCCGATTTGAACAGTTTTATGATTAATGTCTTTAATATTAAGTTACATGATACTTGTTAAGCATGTCGGCATGTTAGCCCGAATCCGATTCATTCTAAGTTTTATTTTCAATTGGTTTTTTATATTAATTCAGTTAACTTTAGGTGATTTATTGAGTTGATTTTTTATCTGGTTTATCTTATTAAATCCAGTTTAAACCCATCCAAATCTAGATTTAAGAATTAAAATAATAATAATAATAATTCTGTTTGGAAAAACATAATATACCTAAGTGGATATAATAATACGAATTGATCTAATAATGCAATAACTCAAATCTTAAATTAAATATAATAACATATGAGTTGATTTAATTAAAAATTTTGTTTTTTTATTTAATTATGAAGGGTGTAGCTTAACTGATTAGGTCTTGAGTTTACTTTCTAGAAATTATTAATTCGAGTCCTACAAACCTTAAAGTCACTGGAGGCTTACATGATCATTAATTTCAGGAGCCATGAGATTAGTCGATGTACAAACAAGCTCACCCTATATTAATAAAAAAAAATAATTAAAATAATATTGTTTAGAAAAACATAATATACTTAAGCGGATATAATAACATAAGAGTTGATCTGATAATACAATAACTCAAATATTAAACTGGGTTAGATTCTGGTTTGGTCAAACAACTATGCATATTTCATAATATTTTTTTGGAGTACTCATGTTTATATTGAATTGATTTCATGTTTCTTTGAGCAATTTTTAGTATGTATTATGGTGTTGTAGCACCGCTAAAAATGAAAATTTTTAATGATAGGATATGTGGTTATAATCAAACAATTAAAAGGTATTTGATGATTATATTAATTAAATTACAATGTAAAATATATTATCATGATATATTTTCTCAACGCTCTTATTTCCTGTCGCCACCGCTTTTAGCTTTTTGCTTTTTTAGTGTGCAGGATCGGGTATGCCAAGGCACTTGGGTATCACCAATCATCGTGGATCTCATGATTGCAGTGAGGATTGGCTTGAGTGTGCCATCGAGAAGAAGAAATGGTTTGCTTATTCATCACGAGAGGATGCTTAAATGTGCACGTGTCATTTGTTGGGTAGCTCTTGATTTTGATTTTTTTTTCTTTTTTTAGAAAGGTACTAGCTATTTAAATTGTAATGTTGGGGTCGGTGAAGCTCACAGAGGAGATGAGCCCTTATTCTTTAATTTCTAGCGTGGTTTAGTAATGATCCCTTATTGGGGTGGTTTAGTAATGATTTTGAAATCTTGTTTATTTTAAAAAATATTTTTTTTAAAATAAAAAAATAATTTATATTTTAAAGCAAAATGATTTTTTTTTTAATTATAGGTGTCTCAACTAGCTTATATACATATCAACTAATTTCTTGAAATCATGAAATTAATAATTATGTAAGCCTTCAACAGCCTTAAAGTTTATAATACTTGAACTAGTGATTTTTTAGGAAGAAATTCAAAATCTGATCAATTATAAAATGACATTTTTTTAATGATTTTGAAATCATGTTTTTTTTAAAATATATATATCTTCATATAAAAAAATAATTTATATTTTAAAACAAAATAACTTTTTTTTGTTAATTATAGATATCCAGACCAACTTATGTATATCTCAATTAATATTTTGAGGTTCTGAAATTAATAACCATGCAAGTCTTCAATGGTCCTAAAATTTATAATATTTCAATTAGTAATTTTTAAAAAATAAATTTAAAATTAAATCAATTAAATTATACCTCAAAATTATAACGCTGTATTTTATTTTATGGCGTCCAAATGTGGCGCAGTGCCACCACCCACCTCGCTATGAGCACTAACTGTCTAATTTCAACAACTTTATGGCACTCAAAAGTGGCGTGCCACCAGCCACCTCGCATTCACACACCTTGGTGTTGGGGATAATCTTTGTCAAACTAGACTGAGTGCTGCCATGGTCCACATGCCATGGTTCTTAAGCATTTATCAGAAATCCAGACGTGCAATGATGCTGGCGGTGCCATTCGGAATTAATTACATCAACCCTACGTATAAGATCTGGCTCTACAGATCTGCCTAATGACCTTTCCAGCTGGTATCTTGTTGATTAATTTGATAACTCAGTGACCTAGAGCTTGATTCAAGTTACTAAAAAAAAACCGGTTTTATTACTAAAATAATGCCATTTAAAGGTTTTTAGTTTTTTTTATAAAAAAAAAACCCAAAATAATACTGGTTCAAGACTATTTTTTTAAAATAAAAACCTTGATCAATATAGTTTTAAAATTCGACCCAACCTAGAAAATCAACCTAAAACCCAGCTAACTCGAGGTCGAAACCAGGCCGGTTTATAAAAAAAATAAGGGAAGTCAAAAACCCGGTTGACCAGGTAACCCGGCAAGACCCGGTTAAAAACCTGGTTGTAACATGTTGACTATTTATTTATTTTTAACCAAAATGATATCGTTTTGATTTATATAAAAAAAAATTGAGAGTGACCCAATCAAAACCCGTAACTCAGGTCTTAGGTCGAGTCAACCACCAGGCCGGGTTTAAAAATATTGTGGTCGTCTCACCTGAGCCACAATCATCGCCTTGAGCCAAGTAAACTCTACCCTTATAATTATGATGTGAGGCTGAAAATTCATGATTTAGGTGGGTTTGAAAATGTGGTAGCAGGCTAGCAGTTGCTTTTCAAAGTGTTTTTTGCTTGAAAATACATCATAATAATATTTTTTATATTTTAAAAAATTATTTTTGATATCAGCACATCAAAATGATTCAAAAACATAAAAAAATAATTTAAAAAAAAACAAATTTTAAAATTTAATGAAACGATGGTTGCATTACCTAGCCAAACACTCATTAGCCCTAAAGCCCATCTTTTATTTTATTTTATTTTATTTGGTTTTAAGTGAGAATTTGTTGACCTAAGCAACAAAAAAATATATATAAATTAAATTAATGTTGAGGTTTAAAACTATAAAATTTAATTAATGTTAATGTTTAAAAACACGATATCAATTATATATTATTGTTCAAACTATAATATCCAAAAATATGTTAATTCACTAAAAAAAAATATTGTTGTGTTAATTTATGATTTCTTTAGATTTTGTATGCTAATTGCACAATTTATATGTGTAGTGATAATAAAGATTAAATGATAAAACATGCACATGTGATAAATAATAAACATTACAACATTCATGTTTATATGTTCTTGCAGGTTGTGCTAAGAATTACTTAGATTTTACATAATTTATTGATGATCATTACATGATTTAGAGTTATAAATTAGCATATAGCATATCATTCCATCAGTTATCAAACAAATTAAAATGGATTGATTATACTAGACCTCGAGTTAAAGCAAACTCATCTAAATATAAATCTATGTGTGGTTGATGAATGTCTATTCGTTTGCATAACGAGATAGATACAAGAGAGGATCATGCGTATTATAGGTGTGACATTTACAATGACTAACCATAATAGAAAAACATATCCTAATCAATGTATTATTATATTTTTATAAAGTATATTAAACTTATCTGATTTCATATCCAAACAAAACAAGTATTATTATATAGGATATCGTACATGCAAGATGATAGATCTTTTGTTCATGTTAAGTGGTTATATTATGATGATAACATCCTCATAGAGCATGATGATGACATCCACGTAAAGTATGACTATAATTATGGAAAGCAGGGGTCACAATAAATGCCTACCGCACTCGCTAATATTTTTGTTCTTCAATTGCAAGATAGATATCAATCTGAGAATGTTTTTTGCCAGAATCATAAGAAAATTTAAATTAAATATATTTTTAATTTACTTAATATAAAAGTAATATATATTTAACTAGGTATTATATATCAATTGAATTGTGTCATAGTTCAAAATCGTAAAATTTAATTAATGTTGCAGAAAAACAGATATCAATTATATGTCCTCGTTGTGAACTATAATATATAAAAAAAGGTGCTATTTCAATGAAAACAAATTGCTACTGTGTTAATTTACGATTTCTTTGGATTTTGTATACTAATGGCACAATTTATCCCAAATAAAATAGGGAGGAGGAAATATTATTATTTTTTCTTTTAATTCAACGCATTTTAATTAGAGCGAAGAAAAGAAATGAAACGGTACAAATTTTCTTTTAAAAAAAAAAAAAAAAAAAACACTCAATCAGTGTATCTTTCTCTCTTATGTTAATTGTCATGTCATGTACGAAAGGATTGCCTTCGATCATCGGATTTGGTTCCTTACCATCTAAGAAATTAAAATTAAAAACTTTATGTTAATTGACATCCGATTTTTGCACTCTCAATAACTAAGAATTTTTATAATTTAATTAAGTAATTAAAAAAAATAAAGATACCTGTTTATTTGTGTTCGGGAGAAAGCGGGAAATGGAGGTCGTATCAGTGCGTGGGTAGAACCGGTTCGGTATTACCCACCGCTTCTTGGCCGGAACTGACGTCAGCGTCGAGGAAATTCGATCGGCTGCTGCTTCCTCTTCTGATTACTACCCGTCCTCCATTCATGCCTCCGCCTTGCTCACCTCACCCTCATCCTAACGGTATTATTTTTGAAATTCACTCTTTTTTTTATTGATTTCTAAACGCGAATGATTTTGATTGAAATTATCTGCATCATCTCTTTAAAAATGGGGGGGGGGGGGTGACCATGGCGGAACTGGCAATGAATTTCAGAGGTAAAACAAAAAAACCATTGCCTGAATTGGTATTTTGGGTTGTATTGGATTTGATTATATGGCTTCATTGAATTATGAGGTGGGTTTTGCTATATTAAGTTTTGTAATCTTCTTTATCCCTTTAGTTGCCCTTCTAGTAAAAATTTGTCAGGAAGTGAACTTCATAAGAAGAACACCTGTTGTCACTTTTTTTCTCCCCTGCAATGATTCCATTTATGTTTCCGATAATGATGAATATATTTCTCTTTCTCACTTCAAGGATTTTAGGCTTATATATATATAAAGGGTCAAGAACTCCTTATTTCACTCTTGTTATCCTTATTTCTCTTGTGCCTGTCCATTTATCATTTTAACCGCAGATTTTCCTTCTGGAAATATACTTAGGGTCAGATTTTCCTTTTTTGCGGGGGCGGGGGCGGGGGCGGAGTGAAAGGCGCAGCACCTTATTTTACTGGGAGGCAAGGCTTTAAAGCAGAAGAGAAGCTTCCAAACAAGACTTTCCTTGTTTATTTACTCACACTTTTGATCTAATCTTATTTTTGCAGGCAAGTATTGGATGAGGTTGAGAATCGGGAGTTTCTCATTGATCATGTTGCCCATCGTTGATGTTGGGGAAGTTGCCCTGCTCGGACCTGGAGGATTCATGCCATGGAAGACTGCAATGTCTACATATAGGAACTCTAGAAACTTTCATAGAGGAGAGGGAAACCATTAGAGAAACAGAGCCATATCAGGGCGGGAATATTGATGGAAAGGATACTGCACCTGAACTTGGCGTTTGGGAGCTGGATCTAAGATCTCAGTTCTCTGTTCTGTTTATATCTCATAAAGAAACACGGACCAAAGTTCCTCGTTCTAAAATTGTTGAGAAATGCACAATATAGTATACTGGAATGGAGGACTGTGTATCGGTCATTTCTGACTAAAATTGTCTCTGCTGCCCTTAAAACTTTGATGTTGATGAAAACTCCATGGTCTTTGGACTTTCGCATCTTTGTTTTTAAGAGTAACTTCTTCATGTTTAGTCAGTGTTTATGTTCATTTCCCACGGTTCAGGTTTTGTTTTTAAAGAAAAAAATTCTCCAACAGAGCCAATGCAGCAACAATCTCTTTTTTATTGCATGGATAAATAAATGTTCTAGTTAGGAATGGAAAACACAACCATTATCATCAAATCTCTCTCCATAATATCATCTCTACCAACGTGGTTCCTAGAAATTAAAAATATCTTAAAGCTTCATGATTTGAAATGTTTTGGAGCCTCAGGATTCTGTGACTCGTAATTCTTTTAGATGCTGCATTGACACACATCACCTACTGTCATCTTACAATTGCTTATGTTAAAGAATGCGATGGAGCTCCCTTGGGTGGCTTAGATATTCTCAAGGTTTTTCAAGAGACATATTCAAGACTTTAATACCATGACACATATATGTCGATACACGACGTCGGGCGACGGCTCTACTTTTATTTATTTAACAAAAAGATTTTTTTTCGATTGAGAAAAATAAAAATTTTATTGGAATCGCCATCTAGTAATATGAGGGAACTAGAAATACCAAATTAGACACTGGTCTCAGAGATTCAAGTACTGGGTTAGTTATGATTAAGGGAAGATAGACATCACCCTTAAAACATCATTTCAAGAGAAAAGTTACTCTTACTTGTGTGTTTTTTTTATTTGATTCAAATACTATTATATTTTGAGCTTATTTGCAATTTTGTTTTTTTTTTTAAATGGTTAACATCAGTCTCTAAAAATAAGAGACACGTTAAAAATGATATTAGTCCCTAAAAATAGGAAACTCGTCTAAAATATCGACGTTTAACCCTAAAAATGAGATTTACGTCTGAGTTACCAAAATGAAATAATGGACATAATCCATATTTATTATAAATATTTTGAAAAAAAGATGTGTCGACAAATAATATTCGTTTATAATACAAAAATTATTCTGATATCGTTGAGAAATAGATATAACCATATTCGAGAATTGGGCTTTGGACCCACGAACAATAACATTATAAGATGGGTGTTGGACCCGCGTCGTTATTCCTTTTATACTTTTTTTTTTGTTTTACAACATGCAAGAAAATTTACAAATATTTATACATAAAAATATTAAAAATACTGTTAGGAATCTCAAAAAATTACCTGAGTGCCACCGTACATGTAAAAGACTGAAATACCCTTGAATTTCTCAGGAATTTATGAAAATACCACTGGCGGAGCCTCAGTATTCTGCTGTGAGGTTTTTCAGTTCCAGATGAGGTTTTTCATAGAGCCAAAGGAGTCCAGTTGTGCAACTCAAGCATGTTAATGCAGCCTGACCTTTTTCCTGACTCATTCTTTCTCAATGAGTTTTCTTCTCAAGTTATTGTTGAGAGGGCTTCTCTATCCTTCTAGATCTTGCTCTGCCTGGAATGGTTGAAGTTGTAATTAGGCAAATCTCTTAGCTTGGAGAAATTGAGGTATGTGATTTTGTATGTTTACTGTGTTAGGAGCTTGTTTCCTTCAGAGGGTGAGAATAACTAGCGGCCCTCCTATCTTCAAGAAGGTTTTATCCCAGTATTTTGTTGTATATTTCATGTGCCCGACACTGCAAGGAGGTATACAGATTGTGTGGATTCCAAGGGGACAATCTTATTTATATCTTATATTACCCTTGATAAAGGCAACTATGTGGTGTTTTCTTACCTCTTTCCGTCTCTTTATATTTATGGCAAAATGCTGTCATCGGTGATTGCAACATATCAAGTTGACTGGTGGATTTTCTATGGAGAATTTGCAAGATCAATGTTCTTCTTGTTTGACAAATCTTTCTTATTCTAAAATCAACTTTCATATTTCAAAGTCATGTCTATTCAAAAGTTTAACTTGTTGAAATGAAATCACGAATGTATTTTTGAAAAAATCTTTTGAAAATTAAGTTTTTTACTCAAAAATCCAAAACACGTTATTCAAAATATGCAGTTCTTTTATTATAATGTATTTTGAAAACGAAATTGACATGTTGTAAAATTAAAGAGCTTTTTCATGGTTCTTTGTATCCAGTTTAGACTATGATTTTGGGTATATCTTTTGATGGTTTGTGTATGAGGTGACCTTCTGTATATTTCAAAAAACAAAATGCTCAAGCCAAAACTCGAGGCTTTATTAAGAAAGATTGTATTTTTTTAAGCATCAATTTTATCAACATGCATAATAACAAGAAGAATGAGATAAAAGTTCTGAGGATAAAACTTGACAAAGAACAAGAAAAGATGGAGTATTTGTAAGAGAAGCTAGCAATAATGGAAACACACAAGGATCAAATCGACACCAACAATGCTACTTTGAACAAAACCAATATGTTGCTCATAAAAAAAATGACCAAGATGGATGAGCAAATGGACGAAGGTTCTGCACATACTCGGATTATTAGAATCAATGTGCGAAAATGTAGGAGGGGACATCATTCGTTATCATCGAAGTCTAGCTGAAACCATGCCTTTCTAGGGAAAATCGAGAACCACGACTTTGCCTTCTTAACTTTGGCTAGAGAGGTGGTGGAGGGAATAGATTAATGTATTTTGTATTTTCTCTAAAATATAATGAACTTATAAAGCATTAATGAAAAGGGTGTTGACCCATTTTTTATGCAAAATCTATCTCTTGGTGAATATAATCCAAACAAGTAATAAGTTTTAAGCCCAAAGGGCTTTCACTTGAAGGGGTGTATTAGATAATAATATAAATCATATCCTGGAACCTCGGAACCTCACATAACAGCTTAAGCTAATGGGTTGAGATGGTTTTTTGAAATGATATCAAAGTTTTAATGATCAAGCAGTCACGAGTTCGAATCTCACCATCCTTATTTATTTGATAAAAAATAAGCACTAGGTAATCTGACTCAGTGCAAGTTTCAAGCCCAAAGAACTTTCATTTAAGGAGAGATGTTAGAGAATAATATAAATTATATTTTAGAATTTAATCTAATAGCTTAAGCCTTTTAGTTGAATTGATTTTTATTTATACTTGATAATATTTTTATTTTTGTAGATAAAGAGTAATTATATTAAAAGGAAGAAAATGACGAGAATGAATACTACGGGCGTACTCTAAAAAGTATAAATATTAAATGATGAGCCGGCACACCGGTTTCTGGAAATTCTTTATGATATCCTTTTTATTTCAATTTTAGCCTGTGTTCCTGCAATTCCGATTATAGACGCGAAGCCTGGTGATACCTTTTCCTCTTTTTACCATGTGTTAGGGCAGCTCCAACGCAGGAGTCAAATGAAGAGCCAAATGGTTTTTGCCTTTTATTTCTCTTCTATTTGCATTCCAACGGAAGAGTCAAACCAATAGCTAAAATGGTTTTTTATTTTCTTAACAGTCATTTCTACATTTAACTGTAGAAATGGCCATAATGGCCAACGGCTATTTTTATAGCAGTTGGCCAACAGTTCTTTTTTTTTTTTTTTAAATATAGAAAAAAATATTTTTAATTAAATATGTAGAAAATTCTTGGTTATTTTAAATACATTGTTATGAAATTGATATCAATTCATAATACTTTTTTAAAATTCCTCTAACACTTAACAATAACAAGTAGGATTAATTAACTTGAAAGATAACAAACATAATAAAAAAAACATAAAAAAACTTGAAAATTATGAAAACATAAAAAAATTTAAAAAAATTAAATTTTTAACAATAACATATAAAACTTCAAATTAAAAATATTCATATAATTAAATTTTAAATTTAATTTTAAATTATATTTTTTAACTTTCATATTACTTCATTAATTTTATATTATTTTTATAAATTACTCATATTAATTATATAATTAATAACATCATAATTATATTATATATAAAATATCTAAATTAGTTATATAATTATATTAAAATTAATTTAACATGAAATATATTAAAATATAAATGGCTTTTCTAAATAGCTTTTTACCATTGGAATGTATATAATTCAAAAAGCTATATTTACACTATTCAAAATGTTATTTTCTTGATTTAGCTTTTTAATATGGTATTTGCCATTGGAGATGCTCTTAGGATTTGAGTGTCCATCCATGCTTCTAAGAAGGGAAAGGTGATCAATCTTCAAAAGGTTCAACTGTGAAAGCCTTGCACAGCACCGTGCCTGGTTATCGCTTGAATCGATTTCCAGAACAGGAAAAAAAAAACATAAATAGAAAGGCTATAATCATGTTTGGGAATAGGGATGAAAAATAGATATAAAATAAATGTGTTTTTGAAATAATTTTAGAGTAATTTTTTATCATTTTAGAACAAAAGATATAAAAGGACGTATCTTTACTGTTTTCGTCATCTTCAATTTTTTTCTTGAGATGACTATTATTTCTCGAAATAGTAATTCAACGCCACGATATATATGCCTTTGCCTATTTGCTTTTATTTCTAAATAAAGGTCGAGTAAAATTTTAAATTTTGTTTTATTTAAAATTAATTATATATATATATAGATATAAAAAAAATTAAATAAAAAAAATATTATTTTAAATTATTTTTAAATAAAAAACAAAGGAGGTTAATCTGTATGTGTCACGTGGACAGCAAACAAGAGAACAAAAGGTGGTATTCCACAAGGTTTCAATTTCCATCTGTCCAAAGCCTAATTAGGTTAACGTTAAAGAACCCTTATAATTTGCTTAATAATGTGCGGCATACGATGCTTCCTTCCAATAAATTAAAGTAAATAACAATGGTCGGACACGATAACGATGGAGTGTTTGAAAATATAATATTAATTGTTTTTTTAAAAGAATTATTTGAAAATATATTTAAAAAATTTAATATCAAAATATTAAATAAATATTAATTTAAAAATAATAGTTATTTTAAAATACAAAAGCAAACCAACACTGTATCTATCTTCTACGAGAATCAAAACCCAATCTTAATTAACTAGTGATTCGATGGGAAAAGCTTGAGATCAAGTAGTTTGATTTCTTGTCTCAAGTTCGAGTCATATAATTATTTATTAGAAGTTTATATAATTATTAATTTTAAAATTCATAAAATTAATCGAGATATACATAAATTAATTGAGATATACATAAATTAGCCTGATCATTAAATTAATTAAAAAAATAAAAAAAACTCAATCTTAATTTGTTGCCGACAAATCCAAGATCAGAAATGAGGGTGGGAGTGTTATGAATATGAAGGTGGTCTGTCATGATTCCATTAATATCGATGGGACAAGCACACTGAGGTCGTGCTCGTTATTTCATTACATATATCTATATTTGTGTGGAGTTTTAGGATGTAGAATATTTTTTAAAAATATATTAAAATAAGTTATTAATTTTTTTTTAAAATCTTGACATTAACATATCTAAAATATCTAAAAATATATTAATTTGATTTTTTTAAAACCAAAAATAAAAATAAAGAGTAGGTTGAAACACGAAAACCATTCTACGATTTATGAATTAATCATTTAGACAAATTAATTTTTATCGACAGTTTCCTTCAGCTACGTACTCTCTGCAAATGTATTTCAGCTTTTTTGTGGGATTTTTTCTTTATTATTTATAAATTTAATTTTTAATATCCACTATATCGTGGAGGCTTAAAAAAATGAAAAGATGGGGGTATAGAAAATGCATCCTCCACTCCCATGATATCATCTCTAGCGATAACCAATGGGTCAAAATACCTATCATAGTTATGTAATAGCAAATAAATTAACTTCTTAAATTTATAATTCGTAATATAAAATATTAGATAATTTAATAAAAATTAAATATAATATTAGGTTTTGTTTGTTTTTGTGTTTTAAAAGTATTATTGAAAATTTTTAAATATTTTTTATTTTTTTTTTACTTTAAATTAATATTTTTTTATATTTTTAGATTATTTTAATACACTGGTATCAAAAACAATTTTTAAAAATAAAAAAATATATTATTTTGATATATTTTCAAGTAAAAAATACTTTAAAAGCAATTATACTTCCAAACATATTATAAATCATAAAATTAATATATAAAAAAACAAAGCAAATGTTTTTTTTTATAGGAACGCACTAAAACATGTGAACATGAGGGGTGACTACTGTTTATTTATAAAGTACTTTCACAGAATGTTTTAGTGTATTGTTAATAAATAATTTATGATATAAACAGTTTTAATTGAATAGTTATGAGCGGGTATTTTGAGGTTTTAAAATAACCATTTGAAATCCCAAGAAGGTCTGGTCCAACTTCCAAGGAACACTTATGCTGTGATAATATTTTAAACATGGTCATTCTAAGAAGATTATTCTATTTCTTTTTCTTTTAATTATTATTTTAAACTTTCATGTCTAGAACATTTATTCATTTGGATAAAAAAAAAAAAAAACATACATCTCGAGATGGTTCGTGTGCTTTGTACTTCTTTTAAAGTATGGTTTTAATTGAAACAAAATTAAATCGGGAATTAGGAGTATCATTCTTATGTACAACAGCAAGTTAAAAACACATATCATATTTTTAATAAATTCAAATTAAGTCAAATTTCCAAAATAAAAAATAAATAAATTGTACAAGTGTCTAATATTCAAATACATGGGGTGGGTTTTGTCCATGTCAATCTTTCACCGTCAACTTCTTTTAGCCAGGATTCGTGAGCTTTGCCAAACGCACAAGAGTTAGTGCATGCGTGCTGTTGCTCCTCCTCCATTGCTCCCAATTTTGACCTTTACAAACGGGGTTGGTGAATTTGTTTTTATTTAAAATTAATTTTTTACATATTTTTTAAATTATTTTAATAATAAAATAAAATATATTTTAATTATATAGCTAAAAATACTTTAAAAAACATTATTATCACACTCCAACTGTTAAAGGGAGATGGTGAAGGGATTTGATTTTTTTATATATATAAAAAGATGTATTTTTAAAATGATTTGAGAAAAAATAAATTTGATTGATAATAGTATAATTATTGAGAATCAAATTAAAAGCATCTAGTATATATAATTTCCTTCCAAAATCGAATAATATTTTCTCGCGGAAAAGACGACAAACAAGCGCCGGGATCTGTCCTCAAGAGGCAAAGACACGGAAAAGGAAGCACAAGAGGACACAACGTGCAAGCTTGCAAGTTTCCGCGTTGATTTTCACTTCGGTGCCCCTTTTTTATTGGTCAGTTAGGCACCGTCTCGGACACGAAACTCGGGCAAATTCCGACCATTTAACTATAATGCATCCAACGCATGAATCACCAGCTAAACGTGATGGCATCAATGATTGTCTGTGGCCACCAAAGTGAAGTGAACCCATGATTTCTCCTTCTTTTTTCTTTTTTCAGTGATTTCAACGTTAACAATAATATCAAGAAACCAGCTTGTAGTTTTCTACGCACCAAGACAAACCTCTATTCGCAAGTCAAGATGATTTCTCCTTCAACTTTAAAAACACCAATGATTATTCAATGTATAAATATAAATTAGAGTTTTTTACTTGAATTATTTATTTTTTATTATTATTTTGATATTTTGATGTAAAAAAATTAAAAAAAACTCATCATAATACATTTTAAATTATTTTTAAAATAGTATAATGCACCACAATACCAAGCATATACTAAAAACACTGATATAATTTTTCCTAGACCCAATCCTTATACTAAGAGTTCCATATGGGTGTTTCAAGATATAGTACTTATTATTTTTTAAAATATTTTTTATTTAAAAATATATTAAAATAAATTTTGACATCACGATATAAAAAATTTTAAACACAAAAAAAATTTGAAGTAAAAAAAAGAGAGATATATTATAGCTCAAGCCACTGTATTGTGAGATTAATTTATAAGTTATTGAATCAATTCGGATTGATCATTTTATTTCATTTCAGTTTTTACTAACCATAAGAGTATTATTTAAATCTATTCTAAATTAGATTTCGTGTGAACTAGTCACCGGAACGGCTGAGTTTAATAACAGCTAAGACTATAATGGGTCCCATGACGGCAGCGATGAGTCATGTCTCAAGCGTCCTAACAGTTAAAGATGGAATACAACGGATCTAAATTATGGAGTTGCAGTAATCAATTGCGTACGGCAAAAATGGAAGGCTGAGAATAGGTGACACGTGTCGGTTTGAAGATTCTGGTTGAGGTGCGGAATGTCAAGGGATGTGCACAACTGCACACCGCTCCGCGTATAACCAAGACAAAAAGAGAGAACGAGTCGGGGGATAATAAAAGGGGGGAAACGTTTCATGTGAAATGTCCTAACTACCCATCCCCCCCCTTCCCCTTCCCCTTCCCCTTCCCCTTCGAGTATACGATAATTACTGCTATGAATTACTATTTTGTTCACATGTCCCTGTATATATAAATTATATGGATTGTGTCTGATCTTTTAAATTATAATGTTTGTATTTGTATTTGTATTTTAAAAATATTTGTATTTTATTTTTTTATTTTTTACTTGAAATTAATATTTTTTGATGTTTTTCAAATCATTTTGATGTGCTAATATAAAAAAATAATTTTTAAAAAATAAAAAAATATATTATTTTAATAAATTTTTAAATTAAAAATACCTTAAAAAACAACAACAACCATATTTTTAAATAGCTGGATTGGGATGACTTAGCTGCCGTGAAAATCTTTCTGAATTTATTTTGAATTAATAAAAAAAAAATATTTTTAAATAAATAATATTTTAAAAAGATGTCGTTAACACTATAGCAAAAATCTTCTTAGCTGGAATTTATTAGTTAGAACTTGGGTTGACTAAAAATCTATAGGTCATCAAGCTTTCAGTTTAATTGACGATTGATTGTTGTGAAGTGATTACAATTATTCAAAGCAATTAATTAATTAATTAGTGCATAGTTAAATTATAGGATGGTGTTAATCATTTATTTTTATTTTAATTATGAAAGATGGATTGGTAAGGAGACAATCAATACCCTTCTCGGATCGGAGTTGTGCTCTTCAAACGAGGGTGAAATTTAATCTTTAGATAGCATCTGGTATGATATAAAAAAATAAATATGCGAATTATTATTGAAAGAGTAAATATTAAAGGTGTAAAGAAAAGGAAGAGGTGTTTTAATGTATTACTTTTTACATATTACTATTTACTAATAGTATATTTTTTCTTTTTAATTTATTTTTTTATTTTAATTTTATTATTAAAAATTAGATTTATTGAAGATTGAACTTCATATTGTTTTTCAATTTATTTTTTATGAAATTATTCTAGATTTATAACCCGGACCGTGAATTTAATGGGTCAACTCAATTAACTCTAGTTTTTTTTTTCTTCTCATTTTTTACTGACTTTTCTCTCTTAATTTTATCCTTTAACATTAGGTTGATTGAAAATTAAGTTTTGTAGTTTGTTTTGATATATTTTTTATTAGGTTATTTTCATGTCATGACTTGAGACATGAGTTTGATATATCTTAACTTGAGATTATGTCCCCTTTAATTTTATCTTTTAATATATTGTCGTATTAATATTTATAAAAAAATTTCATTTTAAATATTTATCTTAAGTTAAATTATATTTTTACTAGTCATCCAGATTGTTTTTGAACCAACCAAGATACACTAAATTAGTTCTCATATAGTTTAACTTATTTTACCTAGAGAAAATATAAGCAACATCTAAATATATTTTTTATATTCAATAAAAATTCAATCTTAACCGTGGGTGAAATATATAGTTTAAATTAAAAATATGAATTTATTATTTATTAAAAAATAAAATTGAAATCAATGATCTTTGTAATGGTATTTTCTTTTCTTAATGTACTTTGTTTCTAGAAATTTGAGAAAAAAGGTGACGGTCAATATGGTTTTGTTTTGGTAGGGTGTCGTTTCAATGGGGGAGTAAATTCAACTTCCCTAGTGCTTGACGCCACCACTTCTAGTTTTACCTCGCAAAACCATTGCCAATTCTCACACGAAGCTTCCTCGAATAAAATAAAATGTTGAACAAATCGTAATTGCTTAAAAAAGTAGCCAAGACTATTTTACCTTAAATGATGGTGCTCTTCACCAAAAGATTACTCTAACTAACATACTATAATAGGGATTGTATATTACTAGTTCATCGCCTTATAGGAAACTAGACCTTCACATTAATTGATATATATATATAAAATTAATTTTTAAATTTAATATATTTGTTGATTTCTTCTCGACCATTATTATTGATATATATTTTATATATAAAATATTTTTTATTTGTGAAATATTTTACGCAAATCAAATGCGGATACCCTAAGTAATTCTTAGTTTTCAATATTAAATGTTTGTGTTTAGCTTAGAAGTATGGTGATTTTTTTTTTCAAGTATAATATTTTTCAAGTACAAATCACACATTCAAAAGTTAAAAAAACATATTTTTTTACTAAAAAAAAAGGAGCACAATTTACCTTTTATCTAAATACCCAAGCAACTTATTGTTTCAGAAGAAACGTATAATCTCAGTTTTTCTTTTCCTTTCTTTTTACTATTTTGGTTATATTACGTAGACTTATAGTTGATAGTATTATTATAAGGTAATTTAATTTGCGTGTGATCTACTTTGTGAAAGTGAAACAAACAAAGCAATGCCCTTTTCATATAAATTGCATATTTAGCCATTGATTGAAGAGAATAGAAATTCATTACAAGTATTCTATTTAATTATTATTTTTTCTCTCATTTCCTTTCCTTTCCTTTCCTTTTAAATTGCATAGCCATTAATTAACGTATATATAATTAATTACTTTTGAAATTTCATGATCAAATTTGCTTACTAAATAAACTTCAAAAATAAGAATACATCTTGAAGTAAATCTCTTTTGTGCGTAGTGGTAGAGTTTATTACATGAAAAAGAATTTGGGTTTTCTATTTTAATCGTTTCTCATATTTTATTCATTCTATATAAAATAACATAATTGCGATTGAAAATTCACCATCCATTTCTCAATCATTTTATTTTTTTTTTAAAAAGAAGCAGCATGGTCACTGAATTATAGCTGAATAATTATCCCATAATCGCAAAAGGGCATTCATAAGTCTTTGAAATTTAAACTAATTTTATGAAAATATTATTGGTGATTAAATTGGTTATTGATTGTGTGATTGGTATTGTGGTTAAATATTATTTATTTAAATTTTATTTTTTATTTAAAATTATATTTTTTAGTGTTTTTGATTTTTTTTTATATAATAATATCAAAGAGTAAATTTTAAAAAATAAAAAAATATTATTATAATATATTTTTAAATAAAAAATAATTTCAAATTTATTTTTTACCAAACTCACAAACATGCACTTTTATGAATTTACTGAAAAAAAATAAAAGGTCAATTTGGTAAACTACACATTCCATCCAATAACATGAAAAACCGATATATTTATAAGTCAAATGAATCAGAGAAGACAGTGTGCGTGTCTGAGAGAGAGAGAGAGAGAGGGGAATAATATAAATCGAAAACCAAAAAACCAGAAAAACCATTACACACCTCTACTGTCCCTGACATTACGGCCTATCTCCCTCCCTCCCTCCCATCCCAGCCAGAAACCGCACGCGCACGCGTCCAACACCACCAAAAACAACAACAAAAAAACGCAAATCTCCGATCTCTCAAACATCTTGCCACTTATGACCACCCTGTCGTCCGGTGGTCCCACCGGTAACTCCACCAATGCCAGCCCAAGGAACCACTCGGGTCCCACTACAACTAGACGACGAGTTGAGGTCGCCCCCTTCGACAGAACCTCTAACTTCTCTGATTATAATCACGAGTTCTCTGACGAAGAAGACAATCTTAACGGCTCTTCCACTTCTGGGGGGCCCCACCTTTATTACCATTATCATAATCATAGCCACCACCACCCCGTTATAAAGTATCTTCTGCTTCGCAGGAAGTTGTTCTTTTTTGTGCCGGAGGCGTGTTTGCTTGGGGTGGAGGACTTGACGGCTACGATTTCACATGGTTTGAGATCAGGCAAGAACATGGGTCGTAAGATATTCGGTGTTTTATTGTTAATGGCGGTTTTGTCGGTTTTTCTGAAGGTTTTGTTTTGGAGTCGAATGGAGGAAAACAGTCATGAAAATAGTAATTTAGTTCTTTTCAGACATTTTAAGGATGATTGGGCGAGGGCTCAACGTTCCATCATCGACCACCACCCTTCCATTTCCACACCCCTTTTCGACAAGCTTCCTCCTGTAAGTCCTTTTTTATCACTTCCCTTTTGTTTGGTTCCTGGAAAAAAAAAGAAGGAAACTTTACAGCCTATACTTTTCGTGTTTTCTTTTTATTACTATTTTTTATGGATGAAATTTGAATCAACGATTATTATTATAAATCTGAATGTATTTTATGAATCTTTAATTGTCTCAAGATTTGTTTTTTTTTTTTGGAATCTATTAATTCTTTAAATTTATATCTAACAATAAGAGTATGAATCTAGAAGTTTGTTGTGTATTTATTTATTTTTCTGTTAAGGGTTGAGTTGAAAATGGGAAAAAAGGGAATATGCGTTGGTGGTGAATTAAGAATGGTATGAACATCTTTTGATTTTCTTTTTGACTCAGAAGAAAATGGAAGGCAACCAGAGAAGCATTGAAATTTGCAGTAGAGGTGGCTTTGACCATTATACTGCGTGTAAATGGGCGGCTTTAATTGCTGTTTGAGATTGCCTTTTCTTGTATATTAAAATAATATTTTTTTATTTTTTAAAATTTATTTTTTTTTCAAAGTTTTTTTTTAGAAATATATTAAAATAATATTTTTTATTTTTTAAATTTTATTTTAGATATTATGATTAAAAAATATAAAAAATTCTCAATGCATGACCGTTAGGTTTTGTCTCTCTGCCTTGGTCTTTCCATGACCGTTGTGACATATGCATGATCATGAATTTTTGTCTGTATGTACTGATGCATGAAGAAGCACTCTTTGTCTTTTCAACTATCTTGAATGTTTTTTCTTGTTTGCAGCAGACTCCAAAAATTTGGATGAAACCCAATAGCGACAACTTTTACAAGTGCATAGCTCCGGCGAGAAGTCAAACAAGTATGTTCTTAGCACCTGTATCAAAAACTTATTAGTTAGTACCTTGGCTCTTGATGGATTCTTGACTGTTTTTTTTTTTTAAATTTCAAATCGATCTAGGACCCAGGAAAACAAATGGTTACCTTCTTGTTCATGCGAATGGTGGATTGAATCAAATGAGAACAGGAGTAAGTTTCAGTATCCACGACACCCTAACTGAGTTTGATATCTCATAGAAAGCAATTCCAGCTGGTGCTGATTTGCTAATTTTTATTGATGTGCAGATTTGTGATATGGTTGCTGCTGCAAAGTTAATGAATGCAACTCTTGTTCTTCCTTCTCTTGATCGTGAATCGTTTTGGACGGATCCAAGGTATCGTTCTTTGTAATTCTAACTGGTGTGTAGTTGGTGTTCAAAACTTCAACTGGTTATAATGCTGAAACCAAGCAATTTTTCAATCCCTTTCAGCACTTTTAAAGACATTTTTGACTGGAGGCACTTTATGGAAGCATTGAAAGGTGATATTGATATAGTTGAGTATTTGCCACCCCGTTACGCAGGCAAGAAGCCTCTTGAAAGGGCACCTGTTTCGTGGTCAAAGGTCTGAAAACAATACATGCATTTCCCCTTGAATTACCATAAAACCTCCCCTGATATTGGAATCATAGCTTGGCTGCTTCATTTTCAGGCTAAATACTACAGAGTGGAGATGGCTGCATTGTTGAAGAAGTACAAAGTTATAAGGTTTACCCACAGTGATTCTCGGCTGGCTAATAATGGCCTTGCAGCTCACATCCAGAGGCTAAGATGCCGTGCCAATTATGAAGCACTGCAGTATTCAAAGGAGATTGTGGATCTTGGGAAGAAGCTGGTTGATAGGCTAAGAAATAACAGCGAGCCATATGTTGCTTTGCATTTAAGGTGCGTATCTACTGGTTCTATCAGCTTTCTCTTTACAGGAAAAATGCACTATCTGATTTCACAAGGAAAAAAATAGCCAACTTACCAGCTCAAATGTTGACTAACAGATATGAAAAAGACATGCTTGCATTCACCGGCTGCAGCCACAACCTTACCGTGGAAGAGGCCGATGAGCTAAGGGATATGAGGCATAAAACTCCGCATTGGAAGGAGAAGGAGATTGATAGTGAAGCGCGACGGCTCCAAGGTGGATGCCCGATGACTCCTAGAGAAGCAGCTATCTTTCTCAAGGCAATGGGCTATCCATCCTCCACAACTATCTATATAGTTGCAGGGCCGATATATGGAAGTGATAGCATGGCACCCTTCCTTGCAGAGTTCCCAAATGTGTTCTCTCATTCTAATCTAGCAACTGCAGAAGAATTAGAACCTTTCAAGTCGTATCAAAATCGTCTTGCTGCCTTGGATTACATTGTGGCTCTTGAAAGTGATGTCTTTATATATACCTATGATGGAAACATGGCCAAAGCTGTGCAGGGGCATAGGAGGTTTGAAGGATTTCTAAAAACTATAAATCCAGACAAGTAAGATAGCAAACTCACTCTTACATTCACGTTGAATTTTCTTCTTTGTTGGAAGTTGGACTTTTAAAATCAAATCTAATGATAGAATGCATTTGATTCCAGACGAAATTTTGTTGCGCTGATTGATCAGTTGGACGAGGGTACCTTATCCTGGGAAGAATTCTCTTCACAGGTTCAAACCTTACATTCAGACAGGATTGGAGCACCGTACCGGCGGCAGGCTGGCTCATTGCCTAAGGAGGAAGAGAACTTTTATGCAAATCCTTTTCCTGGATGTGTATGCAACAGTTCCCAGGATAAATTTGTGAGCCCTAAACTTGTCCATGAAGTAAAACTAAAGAACAGGACTGCATTGAATAGACAGGGGTTAAGCTTGAATTTGTAGCTCGTGCAGTGGACTATATGATATTCATCATTACTAGAAACGTGGAAGCGTGGGTGTCTGCACGGAGCAGCTTTTGCCCGGACAGGGGATTGTAGGAGCTGCCGGCAGGGTCACGATGTCTTAAGGTTTCTCATGTGACAGAACAGGTTTTTCTTTTTCATTAGACAGAGGATCGAACGAGCAATCAAGGGAGAAGCAGAGAGAGTCGGTCATAATTCTTAGGTGAATCATCGCAGTTACACACATGTGCAGAGAGATAATTTTGTCAGTTACAGATTATATTTTTTTTCCATTTATTGATTATTTCATTCCCTTATACAAAATTAGATTTTGATTTATCCTTCTTGGCGATCAAATTCAGCTGTCAAATCAGGCATCGTTGTAAATTGGATGTGATAAATATTACTCATGAAATAAAATTATTCGGAATGTTCATAGCAATGCTGTGGAATGTGAAAATTTTTATGCTTTTCAAGGAGAAATAGTGATTCTATCAGTTATAAATTTTTCAGAGAGTAACTCCACATTCATACAACAATTTCGCAGAAAAGCCTCTAGCAATCTTTATTGTTTCGCTTGACTTTCTTTGTTTTTTTTTTTAATCTCCTTTTTTTTTTTAATTTCTTTCTTAAAATCAATCAGCTATATTAATATAGATTCATCTCTTACAAGTTTATGAAATGTGTGAAAAAATAATTATTGAGAAATTATAGAAAACGATGATGTAGATTCCATAAATATTACATTTGGTGAAGAACATCTTATGTTTGACAAGTAAAGGAATTGATTTGAGTTTTTAGCAGAAACCAAGTAAAGGAACTGAGAAAGAAAATATTTCCCAAAACTAAAATATGAAAGAAAATCACATCCTCCTTTTCCTTTTGTCTAAGATTATAGTAGCTTTGATTAAGCTTTGTTTTCTCTCTTTTATTTAGCTCCCGTTTGACATTGTAGTCTAAATATAAATTGATTAAAATTCAATTTTTTTAATTTAAAATTATATTTTTATGTTTTTGAATTGTTTTGATATATAAATTTTAAAAAATAAAAAAAATATTTTAATATATTTCTAAATAAAAAAAATAATTTAAAAACCAATTGCTACTATCACACGTATGATAATTGCTAGATGGGTTTTTGGTGTATCGTTATGTTTGGGTGCATCCTATCTCATCATTTAGTTTCTGCATGCAGCCAACGTTTAAATTCACTCGTCATTGGTCCTAAACCCATAAGTTTCGAGATTGTCATCTCATAATTTGATTATTATATTTTCAATTTCTAAATTTGACCTCTTGGATTATGGCACTGGTCAAGGGTACCAAGAATTAGGATTGCAAATAGAAATAATCTTTTTCTGAGTACTAAATTGGCGTACTCCAATTTAGAGCTTGTCTGCCGTATTCATCTATCTCCTCTAAGAAAGTAGTCGCATAAATCAAACATTGCAAACAAGTTAACTGTCAGAAGAGAGTGATTGTTTTAATAACACAGAGAAAGAGGGATCTTTACCAGAATAATGTTGTACAATGCATTCCTCTGCTACAGTTGCACATTCTCAAACATCCAACAATCATAGCACCTCAGGTATGTAACGAAGAAGAAGCAGATTCTGACCAAACGGTGCTTTCTAAAGTGCCAGTCGCTCTCTTTTGAGACAAGTCCTGTAACTTAAGAAGACAATCCTGAAGTGAAGCCAAACCACAGATACTTTGACGTACAACCTACCACATTGAAGGTACATAAACCTGTTCTTTAAGGTTTTGTGTTGCACTTTCAGTTGGAAAACCTCTTACTGCACCTATTGTCCATTGCGATATAATTCCTGCTGCAACTGCAAAACGAAGCTGCCTTTCCATAACATCTTGATCTTCAAACATCTCAGGGCAAGTAGTAAGCTTTCTCATAAGAGCAGCCACGATAGCATCACCAGATCCAGTCCTATCACAAGTGAATGGGGTTATTAGCACATCTTCGGTTCCGGTCACTTTACCATCAAAATTAGGGCCATAGTAATGAATCTCAAGTGTTCCATCAGTCACAAACAAAAACTTAAGTCCATCATGCCACAATGGAGCGATTTCCTCACGAGTGTAATGATAACAGTCTCGCCAATTCTTGGTTTGCTCATAACTTTCAGCATAGTATTGTGGGCTGTAATTCCTTTTCCTCTCATAACACTCTTCATCCAAGAGAAATTCCAGCTCTGTTCGTGAAACCTCAATAAAATCCGCTTCCTTCATTGCTTTCTTGATAACTTCCCTTGTCTCATTGCGTGATTTCCACAAAGGCAGTGGCAAATTCAAATCATAAAATATAAGCCCTCCAGACTTCTTAGAAAGTCTAATTGCTTTAAGAAGTGTCGATTGCAGGGAAGGTGATGTTAGGGCTTCCGAATTGAAATGGAACATCCTTGCCTGCATTGGATACATCAGAAAATAAATTACTTGTTGACGAGTCACAAATTCAGTCCCCACCAGGCATATTCAAATACCTTTTCTTCTCTCTTTTTTTTCATGAACAAAGGGATACCTTATATGAGAAGGTAGCATTGCGCAATCCATTTCTAATATCCCTTCATTCATCTAGTTACCAAAACAGGGAAGCTAGTAACATCTTTGTACATATGCTAGCTAACGCAGCCGCAGAGCTACTCACATGATTATAAACATACAGACACACAATCATATCTAATTCAATTCACATTTGTGCAAATTTTCCGATTATATCAAACAAGTGGCAATCAAGAACCCATTTAGCTAGCTAAACCTCAGCAAAACAGAACAAAACGAAACAAAGAAGAGCAAATTTTAGCATCTGTTTTACCTCTTTAAGCACAGAGAGGTTCAATTCAGAGCTAAGCAATGAATCCTCAGCAGCCTCCTTAACCATCTCCATCCTCATTTTCCCATCATCACCAAACTTAACCTTCATAAAACTACACGCCGTTTTCACGTTCTCATCAAACTTCACCGCCCGCGTCTGCACTCTCTCCTTATTCATCATCAACACCAACTCCTCTCCCAACTCATCATCCCCAACTTTCCCCATAACCGCCGCCCTCCCACCAAGCCTCGCATGCGCTATTGCCACATTGGACACTGGCCCACCTGGAGCCCTCGCAAACTCAGGTGGGTCCCATTGCAACATCTTCCACTGCGAATACATATCCTGGTGCATAGGATTATCGTGTACCCTCACCGTAGGTACAAATTCCTTCTGCACCGCACCAAAACAGCAAACCAACGGCGGATACTCGTAAGGAAAATCAACACCATCATCATAATCTTCACCGACCAACAGTTCCGCATCACTAACACTCCCATTTTCAGCTTCATTTTTCTTTGAACGTTTGGTGGTGGTCCTCTTAGCTGCTGTATCAGTAGTGGGAGCTGTAGTGGGTTTCTTTTTCCGGCCACGGCGGGAAGGAGTTGGGGCGTCAACAGCCCCATTTGTGGCAGACGCTTTTGGTGGGTTTAGCTTGATTAATGGAGGGTACTTAGCACTATTATGAAAAAAAGGCGATGGATTAGGTTTTGGAAATTGTAGGGTTGAGGGATTGTAGTGTGGAAGTAGAAGAAAACAAGCCATGGTGGTGGGTTTAGCGGCTCAATGGTTTTGTTTTTTATTTTTTCAGGGTTTATCCATTTTTGTCTCCGAAATTCTATCGGGTCGTAAATCAACTAATTCGGGTCGGGCAGACTGATTTTTCCGGATCCTTTATCCAACGGCTTGTAAGGCTACCAGATATGTAAGCAAGAGCACGGTGACCGTACGATTGAAAAAGTTTGGAAAACCTCGTAAAAGTCCCCAGCCTTTAGGGGTAGAATAAATTAGGTCCTCAACTATCTTTTTTTTTCCTCTCTGTTTGTGTCTTGGCTGAGTCTCTAATGTATTAATAAATTCTCAATAATCCTTCCGTCATTTTCAATTAATAAAAACATTAAATAAAACTTACACAATTTCTCCTTTTTTTTCTTTTAAAAAAATCATTTTCTTCTCTAAGTTTCTCATTTTAAACCTCATGATAAACCGAATTGTATAAAAAAATTAAAATTTCTACATTATATATATATATATATATATATATAATGTTCTATCATGTGTAAAAAAATCTTTAATTGTCAACACATATAGTAATATATGTTCAATTATTTATTTAATTTTAAATAGAGGATGTGAATTGGCACCTCTTATATCTTCAGGATAAATATTATTAAATATTTTGGTTCTTAATTGAGGGAAGAGAAATTATGTGAATGATTTCCAATATTATTAACTAAAGTAACTAATAGAGGAATCTAATTAAGAATTCATTAACTTATTAGGGGTCTAATTGATATAAAAAAGAATAGGCTGGGTATCTAATGAAAAATAAACTTATAGGTTGGGGACTTTATTTATTTATTGAGGTTTGCCGTCTTTGGTGTGATGACCAATGAGAATTGAGGAATCAAAGGAAGTCGGAGATTCCTAGTTATTTCCTTCGTGGGTCTGTCTGTCGAAGAAGAAGAAGAAGAAGAAAAGAATCTTCATGTTTTTATTTTTTCAGCTGCTGCTCTGTGTTCATCATCTTCGTTGATAGCATCTGGAAGAAAGAACCGTTTGGGTTAAAAGGTGAAGAATCTCTCTCTCCCTCCCTCCCTTCCTCTCCATCTATCTATTTATTGTTCTGAACACAAACAAAAACAACTCTGTTTTGGGTTAAAAGACACCGATTGGTAGTCGTTTTGGGTTCTGAAATCTCTCTCTCTCCCCTTTTGTTTTCTTGTTTTAGCTTCGATGAGATTAAAGCTTACAGTCAATTCTGAGTAAATAACTGAAACAGCTCCATGAGATACTAGCGTCTAATAATTTGATCAAGTTGGGATATTTTTCAGAAATTCTGATTAAGATGGTTTTTTTTTTTTTTTTTTTTTTTGCATCTTTGTAAATTAGTATATTTCTGAAGCTGTTGATTGAAATCTTACATGTACTTGAGTGATATTTAGATTGCTTTAGCTCAGGGAAGCAAAGAAAAGAAGATGGTTTTCGCACATATGCTTGTGTTATTTGCAGAGTGATAGACACTGTGAGTTTTTCCACATGAATGTTATTGGAAAGCAAGCAAAAGATACATAAACTCATCATACTTGTTTGATGCTTTTGCTGGGAATCAAATTTATGTTTGTCGCACAAGTGTATTTAGGATAAACCTGTGCAATCATAGCAGCTAAAATGTGTTTGTCCTGAAAATTAGAAGATGAACCTTGGTATCTTGCAGATAATGGGCTTATGGACTTTTCTGGAAGGTATTCTGCTTTTCGCAAATGCATTAGCCATACTTAATGAAGATAGGTTCCTTGCTCCAAGGGGATGGACACTGGCAGAACTCCGAGGAAGCACAAGAAATTCACTCAAGGGGCAGATTATTGGGCTCGTACATGCTTGCCAATTTATGAGACTACCGCTTATACTTCTAAACATCATCGTTATCATAGTGAAGCTGGTCTCTGGTTGAGGATGAGGAAGAAAATAGTTCATAGCTTGGCAAGTCTCTTGTGTTTGTACAACGAAGTATGAAAGTCTCGTTCTTTCCCACTCGAGGGTTGTGCTGTGCACACCGAACTCCCAGAGTTTTTTCTTTCTTTTTTCTTCTGTACAACAGAACAGTAGCTGTTTCTCTAGTAACTTATCTGTCACCTCTTTTGTATCTTTCATCCCTGGCTGTTTCTGTCCATCTACTCGTTAACCTCAATGAAATTACTAAACTAGAGTGTTACATTTAAGATCACTTGAAGGAGACAGGATGAAATGGATGTTCTTTTGAATCAGGAGTCAGCATTGTCTAGGGATGATGGCAGTCTTAGCAGTGGTCATCATCTTACAATCCAATGGTAATAGGTAGAAGGAACAGGTAATTTATTAGCACTGCTTTCAAGTGTCAATGGAGTATAAAATGTGAAGCAGATTGGCTGTAATATGGATACCGACAAGTAGGATCGATCCTGCCTGGAACTTGTAAGTTCAAATCATCCACCCCTTAAAAGGACTAGCTAGCATTACATCGTTTGAGGAATAACGTGTATTCATCAGGAAAAGAAAGGAAGAAAGTGAAATTGCCCAGAGAAATGGTTGCTGCTAGACATAGCAGTAGAAAACACAAATTCAAACATCGAAGTAGATTAAAGCAATCTAATATGTCTTGTGGATAACAACATTCATTATTTATCTGGAAAAACTTTTCCTATAAAACACTTAACAGTAGGACTTGAAATCAATTGAAATTAGAACCCTTACAACGACCATATATTTGGGCTCACTCAATTGGGATCATAACCTCATTAGTCCTCAAAGGAGGCAAAGTCCAAGGTGGATTATACCTTGCCAGCAAAAATTCTCCAATCACCTTAAGCCCATCTCTCTCCAAGCTCTTCTTCAGCTTCTCCACTCTTTCTGCCACCGCCTGCTCGGTTGCCACACCTCCAAACTTCACCACCCCATATTTCCTCACCCCTTCTTCCCTTATCACAACCCTCTCATCCACAGGCTTGGGTGCCTCCTCTGCCTTCTTATACTTAGCAGGCAACACAAACTGCATCGTCACCATCTTCTCCCCCTCTCCACTACCCTCTTTAGTCACAACAGGAGCTGTCATGGCAATCTTTTCACTTCCACCGCCAGTTTTAGTTATAACTGGAGCTGTCATGGCTATCTTTTCAGGCTTGGTGTTCTGTGGATTGCCCAGGGCACCAATATAATTAGCCAAAATCATGAACCCGCCATCTTTCTTCCCATCGAATTGAGATGGATCATATGTGACTTCTGCAAGGACTGATGGAGCGTATTTGCGGATTTCGTAATCATTTGAGGATTGAATTACTTCATATTCTGGAGTTTCTACAGTAATCCTTCCAAGAACCATTCCCATTTCAAGGAGCTAAGCTAAAACTATTGGGTTGTGAGAAACAAGACCTGGGTAATAAAGATCAGGGAGGATGTGGTAGTTTTTGTAGGGTTTAGCAAAGCAGCTTCCCATTTAAAGTAGTGGATTGTTCGAGGTACTTGTGATTGGGACTGGATGATGTTGCTTGGAGAAGGGGGTCAGATCTTTGGTTTGGAATGATTTAGTGGAGAGAATTTGAGGATGCGTTTGTGGACTATATTTGTCCACCATTTCAAGAGAGAAGAGGAGCTTACCACTTCACATTGGCAACGATTCACAGCTCATGTTAAGGTGGAGGCAGAGTTTCCACGTAGCTACAAGAGTGTTTTTGCTGGTTTTTTTTTTTTTTTTTAATATAAGTTTTAAAAACTATTCATTTCATCATGCGGTACACTTCAGGCATGATTTCAAATTAATTTCTAAGACATAAAAAACAAAGAGGTGGTGATTTTATTAATATATTTCTTGATATCAAATTAATTTCTAGCTTTTGACTTTTTTATTTAGTTATTCAAAAATGAAAATGGATATTTGTAAGAAAAACATAATTTATATCCTGTAGAAAAATGAATTTTTTAATATTCATGTGTTTTTTATTTTAAAAAATGTTTTTTATAGCAATGTGGTTTATTGAGTACAAAATGAAGGCAATTAAAATATAAATTTGAAAAAAATCTATTGAGTTGAAGTAGGAAGGGAAAAATAGATCTTTTTAATCAAAACTTCATTTTTTTATTCATGTGTTTTCCCTTTTGTTTTTTTTTACAAAAACATGTATTTTTCATCAAAAGTATTGTTTTTAAGTTAAAACTTATCACAATCTTAAAATAAAATATTAATAGAAAAAATCATAAATAGATAATTTTTATGCTGATGTATAAAAAAATATAGAATGTAAATTTGAGAAAAATCATATAACACTTTACAATTAAAAAATAGATGTTTTATTCAGTAGATATGTTTTAAAAAAATCACACATATTAAGTTCATATATAATTATTTAAAAAGCAATTGCTTTAATATTATTTGAAAATTATGAAACATTAGATAATTATTTAAATAACATTATAATAAATTTATTTAGAATGAATTTTATTATAAAATGTAAAAAACTATAAGAATATAAAACATTTAAGCGCCATTTATAAAGGCTAAGGCATGCCAAGGATGCAAAGTTTGGCTTGTGCCCCTAGAATTATAAAGCCCGACCTTGCAAACCAAGCTCAATAGCCTTGGTTTTTTTATATATATCTGAAAACTCAATTTTTAATCTTTGTTGACCCAAAAACATGAGAAAATATATGTATGGACCTCTAAAATCTCATTCTTAATCATCAAACACTTTTAATTGAATAAAAAAACTCAAAACCAAATCAAATTAAACAAAAAAAAAAATTGATTCTTGATATAACTTTTCAAGCATCGTCGAAGATAAAAACCACATTCATTGATTTTTTTTCTTTTAAAGACACACCCAAAGATATCAAAATTGTAATTATTTATGGAAAAAATTTACTCATCCAAGAGCTTTCTTTCTTTTTTTATCTTCTTTTTTTTATATATAATGAATTTCTCTCTTCTCTGGACATCTAATGATTGAAACATAAAAAACAAACTTAAAGACCAAAATGTAAAAAATCTATAAAATAGGGACGACTAGATATAAAAGCGAAACTTGAGGGATCAAATTGAACATTTTTGTACCATTTGAATAGTGTAAGTAGGATAAGGTTCTCTTATTTACCATGTAAATAATGCTCTTTAGTATTTTGATTTTTATTATAAGAACAACCTAAAATTCATTATTGTAAAATTGATATTTAATTTTTTGATGAAATATTCAATAACACATTAAATATGTGAGAGCACGCAAATCAAAATAGATGATAATAAATAGAAATATGTCAACATAAATTAAAAATACATATTAAAAAAGTATATATTTTTTAATGATTCGAAGCAAAAGGAGATTAAGAGGGTGTTTAGGAGTGTGGTTGTTGTTGCTTTTCAAAGTGTTTTTCACTTAGAAAAGCATGCTAATAATATTTTTTTATTTTTTAAAAATTATTTTTGAGATCAGCACATCAAAATGATTTGAAAACATCAAAAACATATTAATTTGAAGAAAAAAAAATTAAAAAATTTTCAAATTTTTTCGAAAGCGCTTTTGAAAAGCACTCCCAAAGAGTCTCTAAAGTTTCAAGGACCAAGAAGGAAAAAAGTGGTTACTAAACTATGAGTATTTTAGTTTCTTTGCTAATTATATTAAAGCTGTGTATCTCATATTCATCAGTTAAGTTTAGTAAATTGTAATTTTTATTAGATTAAGTTATGAATTAGTCCCTGATTTTTTCAAAACAAATTGAATATTCCTTCTAGTTTTAAAAACTAATTAGTTAATTCATTGACCAGACCATGATTACTTTATTAATATTGTTGTTCAAGAAAATATTTTCTTCTCTAATCAATCTTTTCATATTATCTTTTTTTTTTTTTTGCTTTTATATTTCTTAAAACCGGAAAACAAAATAAATTGAACAAGAACATGAAATCAGAAAAAATAATCTAATTTTAAATACATTTTAAAATATAGAAATTAATTAATCATTTTTCAAATAGAAGAAGTAATTTATAATTTAATTTTTATATATTATTTTCATAAGAAATGAATTTTATTGTTTTTATGAATTATATCAATTTTAATATAATTACCCGACTCAATTTAAATGGATGTTGAATAGAGTTATTGATATGATAGATAATCTTTTGATCAACCATTCATTTCTTGATTAATATCCTAGTTCATTTTCTTTCCAATAAATATAAACTATAATTAGAGGCAAATAATGGGCTAAACCCATAGAAAAACTCTACTTCATCAGTCTAGTTTAGTCAAACTAGAAAAGTTTTTTGGTTTTCAGGAAATTATTGGAGCTACATAATTCTCTTCTAAATATTCTTTGCCTTTCTAAAAAGCTAAAACATAGACATATAATTTTTATAGGCTCATAAGTCAATCCTTCCATTTTATAGCTTAAAATGCAAGTTGAAATACAAGATTTGAATCAGTCCAGGAGTTTTTATAGCCCGGACATAGCTTCAACTTTTGACCCATTTCTAGAGTTTTATAAGTCAAAAAATCATGATGATAGATGCATTAGAAATATAACCTAATATGTAATTTTTTTCATGAGAACATCATATCATGAATTATTTCCTTTAGAAGATAATGCATCATAAATACACATGAATTATTAGTTATTCCTTCCCATCTGGTATGGATAAATATGAACATCATATCATGAGAACATGACGTGATAACATTTTGTGTCACAAGCGAAGCTCTTTTCTTATTTTGATGTAAGAGATCAAGCAACATCAATATTATGAGTTCCATCAATTGTACCTATATATTTTTATTTTAAAAAATATCATTTTAGATATACATATATTTAAATAATCTAGAATTATATGCTTATGATTATTTAAAAGAATTAGCATACCTCAAACCTTGACTTTATTGATTAACGTAAGAAAAAAAAAACACCATTATACCATACATAGCAATGGCATGATCCAGCTCAAATAACGTTGCAAAAATTGCAGCACATTTTCACTAATTTAGAACAAACCCCATTATTCCCAACAGTTAGATCAATCTTGCTATAAAAATCCCCCCTTCCTGCATTCTCAAACACTCTCTTCTCCTCCTTTTCCTTTTTTTGTTCCTGATTTTTTGTTTTAGTTTCTTTAAAATGCGTGAGATTCTTCACATCCAAGGAGGCCAATGTGGCAATCAAATTGGTGCAAAGTTCTGGGAGGTGGTATGTGCAGAACATGGGATTGATGCAACAGGAAAATACAATGGAGATTCTGAGCTACAGCTTGAAAGGATCTATGTTTATTACAATGAGGCAAGTGGTGGCAGGTTTGTCCCAAGGGCTGTCCTAATGGACCTTGAACCTGGTACCATGGACAGTGTCAGGTCAGGTCCTTATGGTCATATTTTCAGACCTGATAATTTCGTTTTCGGACAATCTGGTGCTAGAAACAACTGGGCTAAAGGCCATTACACCGAGGGTGCTGAGATGATTGATTCTGTCCTCGATGTTGTCCGAAAAGAAGCAGAGAATTGTGATTGCTTGAAGGGTTAGAGCAGAGAATTGTGATTGCTTGCAGGGTTAGTTTTTTATTTTTATTTTTGGAATGTAAATTTTGTTTTGGTTTTGTTGTTAATGTGGATTTGCATGCATGATTTCAGGTGTGCCATTCATTAGGAGGAGGAACCGGATCTAGTATGGGCACTCTATTGATATCGAAGATCAGAGAGGAATACCTTGGTCAGATGATACTTACGTTCTCTGTCTTTCCTTCTCCTAAGGTTTCTGATACAGTTGTTGAGCCTTATAATGCAACCCTTTCTGTGTATCAGCTTGTTAAAAATATAGATGAATGCATGGTCCTTGATAATGAAGCTCTCCACAACATCTGCTTTCGTACCCTCAAACTCACCTCGCCAAGCTGTAAGAATTTTGATTTTCATTTATTCTTAGACCTGGATTTTATTTTTATTTCTTTTATGTTTGATTTCATGTTTCTTTGAGGTGCAGTCATTGATCTAAATCATTTGATCTTTGCTACCATGTCTGGGGTCACATGTTGCTTGAGATTTCCTGAACAGCTTAACTCTGACCTAAGAAAGCTTGTTGTCAATTTAATCCTTTTCCCTCGGCTACATTTCTTCATAGTGGGTTTTGCTCCTCTAACCTCATGTGGTTCACAACAATACAACACCTTGTCCGTCCCAGAACTCACCCAATAAATATGGGATGCCAAAAACATGATGTGCGCAACAAACCCACACCGCGATCGTTATTTGACAGCCTCGGCAATGTTCAGAGGCAGAATGAGTACCAAGGAAGTGGTTGAGCAGATGATCAATGTTCAAAACAAGAACTCATCATACTTTGTTGAATGGATCCCACACAATGTCAAATCAACTGTTTGTGATAGTCCTCCCATAGGCCTAAAAATGGCATCGACATTCATTAGAAACTCCACGTCAATTCAGGAAATGTCACATCGCGTGAGTGAGCGGTTTACTGCCATGTTTCAGAGGAAGGCTTTCTTGCATTGGTACACTGGGGAAGGAATGGATGAGATGGAGTTCACAGAGGCAAAGAGCAACATGAATGATTTGGTGTCTGAGTATCAGCAGTACCAAGATGCCACAACTTACGAGGAATATGATGATGAAGAGGAGGAACTCCATGACATGTGCTCTTGTTCTATGTTACTATGTTGAATGAGAATGCTTGGAGTTGGGTTGTGAACGAGGTAGTGGATGATTCCAGGCAAAAATAGGCCTTATTATTGAGATTCCACACACACACACACACAGATATATATATATATATATATATGTTTCTTTCTTTCTTGGATAACAAGGATCATCAAATAAATACTCTTATACGTGTATACAAATTTATTAGAGATGAAAATCTAGCATGAATATCTTCTTCTCTTCAACAAGCTGTTGAATTCTAATTATTTATTATCATTACTTTTCCCCCAAAATTAATTACAGAATGTCTGTTCAACGAGTGGTTCAAAGCTAAAACCCCATTGCCATTATATAACTAATGAAATAGTATTTGCATTTGCATTTGCATTTGCAACTGTTGCTCATTGAAGGATTTGAATCCTTCAATATTACTTCAAAATTTGAAGTAGTAGACTCACATATTACTTCAAATTCAACAGTTGACCATACATCTTTTCAAGAGGTTTCTATTACACTTCCCACACATGTGGAACTTTCTTCTTCACCACAATGCATGTTGACCAGATCACAAACAAACTCTTTGAAACCTTAGACTTCATTTGTTAGTGTAATGAAATATCCTCTTCAAGGCTCTCCTTGCAGAGAAAGGCTCTATTATTGAACCATCTTATTTCATGGAAACATCAAAAGGTTGTTGTTTGCAAAGATGCAATGACCATATAATTCAATGCCTTAATCTTCAATGGTACATAGGATCATGTTCCACATCATAGCTCTTATAATCTTGTTGGATAAAAATGGGTATACTAAATTAAACATCAAATATTTTTTGTTCAATTCTTGCTAGAATCATATCATTTATTTTACTAAATCCTTTGAACCTTTTATTTATTTAAAATATATTTATTTTGTCCTTTTATCATTTATTTCACTTATGGACTTATTACAATATCTTGGTAACATTACTAATTTTTACTCAGGGTTTACACTAACATTTTTTTGTGTTGTTCTTCCTTAACCTTTATTCCTCATTTCCATTATAACTCAGAATTATTTTTTAATTCTTAAAACACATTTATTTTAAAATTTTCATAATTCTTCCATCTGTAGAAACCTATTATCGGGTTGACTAACATTGTGAATTTTAAATTAACATTCATAATTCTTATTTTAACTTCAACAATACCTTAAAATTTATTTATGAAGATCATCTCCTTCATCACACATCACATTTATTATTATTTCCATCATTTATCTATTTTTTTATATCTCGAGTTTCCTTAATTTACTCATCAAGGTCTTATTATTTGGGTCTTACGTTTACACGAGGATTTACAATATGCACCAGCCTCGAGTTCCACATTGGTAAACTGTTAAAAGGATTCTTAGATATCTTAAAGATACAATTTTATATGGCCTATAGATAACAAGTCAATCTAATCATTATCATTATGGTTATAATTGATGATCATCGCAATATTGGTGTCTATTGTGTGTTTCATGGCAAAAACCCTATCTCTTAGAGCTGCAAGTACCAGCAAATAGTTACTCATAGCACTTAAGAGTCAGAATATGAATTATTGTCCAACAAAGCAACTGAAATTCAATGGCTTCACTCTCTATTGTCCACCATTTCTTTTCCATTGCTTATATGTCAAACTCTCTTGTGTGACAATATTGAAGCAATATATTTGTCTTCCAATCCTATTTTTCATGCATAAACAAAACACATTAAATTGATTTTCAATATGTTCATGATTAAGTTCTCCAAAAAAAAAAGTTACAGTATCTTTCTTGTCTACACGAGATTAACTGACAAATCTTCTTACAAAACTATTAGTTGTTGGTCGTATTCGTTTGTTATGCAACAACCTTCATGTACAAGAACTGCCCTTTCAGTTGTTGTTGTTGTAGCTGGTCATTATGCTGCTTGTTTGTGATTTGTGTCCTGCTGCTGGTGTCTCCTACCAATAGAGGAGCCTTGCTTTTTGTGTAGCCAATGTGGCGCAGTTTGAGTTGCTTTTCTGCAGCTTTTTGATAGGTTATGTAATGTTTTGTTTAAGAGAGGTTATTCCCCTAACCTCTATACACACACACACACATATATATATATATATATAGTATGACTTGTTAGTCTCCAACTTTATTTCATTTTGATTTATAAATTTTTTTATATTTTTTAGTAATCCTGAAAAGTATAGCTCAACTAGTCAAGTTCTAGATTTACTCTTAAAAATTAATGGTTCAAGTCTTATAAATCTCAAGACAATTTGAAACTTATATAGTTATTAACTTTAGAATCTATAAAATTAATGAAAATAAATATAAACTCGTTCAGATATATACATTAATGAAAAGTATAACTGCCGCCTTTCAGTCGAGGAGGCTTATTAAAGGAATTGAAGCTCCTGAAAATAATGCAGCCGATATTGACAAAGTTGATGCTACAGATAATATCAAGTCAAATCAAGGTAGACAAATATCAGCACCTCTATCCTCTACCGGTAATGTTGTAGATATGGACACCAAAAGTCAAGTTGTTAATTATATATCAAACAAAAGGAGTTGCGTGATCTGGAGGAACTTTCAAATTTTGTAGCTTCTCATATCTCAAAATGTGTTATCTGAATTGTATTTTATAAATAGGTTGAAGCAGTATATGTAAAGTATAAATGAAAAACACAGTTTTCATTGTCTCTTATGTGTTTATATTGCTGGGTACCACAAAATATTATGCAGACATGTTAATATCACTTTTCTCAATTTAACCACAATAATATGTTGGTTGTGACATTTCAACACGTGATCCACCGGTCTAAAACCTAACCGCTGTTAGGTTTTATTTTGAACCGAATGTTTATATTAAAGAACCTAAATGACATTTTAATAAAAAATTTAGATTAACTCATTAATCCATAACTTCACCTGACCAACCTGCGATCTAGGTCTTCGTATAACTTTTGAGAAGGTTTGAAAATGTTTGAGTTATAAAATTTAATAACAATGTTCCCATTACTGGACAATGTGTAACTAAAAACTACAAATGTTCAATCCATTATAGAACAACAAAAGCAAGAAAACCTGGGACATGAAAAGGACATTAATTTACAACAAAAAATCCAACAAAACCCAGAACCTCACCTCATACATCCATGGTTGCCCCCACGGCCACTGCAGCCTTCAGAATCAAGTAGGTGCGGGGAACACTCCTCTCGCACCAATGGATTCCTATTGTCAAAGATAGGTCCATTGATATAACACAAACAATGGCCCCAGTATTCCACTAGCAGTACCAAAGAGCATTGCAACAAACATTCTCATAAGACCACCATTCTGAAATACCAAGGTTTCACATTCTTAACATAAGTTGACAGTACAACAATGTCACAGGAGCAATTCCTGGAATCTACTTCCCATTCACAACATAGTGAAATGACTGCGTTCAATCTAAACAAATCTGGCAATGGTTCATACAGTATCTAGAGATAAAAATGCTACCTTCAGAAAATCTTAACTCGACAAAACTCCACAGTTGCAGTCTTGCAGATCTGGTTATCATTCATAGTTCTTACTTTTGACTCTTTAAAAATGATCAACAGAAAAGAAGTATTTGGATGTCAATTTTTCATCTTGTATATAAATCTAGTCTAGCACCAACTGCCAGAAAGATCACAATTACGGAATGACTGCAGTAGCACGTAGCTGAGGAATTTGATAGCTTGCTCTGTTACGCTATAAGGCAATGACAATCCAGTGGTCTGCGTGGATCTTTCGTCACAATTTGAAAGTTAGGAAATCGAGCAAATCAAAAGTGGGAAATTATATGAATCAGCGAGTTGAAAAAAATATATGAAAGTTGACCGCAGAATAAATCAAGTTTTTGATCACTAAACATGCAGGATAAACCAAAGAGAAAAAGGGTAAGTAATACAATAAAGGCTACATTAAGCAAGTGAAACCTTCTCAAAATGAATTAATCTACACACCATTTCTTCAATTCAAAGTTAAATTTCAGTGCTCCCATGATTAGACAATATGCAAAAACTACATTTGGACAATTAACCATCAGTTACAACAACACAACAAAACCTGCTAAAACAAGTACCAAGAAGAAGAAAATAAAAGAACAGGAATTTACAATACAAGCCTCCAGCAGATCTAAGCTCCAGTACCTAAAGCTTGCCATCTTGGACGGCTTTATCTACAACTACTTTGACTTTCTTGTATTCAAAATCCCCAGGGTGGGCAGAACACTCTTCTGGCACAACTGGGCGCCTATTGCCAAATATGGTCCAAAGATATAACACCATGAATGCTCCCAGTGCTCCACAAGCAGTTCCAAAAATCATTGCAGCAAGGATTTTTAAAATACAATCACTCTTCTTTTGAACTACCACTGGTTTCGCACGTTTAGCAAAAGCCCGAGGGTCCAGTGGCTCAGAGTGCATCCAATGGGGGACATGCCTTAGCTTTAAGCTCCATGAATAGAGGAAGCAAGTCTGAGACGAATTTCCATTTGATGAGCTCAAGCCTATCAAAACCCTCTCATCATTGAGCATTTTTGGTAAGTCAATTGGGTAAGAGAGCAGTGGATCAATTGGCTTTATATCACCAGATTGACTCAATCTAACCTCTAATCTTTTCGAGCCCGCTTCATAATCAATCCAAGAATGCAATTTTTTTCCACTATTCAAAACCATATTATTGGACGAAACATTTCTCACTTTAACTGACACAAAACCACCCACGTCAATTCCCACATGGTTATCATTCAAATCACCAAATTTAGCATCCCTCGTTGTGTCAAATTCAACAGCAACAAATTTAGGACTAATTTTCTCTGATCCTAAATATAGCCCAAATGGGCTGTTATCAAACATCCTCACATAAAAACCACTAGGAACAAAAAAAAAAGCCAAACCATCTCCATCATCAGGTGACATCAAGAATGAGAAACTAGTGGAAAAGGAAACCATATTTCCAGAAATACCTTCAACAAGCTTGATGGGTTGCTTGTACATGACTCGTCCAGCACTTGAACTCACTGCGCGAGTGAGTTGAAGAGAACCGTTACCAACAACCTTCGCATCACCATAAAGAGCAATGTTGGACTGAAAGTTTGGATTTTTATCAAAAGTTTCAAAAGAAAAGGAGTAACTTGAGCCAGCATTTAGCATTTTCAAGTGAGAAATCATGAAAGTAAGCACCGTTAAGCAGGTGGGAATGTTGAACTTGGCCATGGCTGAACTGGGTTTCTTCAGCTGAATCTGGGTTTGCTTGGCGTAGTGAGATTTCTAGGGTTTGTGAGGTGAACCCATTTACAAGTAGGTGACTTTACTTTTATCGGGGCTTGTAGACTGTAGAAACCGAAGAATGAAAGCAAAGAATATTGGGGAGGCTAGCTCGGAGGTTGTGAAAATTAAATACGTTTACTCCCTTCTGAAACTCTCTGACCCACTTTCTCTGGGTTGCTGCTGCGTGAGGGAATAGCTTATTTTGCAACCATACCCCTATGTCTTTTTTATTTTGCAAATAGGTTATTGGCATTTTCCACGTAGCTTGACCAATCAAACGTGAAGAATGAAAAGAATCATTGATTGCATTAACAAAAAGAAAAGAATCATTGATTGCATACAGGCAAAAGATGAAATAATGCGAAATATAAAAGAGAGGGCATTAATAAAAAATATTTTTAGGAATTTGGTCTAACCGTATTTTCAAAAACAATTTGTGATAGAAAAAAGAATCATTGATTGCATACAGGCAAAAGATGAAATAATGCGAAATATAAAAGAGAGGGCATTAATACAAAATATTTTTGGGAATTTGGTATAACCGTATTTTCAAAAACAATTTGTGACAGAAAAAAGAATCATTGATTGCATACAGGCAAAAGATGAAATAATGCAAAACATAGGAAGGCATTAATGAAATAACGAAAAAAGGAATCCAGTTGTCAAACACCCTAATTAATTCGAAGACAGACATCAACTCTACTCTCGATTGCATCCACGCGCTTTTGTCTTGTCTTGAACTGACTTCTAAAAGGACACTTGGACCAACCACTTAGCGAGTTGTATGTACCTCCATTCCACTCTATTTTTAGGAGTCCTTTCTTTTTCCTTTTTGAGTTATTTATGATTTTTTCTTTGGTAGTGCTGTAAAAATAAAGCCAAGGATTCTTCACAGCACCACTAACTTGCTAGGTGGGTGCTTAAGCATCCTCCTCCTTGTTGCCTCTTTGTGTGTGTCTGGAATCTGTTTCTTTTTATGTTTAAAAAAGTATTTTTTAAAATAATTGTTAATTTCTTTTTATTTTCAATTATTTTTTATTATATATTTAGATTGTTTAGATATACTGATATTAAGAATTAATTTATAAAAATAAAAAAAATATTATTTTAATAAATTTCTAAATAAAAAATATTTTAAAAAATAATCGGATCATAATAAAAGGTAGCTCTTAGTATTGCAGTTGTGGTTTTGATTTTAACAAAGTATTTTTCAATGGGATTTCAAGATGATAAAAACTAAAAATAAAACAAGTGTTTAGATAAAATTATTATGAGATAGATTTTTACTTATAAGATAAATAAAATATATATATTTATAAGAGAAAAACAGATTATTTTAATTTCTACATAATTAAAGTTTGAAACTCAATAATATATAAACTAATTATTTTTTAATTTCTACCAAAAACAAAAGTCATCGCATATAAAGACACAGATAAAAGATGATTGGGTGGAGCAATAAAGTGTGCTTAATGACTACTTTAGCAAACTCTTTCCAGGCAAAGACTAATGTGCGCATGCTCTTTTGTCGTCTTGGTAAGGATAAAGTAGCAGAAAGCCATTAAATAGAGGAAAACAGAGTCCACCAAAATCATTAAATTAAAGTTATGTGTTTAAAGAACCTTCGACGGCAGCCATTGCCTGTCTATCAATGCAAGATCGTGCTGTGTGTCGTTCTTCTGTACATTCTCTCTGGCCTGGATAATGCTTTGAATTTATTGCTGTGAACAGAGGCTTGGTCGTGTCCTTGTGCTGTAAATGCTGAGATACACTGTGGATCAATGGTGAGATGCCATTTCTCATTCCTTTAGTATTGGTGGGGTCCGTGGAGGTTTTTGATGGGTGTTAAAGCATGTGTAGTTATTGTTGTTTTTTAATGTATTTTTTATTTAAAAATATATTAAAATAATATTTTTTATTTTTAAAAAATTATTTTTGATATTAGTGTATCAAAACGATTTAAAAATATCAAAAAATATTAATTTGAAATAAAAAAAATAAAAAAATTTAATTTTTTTAAAAATATTTTTAAAACACAAAAACAAACAGAACTTTATTGTCTCCGAATGAAGTTTTATTTTTTAAAAATATTTTTGCACTATGAAAACAAATAATATTCGAGTTTTAAAAGTTTTAAATGAAGTTAATTTTATTAGATTTAATTGATTTAATGATTTTATGGATTGATAATTTATTTATTTAAAAAAAGAGAGATGCTGGATAAGATAATGGAGACTGTAATGAAAATGTGAGATATTTGGTTGAGGGGAAAGATGACAAAACCACTTTACCTTGGAGAATGATTTTACTTTAAGCATAATAGAATGTCAATGACTATGATTAAAGCAAATAAAATTGTGAATACAATTATGTTGATTGTCAAATATCGAAAACATTGGTATAATGGCAGCTCCATGGTCTATGCAATTGATTCTCTAAAACAAAAATAAAACTATATTCATATAGTTATTAATAACATAATTTTCAAATTAATACATCGGAAAAGTCTGAATACTATATATTCAAGGGGGTGCATCTCGAGAGTAGATAGACTTATAAAACCTTTTTATTTTTGTATTTTAAAAGTATTTTTTAAAAAAATAATTTTTTTTTATTTTTTTATTTACCTTAAATTAATTTTTTTAACGTTTTCCGGTTATTTTAAAATATTAATATTAAAATTAATTTTTAAAAAATAAAAAATATTTTTTAAATAAAATATATTTTAAAAAATAATCATAATTACATTCTCTCGATAGTCTCAACCATTCTTTAGTTAAAAAGGAATTACAAAGCCTGCCATGGCTACAAGACAAGTAATTCGGTCCCGGATGAGGGCGAGCTGTCATGCTATACTGCTATAGGTCTCATTGTGTGCTGTTGCTTTCATCAAGGAGCGGCCAAAGTTTAGAACCACGAGGAGTGACCGTGGATGGACGCTAAAGTGGAGACATGGGACCGCTGTATGAAGGGTGACCAGTGGCTAGTAATATTGAAAGCTATATAGGCTTCGGTTATTGGTACCCATGGACCCTTACCTTAGCCCTTAGGTCCAGCTCAATCTTTGCTTATGCATCCATGGTTCGATGATTCTTCATATTTATTAAACTTAAAGTTTTTTTAAAAAATTTAAAGTTTTTTTTTAAAATTTAAAGTATATTTAAAAATGTATAAAAATAATATATTTTTTTTATTTTTAATAATTATATTTAAGATCAGCACATCAAAACGATCTAAAAACATAAAAAAACAAACTAATTATTAAACTAAATTAACAGGAATATTTAGAACCTAATTCATCCGATAACTAGATTAATCATCATTGATACAATACAAGATATCAACAGCTATTGTAACAGATTGCATAGCTACAATCAAGGCTTTTTGAATATATTTGTTAGCTAACGTTTAGGCTATAAAGTAGGCAAGTAATATGCTATGTATAACTAATTGCAGATTTACAGGGCTTTGTATAATAGCTATAAATACATAGAATCAACTGTTAAAGGTTGAGCCATTCTTCTACAATATTCTCTTATTCTTTCTTGGTATCAGAGCGGCTGCGTATTCAAATTCTCTTCTCAAACAATGACTCCTACATCTTATTCCTCTGTCTCTGCTGTCTCTGCTGTCTCCTCCAGTCTTCCTATTTCTCTTGCTGCGTTAACAAACAATTTTTCTACTCATCTCAATGCTGATAACTATTTGCTTTGGCGTGACCAAATCACTCATCTCCTCATCTGCAATGACCTCTATGGTCATATTGATGGCACTGACCCGTCTCCTTCAAAGACCATCCTTATTGATGGCACTTCCTCTCCAAATCCAGAATATGCTCGCTGGTTCAAGATAGATCAGCTTGTTGTAGGAGGCATTAAGAATACGCTGTCTTCAACCGCTTGCGCGGAGGTCCTAGGTAAAAATGTCGCCAAAGATGTTTGGGACACCCTTGAAACTCTCTTTCATCAACAGACTCTATCTCGTGCTGATATTTTGCATGACACTCTTCTTGATACATACAAAAATGATCTGTCCATTGAAGCTTATCTTGCTAAAATTAAAGGTATAGCATATCAACTTGTTGTTATCAATCAATCTATTCCAGACAGTGAACTAGTTAAAAGAACTCTGCGTGGTCTTCCTCATACACTAGAGTATCAACCCTTTGCTCAAGGCATAGCCAATCGTCATACTTCAATCTCCTTCACAGAGCTTCGTGCACGACTTCTTGTTCATGAACAAGAACTTGAACGTATTCGTGGACATGCAACTCCACCGTTGGCTTCACTTGATCATCATGCTTTGATTGCCCAGTAACATCATCAATCCTTCCGCAATAATCATGGTAATTTTCGTCGTCCACATCGACCAAAACAAGGTCCTTTTTCACAGCATTTTGGTAATTCGTCTGCAAGCATACTTGGTCAGTATCCTACTCATCCCTCTTCACCCTCTGCTGATTTCTCTAACAAGTCTTTCAGTAACAATCTGTATCATGGTAAACCTCGATTCAATACTGGAAACAATGCTGGGAATCGTTCTCAATTTGGCAGATCACGTTATCGTGGTCGCTGTCAAATATGCAAACAGGAGGGTCATTCTGCATCCAATTGCAATTATCGTTATATTCGTCCTGATTCAAACACTGACAATTTATCTACTCCATTTGCTGGTATTCATATCTCTGATTCTCCATCACCAGCAAAGCCTTCTCCTGATTGTGTATCGCCTCTCTGGCTTGGAGATACAGGAGCCACGAGTCATATGGCATCTCATGCTGACTTAGTGCAACAGCCTCTTCCTTTCAATGGCTCTTCAGGTGTGTATGTTGGTAATGGTGACTCTCTCCGTATTTCACATATTGGTAACTCTTCAATCAATCTGGGCAACAATTCACTTTCTTTGAATGATATTCTAGTGGTTCCACAATTAAAGGAAAATCTTGTCTGCATCGCTAAACTCACCAAAGATAACAACTGTGTGTTTGCTTGTTTTCCATGGGGATATGTTATAAAGGATTTGGCAACCGGGGTGATACTTTTGAAGGGGCCAGTTAAAGACAATCTCTATCCAATTCCAGCTTATGCACTTTCAGCTTCTCTTCACAACTTTTCCTGCAATAATGCAACCTTTGTTGCTCACACGGCTAAGGCTGCTTCCTGTTCCACATGGCACCGCCGGCTTGGACATCCTGGTTCACAAATTCTACAGTAATTACTTACAGATAAATTAATTTGTAATTCTGATAAACTTTCTTCTATGATGTTTTGTGATGCTTGTCAAGCTGGGAAAAGCAAACATTTACCATTTCATTTATCCAGCATAATTTCTACTCATGTCTTGGAATTGGTTCATTGTGATATTTGGGGTCCTTCTCCTACGGTTACTACATCTGGCTATCGATATTACATTATTTTTGTTGATGATTATAGCAGATACTGTTGGCTTTATCCTATGAAGGGTCGCTCCGATAGTCTTGCTTGTTTCACCAATTTTAAAAACATGGGTGAAAATCGATTTAATCATCGTTTAAAACTATTTCAGTGTGATGGTGCTAAAGAACTAGTTGAAGGAGCTTTTCGTTCATTTCTGGATGCCAATGGCATTTCTCTACGCGTTTCTTGCCCTCATACTTCTCAACAAAACGGTATCGCTGAACGAAAGCATCGTCATATTCGTGAGATTGGTTTGTCTCTTCTACATCAGGCATTATTACCACGCCATCTTTGGCTTGAAGCTTTCTCTACTGCTGTGTTCCTCATTAATAGACTACCAACTCCAGTTCTTTCCAGACGATCACCTTATGAGGCTCTATTCGGTACTCGTCCAGACTACAGTTTACTCCGCACTTTTGGTTGTTCTTGTTACCCTTTTCTTGGTGACTATGGTCAGGACAAGCTTACCCCTAAAACACGTTGCTGTGTTTTCATTGGGTATAGCAATATTCATAAAGGTTACCGCTGCTTAGACTCTTCCACTGGTCGTATATTCATCTCTCGACATGTAGTATTCAATGAAAATGAATTTCCTTATGGACTGCCTTCTGCTACTCCCACTAATGTCTCTTCTCCTATTACTGCACCATGACTACCTTTGGCTGTAGCCTTTGAACCAGCCTTACTCAGTCACTCCTCGCCACCAACTCATCATCCTGATGCATCCCTCACGACCACACGAGTACACCCTTCATCTCCTGCAACTCAATCTTCCTCACCTACTGTTAGTTTGCCACTCACTACTTCCACCATTTGTGCTACACTCGATCAGTCTGCAATCCCATTGCCTGCATCTGCCTCAGCTCCGCTGATTTCCAACTACCATCCTATGATTACTCATGCAAAGTCTGGCATCAGTAAGCCTCGTGCTCTTTGTGCCAGTAACTATCCACTACCTCAAAAGTATGTTGCACTACTTACCTCCTCCATCCCTCGCGAACCTTCATCTTTCAAAACTGCCAGCCTTGATCCACATTGGATATCTGCCATGACAGATGAGTATCGTGCACTCCTTGATAACCAGACATGGTCCTTAGTGCCTCGTACATCCTCTATGAACGTTGTGGGCTGCCGTTGGGTTTACAAAATCAAAGAGCGTGCTGATGGTTCCATTGAACGCTATAAAGCGCGTCTAGTCGCTAAAGGCTTCAATCAAGAGCAGGGTGTTGATTTTACAAACACTTTCAGTCCAATTGCTAAAGCTACAACAGTTCGTCTTCTTCTGTCAATTGGTCTCTCTCGTCAATGGCGTATTCGACAGCTTGACGTTAAAAACGCTTTTCTGCATGGTGCTTTGACTGAAGAGGTTTTTATGTCTCAACCTCCTGGTTTTATTCACTCTTCTTTTCCTAACCATGTCTGCAAACTTCACCGCTCCATTTATGGTTTACGTCAAGCACCGCGTGTGTGGTTCCAAAGTTTTAGTACTGCCTTACTTTCTCTTGGCTTTAAATCTAGCAAAGCTGATCATTCTCTTTTTACGTATCATGCATCTACTGGTACCGTGCTGCTGCTTGTATACGTAGACGATATTATTATTATGGGTTCAGCAGATTCTCTTATTGATCACTTTGTCACTAAGCTCTCTCAACGCTTCCATATGAAAGATCTTGGTGACCTTCATTATTTCCTTGGTCTTGAAGTCCATCGTGCTCCCACTCATCTTTGACTCACGCAGACTAAGTATTTGTTGTCTATACTTAAGTCTGCCAGCATGCTTGATTGTAAGCCTCAATCTACTCTTGTCGTCTCTAGACGCAAACTTTCCATGTCTGATGCCCTTTTATTATCTGATCCTCATGAATATCGTCGTCTTGTGGGAGCTCTACAATACCTCACGTTTACACGACCGAATATATCTTATTTTGTTCAACAAGTCTGCCAATTCATGCACTCTCCACGTGATGCTCATCTCCAAGCTGTTAAACGAATTTTAAGATACCTGAAGGGTACAATTGGTTCTGGTATCTGCTTCTCTGCCACCTCGTCTCCCACTTTATCCTGCTTTGTCGATGCTGATTGGGCGGGGTATCCTGATACTCGTCGCTCAACCATGGGCCATTGTGTTTTTCTTGGCTCTCATTTAATCTCCTGGAGTGCCAAGAAACAATTAACAGTTGCCCTCTCTAGTACCGAATCCGAATATAAAGCTCTTACTCATGCTTCTGCAGATCTCTTGTGGATTTCTTATGTTCTTCGTGACATTGGTTTTCCCACTTCCCTGCCTTGCACTCTTTACTCCGACAACATGGGTGCTACTCAATTGGCTCACAATCTTGTTTTCCATGCCCGCACAAAACACGTTGAGCTTTCTTATCATTTCATACGTGAACTTGTCTCAAATGGTTTCCTTCAAGTCTCCTTTGTCCGCTCAACGAATCAACTTGCTGATCTCTTTACCAAAGGATTAACCTCGGCTACATTTTGTTTCTTTCGTGACAAGTTGTTGTGGCATCCTCCCCATCAACTTGCGGGGGCAGGATACAATACAAGATATCAACAGCTATTGTAACAGATTGCATAGCTACAATCAAGGCTTTTTGAATATATTTGTTAGCTAACGTTTAGGCTATAAAGTAGGCAAGTGATATGCTATGTATAACTAATTGGAGATTTACAGGGCTTTGTATAATAGCTATAAATACATAGAATCAACTGTTAAAGGTTGAGCCATTCTTGTACAATATTCTCTTATTCTTTCTATCATGATAAGCGGAACCATCTGCCATGGTTAAATGATTCTTCAAATAGATGGTGATAATTTTCTTGTTGTGAGTTCAACTCAATCTCGTTCATTTTTAGAGATTTTGGAAAACTCATCAATGGAAAATAAGTGTCATAGATTCACTCTCGTAGATGATTTGGATAGTTCAACTCATCCATTGGAATATTATTTTTTTGTTAGATTGCACAGTTTTTCTCCTGTGTTTTAATAGGGAACAAAAAAAAAAACAAATTGGATTGCTAAGTTTTGGGAAAATTACATCGAAATCTTTATAATTTATTGTTTTTTTCGCTTTGTTTTTTAATTATAAAAAATTACACTTTTGTCAACTCAATCTGTGGTCATGTCCTCTGGCTTCCCCACCAAGACGGATCTGAATCACCACCAACTACCTCCCCACCCTTTTGATGGCTTTCAAGGCATTTGAGAGTTCTCATTTGGCTTCTAGTTGGGAATATTTTTAGAGCCGGAAAATATGGTTTCGGTTATTGTTAAAATATTTTTTATTTAAAAATATATTAAATAATATTTTTTAAATTTTAAAAAATTATTTTTTATATTAGCATATCAAAATGATCTAAAAATATCAAAAATAATATTAATTTGAAGTAAAAAAAAATAAAAAAAAATTAAAATTTTCAAAAATACTTTTAAAACATAAAATAAAACAAAGCTTAAATATCATAGCATCCTTCTATTAAATGATTGTTTGGAATTATGATAGCAATTATAGTTTTAAATATTTTTTATTTAGAAATGTATTAAAATAATATTTTTTTTTATTTTTAAAAAATTATTTTTAAAATTATCACATCAAAACTATTTAAAAACATAAAAAAATTAACAACAAAATTATTTATTTGAATTTTAAGAGAATTTAGTTTCAACCCCGTTCCCTTAATATATCTGATAAAGCATATTATATGGTCTGATATATAAAATGCAAAGGATTATCTATCTCATATATCTTACTCCAGCTTACGAGCATCCTCGGAATCTCCACGTCATTGCACTGACAGTCGCTTTTTAGGAGGCAATTTTCCAGAGCCTTGTACCCCATAATTCAGCAAAGATTTAGAGTAAGTGTTTTTCCATAGCCAAGGACACTGGTAGAAGACGTGAGGCCGATCTTTTGAGTAAATAATTCCAGAGAAAATTAATGAAATATCCAAGTAACTTAACATGGACATTTAAAATAAGGAAAACTCTACAATGCTGCCATTTAATTTCTCTTCTAATTAGTGCTATTATATATTATTCATAACATGAAACATCACATTCAATTCCTTAAAAGCATAGGATTAAACTGGTTAAATAAGTAACCAACGTGAATTGTAAGACAAGGTAAGATAACAAAAGAAATCAATGCACTAAACATTGATAGAAATTAATTTAATTATAAAATGGAAGAATACATAGGATACAAGAGGATTGACTGTGTGGACAAGAAAATAGGAAATGAGATGCAAGAGACGAGACCGATATGTGGAGACAAAATAATAGATAAGACATAATTTTTTGTTCATGTCGTTGTCTGACAGTAGGAGATGAGATGGAAAAAAAATACAGAAAATATGTTATTTATGCTTACAGAATGATATTCATGTTCTATTAATTGCCCATTAAATAAAACAACTATTAATTGCAGCCGTGCATTTCTCCTGATGGATACTGTTATAACCCAATTTTTGACCATTTTATTTTTATTATTATTATTATTTTATTTATTGAAAAGGATGAAAAAATTTTGATGAAAAAAATAATAATGACGATGAAAAAACAAGTAAAATGAAATAAATGAAGAATGAATTAAATTTTGGGTTAAGAGCAACATGATTGGAAGTTTTGGGGTTTAATTAAACTTTGGAATTAATCTAACTAAGTTTGGAATTAATTTTTTTAATCCAATTAAGGGTTTAATTGAAGAATTGATAAATTTTTAGACTTAATTAAGCTTGGAATTAATTTAATTCATCCAATCAAGGGTTTAATTGGAGAATTAGTAAGTTTTGAGACTTAATTAAGCTTGGAATTGATTTAATTCATCCAATCAAGGATTTAATTGGAGAATTGATAAGTTTTGAGACTTAATTAAGCTTGGAATTGATTTATTTAATCCAATTAAGGATTTAATTGGAGGATTGATAAGTTTTGAGACTTAATTGGACTTGGATTTAATTAAATTAATGAAATCAGGGACTTAATTGAAGAAATATCAAAGTTTAGAGTTCAATGGGGGTCCAAATTGCAAAAAGTAAAATCCAAGGACCAGTTTGAAAATGGCGCTGAAATACAGGGGTCCAATTACAGTTTAAACCTAGGGCTTAATTACAAAAGTTGCGAAACTTCGCGGGTCAAAACGAAATAGCCACCCCCATATCCCAAAACGGCGTCGTTTGAAAGAACGCTGTTCATCTTCTTCTTCTTTAAACAGAGACCGTTTCCAGCAGCAGTGATGGGGGCACCTCAGTTATGGATGTTTTAATGTTTTCGTCCCTCTACATGTCGTCCGTTACCACCGATCAGGCTCTATAAAACAGAAAAACCAGTGAAACGAAGGAGGGGGGGAGAAAAAAAGACAGAACCGGGGAAAAACTGGGGAGAAAACAGGGCAGAAAAAAAAAAACAAATACCCAGAGGCTAAAAATCCCAGACAAATAAACCCAGTAGACAAGAGGGGAAGCCACGAAAAAATCACAGAACCGGGGAGGGAGATTATACAGAGGAGAGAGCAAATTTTGGCCAGCCACCGCACCTTCATCATCGTCTTCTTCCAGACCACGGTTGCACCCCCTTCCCCCCCGAACCGACAGACGCCAGGGCAACCAAGGGAACACAGAGAAGAGGAGATAATAAAAAAGCAAGAACAGAGAGACTATACAGAAGGCCACAGGAGAACGAAACAAACACAGAACAGGAACCAGAGCTTTTCTTTCTTTCTTTGAGAACAGAGGTAGAGAGGACGACAGGGAAACCAGAAACCCAAAGAAAAAAGCACCGGCATCTCAATCGGCTTCTTCTTCTCCAGCGCCGGCTTCCAAAACCAGAGAAAGAAAGCTTAAAAAAACGGAGGAACAACCCTCTGTCACGCCTCCGTCTCCCTGCTTCCAAGTAAGTCTCAGTTTGCAAGATAATTCACACTGCACCAGTAAATTTAATTACATTGGTGCTGTAGCAGGAGTCACGCACGCCTGCGGGTAAAACTGCCCGGGCTGGCTGGGTCCAGCCCAGCCCATGTGGGCTGAACTGGACCCAGCCCAAAAAAATAAAAAAAATAGAAAAATAAAAAGCAGAAAAATAAAAATAAAAAATAAAAAATGTGTATGCATAAATAAAAATAATGTAAATTTATTGGTTTATTCACTGACGCCAGAGTCAGGAATAAAAAAATATCAGTTTAAATTTATATTATTTTTATTCATTGTATTTTTATTTTGTTTAGCTAAAAAATAAAAAAAATATGTGCATGCGTAAAAAATAAATTTATTTTTTTATTCACTGGCGCTAGAGTAGGGAATAAAAAAAAAATATTGATCTAATTTTTGTCGTAGCTACGAATTTTTACCAACGCCAGAGTTGGAATTATTCGAGCTCGAATATTCACTGGCGCCAGAGTCAGGAATATTATAAACAAATCATCACAGCATAAATTAATAAATATTTAGCAATTTAAGACAAAACCAACAATGCAGTCTGCCTTAGGCAGAACGTTTAAGGGGTGATAATATCTTCCCTTTTACGTAACCAATCCCGAGTCATAGAATCTCTGTTGACCAGTTAGGGTTCCTAGTGACCATAATACTAGGTGGCGACTCCTCAAACGAAACATTTTTCCTTAAAAGAACCGAATGCCAGGAATCTGTTCATTTTCCATAATTCAAGAGAATTATTTTTTAGGGCCGCCGCGATGTCGGGTGCGACAGAATGGCGACTCCACTGGGGACTTAGGATTAAGCTTTGCCTTTTGTCTTATTATTGCTATTTTTTTTTATTCTTTGTTTTATGTTGTGTTTATTTGTTTATTTTTCCTGTATTTACTGCTTTAGCATGCATCCTTGTTTATGTTGCCATGCATCACTTTGATAGCACACACTTTATAACCTAGGATAAGTGGGGAAGTAACGGTACCCCAATGGCTTTAGCCTGGGTAAGACTCGTGAAACCATCCAACTCTTGCTTGATTGTTTACTTGGAAGTGGTTGATATGCCAAACTGATATTACTCAGGGCCTCTATCTTCACACTACTTGTAAGCCTCATATCGACCTTTCATGGACGATCACTGAGCATGCGAGAGACCCTTTGAAACTAGATAATGACCAACCCTTTGATGCACTCAATAATTAGGATATTTCTATTAGGTTGTCACCCCGTGAAGGGCAAGTTCGCATTTCATATGCATTTTTTTATTGCTTTAACATTTTTGCATAATTGCATGATTTACATTTAGCAGGTTGAAATATAGGTCCCCCATTGAAACTCATTTATAACACTCGTTCGAGAAAAAGACAAATGGAAAACGAAGAAAGAGCCCAGTTGGAAGCCCAACATCAAAAAGAGGTGGACAATCTTAAGGAAGAAGTCGCAAGGCTTACTAGTCTACTCGAGCAGGCCTTGAGAGATAAATCCGGAAAAGCAACACTTATAGCTCTGCCTGGAGATATGCATGTAACTCACTTCGATCCACAAAATCTAGGGCAAATAGGGAGTCATCTGAATTTCAACAAGCTATGCATTTCCAGCCAGCATACCCTTCAAGAATTTCATCTACCACTGATTCCACCGAGAAAGAATCTCAAAAGGGCAAGGTGGTGAAAGAAGAGGATTTGGAAAAATGGACTACCCTAGAGAAGAGGATCAGGGCAGTTGAGGGAAACCATTTGTGTGACCTAGTGAAAGCTGTCAATATGTGTTTGGTGCCCAACGTTGTCATTCCCAAAAAGTTTAGAGTGCCAGAATTTGTCAAATATACGGGAACTCAATGCCCTATAACTCATCTCAAAGCATATTGCAACAAAATGGCCGAGGTGGTTGATGATGAGAAACTGATGATTCATTTTTTTCAAGACAGCTTGAGTGACGCTGCCCTCACTTGGTATATGCGGTTGGACAATATCAAGGTCAAAAAATGGAAGGACTTAGTTGATGCCTTCATGAGGCAATATAAGTTCAATATAGACGTGGGTCCTGATTGGTTAAGCTTGCAAGCTATGGAGAAGAACAACAAAGGAGTCCATAAGAGAATATGCCCGGAGATGGAGCAAGGTAGCTGCACAAGTTAATCCTCCCATGTTGGAAAAAGAGATGATCAGTTTATTTTCCAATACATTTAAAGCTCCGTACTTTGAATACTTGGTTAGAAGCTCTGCACAACATTTCACTGACCTGGTTATTATAGCTGAGAGGATTGAACAAGCCATTGGGTTAGGCAAGATTGCTAACCCAACTAAGAAGAACGGTTTCACTGAAGGTGGTTACCAAGACACTTATCGTTCCTATAGCTAATAGCTTCACACCGACTCCCAGAAATCAACTATTTTGAAGATAAAGCTATGGTGATAGTAGGTCGAGAATGGTCTGCATGCGACTGCAACTAAGTGTTGAAAAGATGCCTTTGTCGAGGAGAATGAATGATTGAAAGATTTCAAAAATTCCAATGAATGATCACTAAATGTTTAGCCCCTGTATGTGTTATCATGCTAGTATTCATGTTGGCATAAGATCTTTGTTGTTGAACTTCTTTTCCAAAGCTTCAATGAAATAATGAGTTTCTCATTCAATTGTGTTTGCGACCAATCATTATTCATTTTTTTTGAGAGAGTTTTCTTATAAAGACTCACAAACACATCTTTGAAGCCTTGTGCGATCTCATAGAGGCAATTCATCTCTCTTACCAAAATCAGTTTCCCTATTGGAGTTTTGAAAAATTGATCTGGCATTTTGATTTCAAAAACTAATTTGATGTTTATTCAAAAATGATATTTTTAACATTCTACTTGTAGAATGACAAGTGAATCAAGCAACTCCATCATTGAGGTGACTAAATTATAGACCAAAACAAATTGTAAAAAAAAAGAAAAAAAGAAATGAATAAACACCCTTACCCCATGACTCTTGAATCGTGTGTTTTTTAAATGTATGAATAATGGTATGTAGTGAACTCGTTGCTTATGACCCATGAAATGCATCTTTGCAAAGACCAAACCATCATACTGGATGAGGTCAAAGTTTATTGATCTTAACTGCTTGCGCTTGAAATGAGGAAAGGCCATCTTTGTTATTCCTTTCACATTCTGAAATAATTACATCCCTCGCTATCCCTTTTTGAGCCTGAATAATTTTTCTTTCATGAAAAAAATCCCGACTAGGATCACACCCCACATTGAGGGGCAAGAGAAAATTTAGAAGAGAAAGGAAGAAAAGCTGTGAGAAAGCCAAAAAGGCATAAAAGCTCAAGAAACTCAAATGCTAAGGGGCATGCCCAAATCACTAGAAAAAGTGACATCCAAGATAAAGTGAGTATGTCCTAGCAAAGCAAAGAAAAAGAGAAGAAGCAGCAAATCAAAGAAGAGCGGCAAAAGAAAATGTGAATGACATCAAGAGTCAAACTGATAGTGATCCTCAGTCTTTGAAACCCTTAAACACTCTTTGAGCCTTATGAATCCTTTTCTTTCATAGCCAGAAACCACAGCCTACGTTACGTCCCTGTAGAAGTCCTTTCTAATCAAGCAAGCGAGCAACCGAGAACAATAAACAATGCTCTCCAAATGCAAAGAATACTTTTTCATAAGATTCATGACATCAAGAATAAACTACTCATTATTATTCATGCTGATAAAAATGAATGATTCAAAAAGAGATAAATTTTTCTCATATAAAACCTCGAGCTTTTTCTCGAGCCCTTCACTTTGAAACAAAAGGTCATCTCATGACTGAAGATCTCATTGCCAAACACAAGAGCAAATAACCTCTTTTTCCAAGAAAAAAAAATAGCCAAGGAGTTGCAAGATTTCAAAAGCAAATTGTTTTAGATTCACATCGAAATAATTTTTGTTTTCCAAATGCAAGATCAAGATTTCAAGATTCATTGTAGACCCATATACCTTCACCAAAATGAACAAAAAGAGAAATGAGAGAATGGTCTTTTAAAACCATTATTTGTCTAAGTCGCTGGCAAAGCACACTTGGGGGCAATGACCAGTACAAGGGGGCAACATTGTGTTTAAGGAAAATCTATATTTTCTAGAAAAAAAAAGGAATATTTCCTACAATAAGACAAGGGGGCATTTTAGTTTACGAAAGACAATTTGATCCTTTCATCAAGTGACACCGAATGTTTTTATCAGTGAAACGAGGGGCAATGAATAAGTCCTCTCAAATTATTCGACGAGTCAGAAATCTTCAGCAAATAAGTGGGTCGCGTGGGCACCACAATGCCTAAGTTGTGCAAACAAATCTGGAAATAGACTTACATGGGTCAACTCGAGTAGGCTAGAAGCTAAGCGACAAAGAGGACCCAAATCAGAGTTAGCAAGTCCTCATCAGTCAAGCAACGAGAAGACTAAGAAGAAATGGGGGCCTATATTTCGAAACAGGTAAAGATGCATGCGTATCATCTAAAAACTTGAGACATTGGACAATGAGTTTTTTTAATTTCATATGAGAAAATTCCAATGGAATCCATCAAATGGAAAGCCAACTTGAAATGGCCAAATATCGAAATTGTTGTTGAATGTTTTTCATTTTTGAGAATTTTTCAACATGGGAAGGCCGCCCAAAAGAAATAGGCCATCTGAAAAAATCTTCGTGCTTTTCTTCCTCTACTAGTGCCTCTGAGCACTCGTTTTCCCCTCCAAGTGCCTTTGAGCACTAGTGCCTCTGAGCATGCGTATTTTTATTATTTTTATATTATTTTTATTTTATTCATTGTATTTTTATTTTGTTTAGCTAAAAAATAAAAAAATATGTGCATGCGTAAAAAATAAATTTATTTTTTTATTCACTGGCGCTAGAGTAGGGAATAAAAAAAATATATTGATCTAATTTTTGTCGTAGCTACGAATTTTTACCAACGCCAGAGTTGGAATTATTCGAGCTCGAATATTCACTGGCGCCAGAGTCAGGAATATTATAAACAAATCATCACAGCATAAATTAATAAATATTTAGCAATTTAAGACAAAACCAACAATGCAGTCTGCCTTAGGCAGAACGTTTAAGGGGTGATAATATCTTCCCTTTTACGTAACCAATCACGAGTCATAGAATCTCTGTTGACCAGTTAGGGTTCCTAGTGACCATAATACTAGGTGGCGACTCCTCAAACGAGACATTTTTCCTTAAAAGAACCGAATGCCAGGAATCTGTTCATTTCTCCTGATGGATACAATCAACATGGCTATTCTGACTGGCGATAATGGATTCAGAAACCAGAAAAAACAGCAAATCCAAGAACTCTCACTTAAATTCCGTCATCCAACAAGAGCCTAATCAAGCAATGTAAAAGAGCGCCTTGCGTTTTGAACAAGGGTGGCGGAGATTTAATTACCTGGTTGACACGTTTTGAACCAGGGTGGCGGAGATTTACCCGGTTGACGAAGCAAACTCACATGCTTTTGGTAACTCTATTGATATTTTATATTCTGTAGTTTTTTATTTATCTAACTGGTAAATACAGTAAAGTCACAATACAATAACACCGTTTCACATTTATTACCCTGTAATTATTATCAATTTTCTCTAAGAATTCAAATTTATTAAAAATTTTAACTTAACAATAAAATTGATTAAATATGAAATGAATCTATTAAACAAGCCATTATCTATTTTATTATAAAATACCTAAGTTATAAAATCAGACTCAATTTTATTAAATGACAAAAAATATAATTTTTAAAATATCAAACAAACCTTAATATATACAAATCATACATTCGTATAACAAATTTTTATAGAAAACAATTATAAAACAAGTAAACACATATATAAAAAAAAACTATATTTACAATATAAAAATACCAATAAATTAACATTTTAAAAACGAGTTATAATAAAAAATGAATAGTTTTACTTACTTGATGTGGAGAACCTTAAAAAAAAAAAAAAAGAACTAAAACAGGAATACTAACAAATTAAATGTCAGGGTGGCTAGATTTGTGATGATGATAACTTGATTTGTGATAAAATGAGAAAAGCAAGGGTGTCTTGTGCTGTTTTTTTGTAGAATAAAAGGAAAGAAAAAGAAGGAGGTCATCTGCCAAATTATAATTTAAATATTATCGATGGATTTATCAACGGTTATTAACAACATGCATATTTTATCAATAATTCTGTTTATAATGATGATACATTAATTTTCTATTTTTCTTATTTCTTGATTTCCAACTAGAATTCCTTCGTTACTTACTAATAAAAAATTTTCTTCGGTGAATACTAAGAAAAATAGTAACGTCTTGGTCCATTAGTAAATGTCATTATAATTTAATGATGGTATTGTTTCTTTTGATATTTTTATTTGTATTTGATAATTTTATAATAATGATACGAGATATCCAATGATAAGAGACCAACCTTATCATTCTTAAAGATTTGAAATATGAAGTTTATGTGAAGCATGTTGTATTTGAAAAGTTACAAGTTAAATTAAATAAATATAAGTTTGTGAAATATCCAAAAGCCTCCCTAGTTTTTATTTGTTTATCATTTTTAAAGAAATTAATTAATTACTTATAATACATACATTCATACATACATACATACATACATACATATATATATATATATTATTTTCATGTTTCTATTAACATTATTAATTACATGTTTCCACATCTCAATTAAGATGTTAAGTCAAGCTCACATACATGGATAACGTAGATAAATGGAAGGGTTGATTTAAGGTGAGAGATTTGCGAGACCAAAAACTTAATTATGTCACTGTTAAATTAAACTAAAAGTAAAAAAAAAAAAAAAACTAAAATGAAAGAGAGATTCACTAGACACATTTTACTATTCACATCCAATACAATAGTGTAATTATCAATTTGCATTTATCTGAAACATCAATGAACTTTGTTTTACGGGTATTTTCGCAAAGATAATTAATTATTATTAAATGAATTAGAATAGAGTTATCTTTCCTATTTTCATTAGCATGATAGAACTACTAATTTATTCTTAAAAGCAAAAAATTTTAAAATAAGCATTAAAGAGCCTTTTTGTTTTTTCATGTTTTAATAAAATAATAAAATGACTTAGTTATATTTAAAAGCAAAATTTTTAAAACTTGATACTAAGGACTTTTTCATCTTTTTATTATATATATTTTTTAGTATTATCAAGTTGAATGGAGCAAATATTTTAATAAATATAAATATTATTAAATTTTATAATTATCATATTAGTTATTGATATTTTAACTTTTATCCTTAGTATTTTGATTTTAATTTTTTTTCTTAGTTTTTTTGTAAACTTTTAATAGTTATATTAGTTATTTATTTTTAATTTTATCACTTAATCTTAATTTTTGATATATATATTAAGTTGTCCACTAATGTATTTTTTTATTTTATTTTTTATCCTCGTTTTTTAATTGATATATATTTTTTGTTTTGGATCCTTTTTTATAATTAAATTTTTTTTTCAATTTGATTGATTGAGGACTGAGCATCATGATTTTTTTTTAGATATGGTGCTTTTGGTTTAATGATTTGAATCATGAGTTTGAAAAGTTAACGTGGGTTGGCATTAATTTATCTTGTTTTGGTTTTTTTTTTTAACTTATGTTTCTTTTTGATTTCATCATTCGATATTTTTTTTAATATATAAAAGATGGGCTATGTGGTTTTCTTCAATTTTTTTTTCTATCGAGTTATCTTGATTTTATGATTTAGATCACGAATTTGACAGATTGATTTGACCTCAATTACTCGGGTTATATACTTGTTATGCTATTTAAAATTGCTTTTTTTTACTTTTTTTTATTCAAATTCATCCTTTTGTATTTAATTGTCTAAGAATTGAACTACACCGTTTTTCTCTCTTTTCTCTTTTGAAAAAAAAAAAAAGTTTTTCCTAAGTTATCATGATATTTTTTTTTTGGTTAATTTGTTGTCATTTTTTTATATGATCTAATTAAAATAAGACTAGTTTATTTAATCCAATCAAATTTATAACTCAACTTATGTATTGTTTTTATTTTTTAAAATACTCTTGCCACACATAAATATAGTTTTTATATATAAAATAATCCAACCCCACAGCATAGCATGATACAGGTCTAGTTTTATCATAAAACTAATATTTCTGCGTTTAATTAGCTTTAATTTTAAAGGTATTTTAAAATTTCTATTTCGACAGCCACTGCAACTCAGAATTGGCTGTGCTTTTCTTTGATTTCCATGCAAAACAGAATGTCCAAAATCAGTTTCCATGTTTGCTCACCCCAATACATTTTTGTCCACCCGACCGTAGTTTTTCTCCCAAGCCAAGCCCTATTTTGGTTTTATGGATTTAATGCTCTGGTAAATCTTGTTCAATATTTCCCTTTATTGTAAAAAATATTGTTTTTGTATTTTAAAAATATTTTTTAAAAATTTTATTTTTTTATTTATTTCAAATTAACATGATATCAAAAATAATTTTTATAAAATAAAAAAAATATTATTTTTATATATTTTTAAATAAAAAAAATACTTTATAAAGCAATAACAACCATACTTCCAAACAAACTTTTAATCATTTTTATTAATAAGTTGATAATACAACATCAATTAACATTACATAGTTAATTTTTTTATTAAAATAATATATTTTTTAAAATATAATATTTTGAGTTTATTTAGAATTGTTTGGTATTATTAGTAATTAAAAATTTATTTTTATTTAGAAATGTACTAAAATAATTTTTTTTTTAAAAATTATTTTTAATATCAATATATCTAAATAAACAAAAATATTAAAAGCATCAATTTAAAAATATAAAAATAAAATTATTTTAAAAACAGCTTTGAAACATAAAAATTTATAATTAATATATCCCATACTCGAGAGTTTCTGTTCCCGGCGTGGACAAACAAAATTGCAAACCCAAAACTAACAACTGCTAAATCCAAATTATTTCAAAACCTCCCGCCCCCGCATTTTCACCCTTCAAAACCCCCTCCCTCCCTCCCTCCCTCCCCTGTAAAATCCCCAAATCTCTCTTAAATGAGAAGAAAATGGGGAAGCAAAACAAGTCCAAGAAAACCGATCCTCTTGGCAAAGGAGGAAAAGTAAGTCCGGTCCAAATCGCTTTCATTGTGGATCGCTATCTCTCTGATAACAGTTTAACCCAAACTCGCTCCATTTTTCGGACTGAAGCCTCTTCTCTCATCTCCAAATCTCCACTTCGAGAGGTATCCATTTACTATATCTTTTCATTTATTTTCTTTTTTTGTATTATTTGCAAAAAACCATCTGTACGGGTTTTTAATTTCTTATGGGATTTTTTAGGCACCGAAGAGTTTGTTGAGTTTGGGGGCGATATTGAACGAGTATATATGTCTCAAGGAGCAGAAGGTGATTTTGGATCGAGAAAGGGTGCGTTTGGAGCAAGAAAAATTCAGGGTTCAGGATTTTTTGCATGGTATGCAAGATGTCATGAATGCTTATAATGCTAGTGCAAATGTAACAGCACCACCAGCCACTACGCCTATGATTCAGGCTTCTATTACAAGACCTGCGGTTATGGTTCCTCAAGCAGATCCATTTCGTGGATCTCCTGCAGATGCAGGTGAGGCTAACCAACCCTTTTCCTTGACATGATTAGCTGATACAATTTTAACCTAATTTGGGGTTTTATTTTATCCGGTTGTGAATTGTATGTTTAATTGCACAATCTACTGTGGATTATGAAAGGGTTTGTTAGTTTCCTAGGATCTCGTAATATCTTGGAGAAATCAGTGCATAAATTAGGGATTCTCAGAAGAAAACGAACCACATATTAGAGGGGCTAATGCATTGATGGATTCCTTTCTTGTTGTTATTATAATATTGGGAATAGGCTACTTAACTTGAAGCTTGCTAAATTATGACAAACCTTTGAATAATCACCAATCAATATAATAACATTACTTTCAATGTTATATTATCTCACCATTTTCTCCTATGAAGCCATCTCCCCAGACCATGGTGTTTAGTATTTATGAGCGAGTTCTGAATTTGGATTAGTTGATCATTCTCTTTATCAGATGTTCCTTGCATTTGTGAATGGCGTGCTTTAGAATGATTTCTTTGTAGGCCGTCTGTTTTCAGTAGTATTACGATCAGTATACAATAGAAGTTCCCTTCTCCAAAACAATGCAAGTAAAGGGAAAAAACTTACTCTGATAGTCCCAGGATTTTCCATCTTAGGGATTTCCTTGCATCTTCTTCCCATATATGAAGACAATCTTTAGGCAAACATTCAGAAAAATGGAATTTATTTATTGAAAGTAGTTTATTGATGTTCTCTTTCTAGGCTGTCCCATGTACAAATCACCTGGCTTTCCAGTCTCGACACCCTTGAATACCACCATGGAGCATAGCAATCTGTCCTCAATCACTAAGCACCCATCAACAAGAAAGCGAATGGGGTCAAATGCTGTTGCAGAATCTGTTCCAGATGCTAAAAAGTCTCGCAGCAAGTTAGCTTCAAGGAAAATACCAAGTAAAGGTGAAAAAAATCCATGTGCATAATTTATGTTCTTGCACATTTTTTATTCTCAGAAATTGATAATGTTTTTCTAACTCATTTTATCTTCAGGTACATCCAAACAATGTGATAATGCTGCCACTACTCTAGCAAATGTTCAGCCCTCTCCTGTGATTGAATCATCAGCACAAAACGGTACGCCCACTGGTCCAATAGTTCAAGCATCCGGTGTTGCTAAGAGTTTGTTCAATCAGCCTATACCATCCCCTCCAACTAGTTCATCTAATCCCAATACACCACCACAAGCATTTTGCTCTCACAATGAAAAACCTGCATCTCCAAGGGACATTTGTGCCAAAGCTCACTGCAGTAATAACAATACTCCTCAACAAGTCACTCCTACCAACTGCACGGTGATCACATCAGAGAGGGTTACAGTGAGCCCATTTAAAAACATGACGTACTACAACATGGAGAGGAATCAGTGTATCTCTTCTTCCTCTCCAGTTAAGACAACCTTGAAGAGGATGTGCAAGAGGGATTGTGTGAAGGGAAGGCTAGACTTTGATGGTTCTGATGCAGCAGTGAACTTGGATGAATCAGTTGACAATGAGTTCTCTACATCTGAGTCTGATAAGGAAGGGGGCATTTTTGAGTTAGACCTGCCTAACTTAGACATGTTTGGGGCTAATTTCTCCTTCTCTGAACTGTTGGTTGATCTGGACCTTGATTGTGAAGGAAATGCTTGTCCATGCCTGCCAGCCTTGGCAGCTTCTGCCGACACCATTTCTGGGTATTGGTTTTTCTTTGGCCATATTCTAATAACCTCATATTTCTCTACTTTCTTCTTCACTGCATTGAATCCTTTCTTGGTTTCTTTCCTCTGATATTTTGGCTTCGTATTATATACAGGTCATCACATGAATCTAGGGATGGTAATTTTGGGACTGATCAAGTCATGTCAGAGTTTTCCTCTACCATGACTGAGGTGATTTCTGGAAAAGATACGCATTCGCAAGGTAATGTGAATGAAGCTCCTCAAAATAATTGTTCCTAATCTATCCATTATCGCGCATATATTGAGTGATTTTTTTTCAGGTCCTGACATAACAGCTGTGAAGTCCATAACAAAATGTATAAGAATTTTAAGCCCTGGTAAATTTATCACTTGACGTCACAAATTTCATTTTTTATGTCACCTTTCCTATTTCTAGGATCCTTGAATTATTTGGCTGCATCTCGAATTGCAGCTAAAAATCAAAGGAGTTCTTTGGATCAGGAGAATTGTTTGGCAAGTAACTGACTGACATGAAGATGCAAAATACTCTTTAGACTGGCCTGGCACCTGTATAGCACTTACTGCAGAAGATTCATATCCATCTTCGCTAGTTATCTGGGTTTATAATTTCTATATCCTCTATGGCTTTTGCCTATCATTTGACCAACCCTTGAATTCTTAGCTCACATGTAGTCCTTAGTTTGATGTTCTGCCTACAATGTTGGTCATTTAGCCAAGACTCATGGTTACAAGCATTTCTATGCTACACAATTTAGTTGTATCTAAAGCTGATTTATTTCTGATAAAAAGAAGTGACGAATTCTTCTTTACATTGATTTTAGATGGGATTAATCTTATCAACTCTATGAAATATCTGCAAGAGTTCTTAATTCAAATGCCATTAGTATTTAAGCATGCTGAAATTGGAGGATAAATGACAGAATCAAGATATCTAAGCTCAAGCCAGGTACTGCTGAAGTATGTCCACTTCATCTGGGCTTCCAATGAAAATAGGCGTGCGCTGGTGTATCTGCCATAAAATCACAAAGTCAAACCAAAGTGACAGCAGTTGTTTGATGCTCAAGGTTCATTCTGTTAGTGTGGTTGTGAACCATTAGGAAATATGTGATTCAAGTAGCAGTCTCCTATCCTAGCCCTCCTGATATTTTGTGATTGGCTGTGCCGTGGTTCTATCTTCACACAATTGTTTTTAGAGTCAAGGTTGATAAAATTCCAATGTAAGATGAAGTGGTGAAGCTGCAACGAAATCAATACCTGTTCTGGCTTGATGTCAAGGATTCTCCGGTGACCATCCGTTGCTTTGCCACCAGCTTGTTCCACGAGATAACTCATTGGCGCGCATTCATACAGTAACCTCAAGTTCCCATTTTTGCTGTTCTTGTTCTTTGGGTTTCCATAGATGCCACCATACAGAAGCATCCTATGTATTTCCCCAACAAGGCAGCCTATATAACGTCCGGAGTAAGGCTTCCCGTTGGGTGGCCCTGGCCGCCTAAGGTAGCCAAGGTAGCTCTGCAGTTTACCATCCCACAGGTCATAATTTCCTTCATTGAACGAGTAAATCTTTCCTGTTTTCGGGATCTTGATATCTTCATGTGTCAGAACAAACTCCCCGAATGTGGGATCCAAGGTAAAAGCAAACACCCCTTTCCCTATGGATATTGTGAAGACGACCGAGCTTGAATAGAGGCAATAGCCAGCAGCAAGCAAGTTTTTGCCTGGCTGGCAAGAGTTGATGATGCACCTTTGTCTTGCTTCGTCAAGCTGTCGTGTAAGAGATGAACGATGTGAAGAGAGCTAAAATTAATGTAAGTTTGCAAATGCCTTGAATTGGCTATTAAGCAAAGAAATAAAGGGTTTGCGTTTTGAGAACTGCCGCTTGTTTTTCATGGCCAGAAAGTGAGAAACCAGATGACTTACTGTGGAGTCATCGTCAATATTAAAGAGGCACTGCTCGTCAGGGCCATAAATACCAAAGACAGATCCAGTGGTCAATGCTGTATCAATGTTGGCAGACCCATCAATTGGATCAAACACCACAATATAGTTCCCAGAGTAAGTTTCCTCGACAGCAACGGGTACGTCTTCTTCCTCTGATACTATAATCGCTGTGCGGCCACTTGACCTTAAACAATTGCAAAACAGCTAGACGTAGTAAAATGTAAGCTATGGTAATTTTCACTAACAAAATGTTAACTCACAAGTAACACTCTTATCGATGAAATCAAAGTAGAACCGACCTCATTGGAGATTACATCCAGCTTCTTCTGATCTTCACCCTGGATGTTGGTGGTTCCTTGAACGCCAGTGAGATTGATTATGCTCGATCGTTGAAGAAGGGAAGCAATCTGTTTACATGCCATTGAGATACCGGATAAAACAACTGTGAGCTCTGCATCAATGTTCCCTGCTTGTTCTTGCTTCAACAGCCAAGTTGTCAAGTTTTCCAGCGCATACCGGCCCTTCTTTCTCTTCTCTTCTTTAATCCCTGATTCTGCTGCTGTAATTTCCACAGCTTTGCATCGAATTCCGGAGGCAAAACGCCCACCTAATGATTGTCTAATATGATGAGAGCGGTTCTTTATAGGAAACAGGTGAGAAATAATGGAAGAGCGAGAGGTTGAGAAGGTGATTTGTGAAGAGGAAGTCGGAATTGCCTCAAACATTGTTGTGATTGTTGGGTGTCTGTGTGTTACAGGGTTCTCACTTATCTTCCTTCCTCCGCCTATTGTGTGATTGTGATTCATTCTAGGTGAAACTGTAACTTTGTTTGACTTATGAGCCCACTTGGTATTGGAGCTGTCTTCAGGCTTCGACATAACTGGCCCTGCTCCCGTATGAAATGAAGTTATTTTACTGCAAATATTTTATGGTAGTGAATCTTCTAATCAAGCTTATGTCCAATCATATAGTATAAACCTGTTGGGTTTTTTTTTTCCCTTCTGAACTTGATTGCTAAAACGTGCAACCGTGGCTTACCGAGAATTCCTTGACGATCAATCTCATCTTGAATTTCCTAGGAAATTCCTCAGTCCTTGTGATAAGCCTTTCAACAATCTGATCTCGTTTGGTGTTTGGGAGTTTCTTTTTCTTCTTATAACATGCCAAGTCATGATAATTTTTCAACATAATTTTTCCTTTTCTTTTATTGATGGACTTGGAGTTCATGTTAGGACGAAATCCACTTTTTTTTTAAAAAAAAAAATTCAGTGCTATTAATATTTGAAGATGAAATTGCCTGCTGTATGGCTTTGTTCAGCTGCCGGCATCATTGATGTACAGCTGGGCTATAGCAGCGACAGTTCTTCAAAAATCCAAACTCAATTCACAATGATAAAAAAAAATAAAAAAAATTCCTGTTCTTCCTTAAGTCCTGCTGCAATGGTTTCCTGATAGATTCTTAGCATCAGGTTTAAATCTTCCATTGCTTCTAAGCGGAAAAACAAATGATTTGACAGTTATACACAAACGATATTCTGTGTTCTTAATTCCAGTAGTGTATTTATGAGAAATTGTCATGGCCCATGTAAACATTTAGCTTCTCAAAACAAAATGACTCTTTCCTTTTACATTTTAATCAAGCCAAATACTTCTCCAATTTCTCCACTTCCTCCACGCTCCCTATGTAAAGCGGAACACGCTGGTGTATCTGTTGTAAACAACAATGCCTTAGTTCATAACTCAAAGAAGAAGAAAAGAAGATTTCATGAGTTGAATGAAGCATATTAGACTGACCTCAGTAGGTGTGATATCCAGCACTCTCTGATGCCCGTCTGATCCTTTCCCACCAGCTTGTTCGACTATAAAGCTCATCGGTGCACACTCATACAGAAGCCTCAGCTTACCATTCTTGCTCTTCTTGTCCCTGGGGTACCCATAAATGCCACCGTACAGCAGCGTCCGGTGGAAGTCACCGACCAAGCTTCCGATGTATCTAGCGGAGTAGGGCTTGCCACTCGGACCAGGGTCTTTAAGGTCATCAATGTACTTCTTCAGCTTGTCATCCCACAACTGGTAGTTTCCTTCATTAAATGAATAAATCTTTCCAGCCTTTGGTATCTGGATGTTTTCTTGAGTCAAAACAAACTCTCCATACATTGGATCCAAGCTGAAAGAGAACACGCCTTTTCCAATAGTGAGCACAAAAATCACCGAGCTTGAATACATGCAGTAGCCAGCAACAAGGAGGTTGTTTCCTGGCTGGCACACATTCACAATACATCTCTGTTCCGTTTGGTCAAGCTGCAATCACCAAATTTTCAAACAATCAAGTTATTAACCATAGACTATCTTCTTTTTGTGTGTTTGATAAACTCATCTGTTTGTGATTGCATCAATTATGGATGGACTCACAGTGGAGTCATCTCCAATATCGGCCAGGCACTCGTCATTGGGGCTGTATATTCCAAAGATGGAACCAGTAGACACCGCAGCATCAATGTTGGATGATCCATCGAGTGGGTCAAAAACCACTATATAGTTTCCAGAGTAACTCTCCTCCACTGCCACTGGCACGTCCTCTTCCTCTGATGCTATGATTCCTGTCCTCCCACTTGATCTCAAGCAGCTAGAGAACACCTGTAGTTGCAAACTAACTAATTTTAAAATAAAAAAAAACATTTCGCTGAATGGTTCAAACTAGAGCGCATCTAATTCATGAAGAAGAGAATTATCTAAGACTAGAGAAGTTGCCTCAATTGGACCACAAAATAAGAAAATATACGGTGCTTGTTTTCCTACTTCATTTATAAGCAAAAGCCAGTCATCTTCCACTAAGCTTTTAGTTTATTCCCACAATGAATTTGCATAAATTTGATGACTCATGTAATTGTCCTGTTAGTTTGATGCAAGGTAATTAGTTGTTAAGTACAAACCTCATTAGAGACCACGTCAAGCTTCTTCTGGTCTTCTCCTTGAATGTTAACAGCACCTTGAACTCCAGTTAAGTTAGAAATGCTAGCTCTTTGCACCAAAGAAGCAATCTGCTTACATGCCATTGAAATGCTTGATATAACAATAGTGAGCTCAGCATCAATAACACCAGCTTGTTCTTGCTTCAACAGCCAACCAGTCAGTGTTTGAATCTCAAACGTACTCTTCTTTGTTTTAGCATCCGAGGCTGTGCTCACAGCCATGCACTTGAGCCCATCACCACCACGTTTTTTCTTGTAAGTATGAGTGCTGTTGGGGTATGACACAAGTGTTTTTGAGTCAAAGACACATAACTGGGAAGGAGATGGGCGAGACAGTGAGCGTGAGGTTGAGAAGAGAAGATGTGATGATGAAGTTATTATTGCTGCTGCTTGTGCAACCATGGCTGCTTCTTTTCCCGGTTCGTGGTTTTGCTTCTCTTCTTGTTTTCGGATAATTTTTTTTTTTCTTACAGGGGTAGTGTCTGTCTCTCCATGGATTGTGTTGGGCAATGAAGTAGGATTGTGAGGTGGGAAAAGATTTCTGTTAAATTTTGGGTCCCACACTTATCATCGTGTTTTGCGTCCGTTTTGTGATCACTGTTATGGAAGATATAGATATTCTTTTTCTTGGTTTAGGGAAGGGAAGGGAAGGGAAGGGGACGGGGAATGGCAAATTGCAAGTGGGCTTGTTTTCATGTTCAATTGGGCTGGTGTTTAATCAAAGTCTAGTCTCGTTTTCGGCCACTTAAACAACAAGATATGGAAATATCATGTTTGTTGTCGGGTGCGATTCCAATAACTTTTGTAATTAAAAAAACATGTTTTTATTAAAATAGAAAAAATACATGAATAAGAAGAGTTTTAATTAAAGGAATGCATTTATTTCTTACAAAGATGAAAGCAACAAAAAAATAATATTTGATAAGTTCTAAAAAGTTTAATGAAAAACAGCAACTTTGCACAAATAATACTATTTTAAAAATCAAAATATCCAAAAACTAAATATAAGATAAATAACATTATTTATACTAGGCAAAATATTCTAAATAAGGCTATAAAAATAACAAAAGAATTCTAAATAGAATAGTATAAAGAATTTTAAATCGACTAGAAAAATATTGCAAATCTTAAATAGTAATTTTTAGGTTTTATTGCAAAGCCTTCCCAGTATCTAGGTGCTACTATATTTTTAACCCTAAAAAAATGTAAGACCTTTAAATCATTTGATAAAATTTCAGTATGATTCAACGGTTAGATTAAAAGTTATACCTACTAATATAAAACTACATATTAGAAAAATAAGCCAAATTCGCATGCCTCAAGCTCAAAAACTAGCTCCTTCCTTTGCATGGATTACATTAATTAAATCCTGAACATCCCTTGTTATAATCTTGATGTTTGACTTGGTCTAAATATTTTGAATTAGCCTATTGAATGCTTCTATAATCTTCTTATCCATTGACATTGTAATTGACTCAATTAACACCTCTAATAGATGATTTGTTAATGCATGTTGATTCTCACTTTCCCCTATTTTTCTTAAAAGAATTCAACCTTAATCATCACCGACATCAAACAAAGAAAATTAAAAATATTAAAAGTAGCATTGATGTTATACTCATATGGAAGATCTACTTTATATGATTGCTGTTGATTCATTAAAAAAATTCAAAATGAGTCATCTTTTTTAAGATGCAACTTAAATCTCTTATGTGCTGGAAATGTTTTCTTTCTCATATGCATCTAAACCCAATTATCTTGTTTAAAGATAACATGTCTATGTTTACAATCTTTGTTAGCTTGAGATATATATTGTTCATTATTTTTCTCTATATCATCATCTTAATTAATTATGTATAAATTAAAGAGTGTTATAGTATTCATTATATATAACGAGCAATCTTCACTTTGCCAAAATAACAAGGCCTTTAAAGCATAATATTCTTGCTAGTTATCCTACCAATTTAGCTAAAATAGTAAGAATGTATAAATTTTTACAATGCATAGTTGCTAATTAAATGACTAGTTATTTTACCTGTATGAATAATACTCGCTATATACAATGAGTATTGGAGCAATCTTTATTTAGTTGGGATACAATAGAGGGAAAAATATTTAGGAGAAAAAAAAAGAGGAAAAAGAATTCTTTATCCTCTATTTCTTCACACATCCAATCTAAATCTTAAGTTTGCTTTTAATTTTATTTGAATTAAGATCTAAATTCTCTTCTCTTTCTTTCTCTGAATCTCCATCTTCTCTCTTTCTCAAGCTCACGACAAAAATGTTGGAAATGAAGACCATATATCTATGAGTCATGATTATAGGGATAAGATTGAGACTAAACTATATTCGATCTGTGATAAGATCTTAAAGTTCCTCGACTCGAGGTTGATTTCAAAGGCCTCAACTAATGATTCAAATGTGTTCTATTTAAAGATGAAGGGAGATTATGACAAATTAGTTGAAGAAAGGTCTTTTGATTTTGTAGTTGCTGGATGTGAAGGTGTGTTTTTATGGCTTCTCTTGTAATTCTTGCAACAAATAACCCACATGTAATTTTTTAGTTGTTTTTTCTACTTTCTAATCATTAAATTTATACCCAAATTGATTGGCTCTTAACTTCTCTTTACTCTACTATGAAATTCTCAATTCTCCTAGTTTATTTTTCAAAGTATCTTTTGAAAGACATTTTTCATGTAGAGAAAAGCTTTAGGTGTTTTCCATGCATAAATTATGAACTTACAATGATCCACTTAAATAATTTCCTAAAAATGTTGTGTATACATTTTCTAGAATACCTTAATTATTTATTTTGCCATGGCTACACAATGGTGTGCTCTTTATCTTTTGAAAATGTCAGTAATTTATCGTCTATTGGTAATAAATATACAAATGAATTTACTAACAGATAAAAACATGTCAAAATTTTTTTTTCCTGCTTCATTTCATTAGTATCTCTATCAATAAATATAACATATCACTGACAGAATATCATCTGTAATTCTGTCGGTGAGTTAACAATAACAGTGATATTTGTAGTAATTATTTTCCAACTCTCTTTGGAATATATTGACGGAGTTGGTCCGTCAGTAACACCATTAATAATATTTTAAAAATATATTTAGAAAAACATATTGAACAAAAGTAGAAAATAATTAAAATAATATAAAAATCAAATATTTATTACAAATCTAAATATTTGTACGTTTAAATACAATAAATTTAAAATAGAGGCAGCACTAGAGGAGGATGAGGAAGAGGAGGAGTTTGGTCGTCGCCGGGATCATGGGGCCAATTAATTAGTGCACATGTACCACCCATTTATGATCATATCTTCATTATCGATCGACATAGTTCTTCATAATCAGCAGTAAGTCATTTATATTTTTCATTAAGATTGCCTGTTCGAGCCTGTGTTTGTTGGTCTAACATTATCACGAACTCTAAATTTTGAGTGCTCGGAATCAATTGTGAGCATCCAACAGATGAAGCATTATGGGTCATCTGTAAATTCTTTGTCGTAATGTTAGAAAATCCATACACATGGTTTCTATCGGGTCCTCTAAACGATCCTACCTCTAACCACAAATCCAAATCTATATCCGGATGGGTTGAAGAATCGTCCCTGTATCTTTCATTCAACTGATTGTTATATGTATCTTGGAAAGAAGAAATAATTTTATCAAATTCAAGAAAATAATAACTTAAGAAAAAATAGTTGAAAACCAACATACCACAAAGTGTTGAGCTCGGCTGCCCACTAACTGTTACATCCCTTTTTGGCCTTCATCACTTTGCATATGTGTTTTTTAAAAAAGCTCCATCGGGCTTGACTCGCTTCCAAGAACCATAGTCTGTAAGAAAAAATTATTGTCTGTTAAATATATTTATAAAAAACAACTAATAAAAAATAGATGTAATAAAAATATTCTACCTAAAAACAATAGAAAAAAATATTGTCTGTTAAATATATTTATAAAAAACAACTAATAAACTTTCACCTAGGCATGTACACAAATTAATGGATAAAAAGTTAAATGATTTCTATATATTTTTTAAAATCAATAACACCTTCCTTGTACAGGAGACTACCTAAAATTTTTAAACTGCAAATATAAAATATGTATGCCACAAACTAGTTAATTTTATTCAATTTCTTCTAACAATGTAGCATAATTCAATTTTGTAGGAAATTTTCATTTTTACCGTGATAATATTTTTAGTCATAAGCTTACAAAATTTGAAAATAATAATAAAATTAATCCTACACGTTTAATTGAAAATGAACAATTTTTTTTTTAAAAAAACAACAACTAAAATTCAAAAAAATAATGCAAAAATTATTATAACAACAACTAAATTTAACTCAATTATTTCTAAGTGATAATATTTTTAATCCTAAATTGAAAATAATTATTCTAAATGGATTAAATACAAAATAATAATTAAAATAATCCTACACATTAAATTGAAATTGATCAAAAATAACTAAAACTTAACAAAATAATGCAAAAATTATTTCAATAAAAACTAAAATTCAACACATTTATTAATTCATAAAATTATTAAGAACACAAAATTGAACAAAAACAATGAAAAAAAGAATGCAAAAAAATAAAAATAAAAAGGGGATGGAAATTTCTTACCTTTATTGTGTGCTTAAGTTCAGCTGATAATTAAAAGAACAAAAACAAAAACAAAAACAAAAACAAAAACAAAATAAAAATATTGTTAATAAACCAAAAAAAGAAAAAAAAATGAAGAAAGACAACATACTTGAGGATGAGAAGAGAAGAGATTGCTTGGTTTTAGCTGAGAAGAAGAGAGAGAAGAGAATAGAAAGAGAGAGAAACGACTCGGTGAGAGAAAAAAAAGAAAGAAGAAGATGAAGCCCTGTCTGTTCTGGTTCTGGTATTTTAATTTAGTTTTATTGATGGAATTACCGAGGACTTTTCATTTCATCGGTAAACTCAAATGGATATTTTTAACTTTCATGAAATGTTTCAGAAAGCTCCCTCCAAATATTATCGATGACTTCTCATTGCGTTGATGATGTTGTTGGGAAAAAAAGTGAACAATTAAAAGAACATTAATTATTAATGCATTGAGAAGTAAACAGTTTCCATAGTGGATTGAGTATGATCATAGATAAAAATATGAATTTTGACCTCATATACATCCCAAATGACAAGTTGTAAATCGTGAGTTTCATCAGCCAATAAAATATAAAGCAATAAATGACTCAAATAAATTGAATTTATCTGTATAAAACCCAAGATGCACGTTCCTCATCTCCATTGAAAAGTGAGGATGCACATTGTTAAAGTGTTTTCAGGCTTCACTATTAAAAGGGTGCACTGTCACTCCATCCATAACATCATGTGATTTGTGCCATGTTATGTGCTCAGTAATCTTTGGTGATATGAATAACCTTCACAATTTAGGTGTGATTGGAAAGTATTTAAGTTTTTTGTATACAACAAGAGTCTTTCTTCTGTTAGTTTTAGGTTTATAACAAAAAATTCTTTTCATGGGCTTAGCACCATAAAATGTTTTTTTCTATGTGTTCCCTTAAGGTAAAATGCTTTTTGCCCATTCAATATTTTTTTTCATAACCGACCTTACTCAACCCATAATTTGACTTGATGGTGAACACCTATGTAACGATCGATAATTTACTATGATTTATGCTACCATACCATAACGAATCATCATAATCTTTTAAAAGATCAAAAACTTGACCGTGTCTGCATTAGGTTCTTCATATATGATTGAACATTGACTGGCATAACCCTGATTCATTCTTATCACATTCATAACCATATTTCTATATGGATTACTATTTTCATCTACAACTCCATGCACATTGCTAGAATTAGAAGATGACCTAACCATCCTTTCTACCATGGTATCGTGAGGAGTATATGGTTCTCTGTATGCATACCAATACAATTATTTGTTCATGAATGAATATGGATCGTTACAACATCTAGATCGAGAAAATTTTTATTTTTACACTTTTTGCTTGGATATCTAATACCCCTCCACTAATATTTCTCGGATTAGATAATGCATAATTATTAAAACCCTGAACCCCATTATAATAATTCATCCTCCGCAACTCTTAGAGTGAATCTATATACATTCATGAACGGTCATCCATTACTTATATCAGACCTATATAAAATAATGATGATAACATGTATTAATTAACTACATTAACTAAATAAATTTGCAAAAGATTGATTTAACTCATACCTATTCAATCTATTTTAATAGTACTCTTAACTCATTATCAATTATCTACATAAATTCAAATTTCTACACATTTACCAAAAATTTCAACTCTGCAAAAAAAAATTGAAATAATATAAAATGAACCTATTAAATAAACTATTATTTATTTCATCACGAAACACCTAAGTAAAAAATCCTACATAAGTTTGATCAATTTACAAACAAATATAATTTTATAAAATCTAAAACAAACCTTAACATGTACAAATCATGAATCCATACAACAAATTTCTATGAGAAAAAACTATAAAATAAGTAAACACCCAAACAAATTACATATACTACAAAAGTATGTAAAAAAAAAAATTAACATTTTAAAATTGAGTTAAAATTAAAAAAGAAGAAGTAGAATTGCTTATTTAAAGTGGAGAATCCTAATAAAATTTAAATCAGAACACGGATGCTGACAAACTGAGTGTTGTTGTGGTCAAATTTGTTATGAGAGATTTTATTATGTTGAGTTGGAGGGGAGGGGTGACTGTTTGTTGTAGAAAAAAATGTATAAGAAAGAAGGAGAGATGGGGGAGGGGGAGAGGAGGGTCGATTACCAGGTCATAAATTAAATATTATCAATGAAATTATTTTCTTAATAACTCCATCGGTCATTTAGTCAGTAAAATACCATGTCACTGTATGATTGTTCTTTTTTGAAACGCACTGTAATACTCTTTGTAATTCCCTTGGTATATGCCAAGGGAATTTTTTCATTAGCATATTTACGAACGCACTTTATTGTCAGGTTAATTTTATTGGCAATATCATCTATAAAAGTTACACATCATCGTACTATTTGATCTTTTTTTTCATTTCTTATAATTTTCGCACTACAATTCTTTTGGTATATACTGAAATAATTTTTCTGTTGATATTTATTGATGGATACAGGAATGAAAAATTTTATCAATGAAAATTATAGCAATATTCCAACAAAAAAATTTTCATCTATCTTTTCATTTGTATTTATTAATCTTCTAATATTGACTCCTTTGGAAGTTGACATGGCAACAATGATTCCCCCCTGCCCCCCCGCGGCCGCAATCTACACGGTACATCGACATTGTATTTTTGTCCACTTCTTTGTTTGTGTTTTTCTATTACTATGAAGACTGTAATCTCTACTTGAGTGATTTACACGGGATTTATACAAATGAATTTTTTTGTTGCCTCCTTATTTTCTCTGCTTTGAGCTTTTTGTTACGAGTTATGACCTTTAAAGCTTAGTCTGAACATACCTTACTTATGAACAAAGATTTAATGGAATGATTTTGTTTTTGATAATTATTTGCAGATAATAAGTTGCAATTATAGATGTATTTAGGCCAGTTTTTTTCCTGCAAAATACCATTTTTCCCATCAATTATAGCATTTGAATTTTGATGTAGACATCATTGTTGGGTCATTGTAGCTAGCAAGAAGTAAACAATGGGTAGGTTGTTTCTTGTTTCGACTTTGATTTTTCAGGGAAAATCATTGATGTTATGCTCCAACGTCTGCAAATCAATCTTTTTTTTCTCCTTAATGAGTTGTTTTTTACCTTAATTAGCTCCAGAAAATGTTGAATTTTCTTCCCCTCGATTCGAAGACTTTTCACCGTGATGACTACGATATATACCGATAAAGACCTAGAATTGAAAGCATAGTCAAATACTGGAGTAGTGTTGTTGGCATGTAAGCAAGTTCAAGATTGTCTGGTAGTTGATAATCTTAGTAATCTATTGTGTTCATAGCTTTTATGGACAAATAAGATATACGGTGCCAAAACTAGGGCAATTTCTTACTATGTTTTTAAAAAAGATAATCAGCTAGCGTTGGAATTTGTAACTGCTGCTGCAAATATTTGTTTTAAAAAGCATGTTTTTATATATATATATATATATATATAAAGGTAACTAAAGTGATTTTTTAGCTAAAATTTAAGCTGCAAAATAAGAAGCACGAATTGGATGCTCTAAGAGCATCCATAACCTTGCAGAGTTGTAGCTGTAATGGTTTCTTGTTATCCCTAGGTCTCAAGAGCTTCACTTTCTAGAGTTTGAAATAAAAAAACAAAGCAGGTCCTTTTATTTTACTTTTTTTTTTTATATATAATAATTGTAAGTTCTAGAACCTTAAAAATTAATAACACAGAGATTATAATTTAATTCTCTTTCGAACTTTACAGTTAAAAGATTAACTTCCTGTCTGAACTTTGGAGATGAAAGAAACAAAGACTAATGGTTTTTTGGGTCATACACGCTGCGTGAGAGAGACTCCATGGCTACAAGGATGGCTAACTGGAAACTTCTTGCTTTACTTCGATGCATCTTCGGAGAAGACTGCTGACTTTTCTTTCAAGCTGACCGTCCCTATTGGGTAATTGACATGTGTCATAAATGCTGTGCTTGGACAGAAGCAACGCACCAAAATTGCATCACTGCAGGCTGGACAAGGAAAGATGGTTCTCCCCTCCCCTGTATTGCCCTGTTTTAATTTTTTTTTACTTTAAATTAATATATCTTTTTAAATTTTTATATTATTTTAATATGCTGATATAAAAAATAATTTTTTAAAAATAAAAAATTATTATTTTAATATATTTTTAAATAAAAAATATTTTAAAAAATAACAGACACCAGTTGCCCAGTCAAATTTCCCCTGTATATTTTACTGTTTTTCAGTGAATTCCCGGCCGTATGTCGGCTAAATACCCTCGGTTCGGGGCTGAGCCGTATTGTGATCCAGGTCAGGCAAAATTTGTAATTACTGTTGCTCAGTCTTGCTAGGGAATGCCCTCTAGCATGGAAATTGTTTGATTAGAACTAACATTATTTCCGAATTTATAATTGCTTTCCGATTGGCGAATGATGATCTAATTTGGAATTAACATTATAATTACAATTAATTATAATTAAGAAGTGATGGATTAGGGGGTGTATATGTACGAGTAAAATGATTTTCAAATTTACAATTGCTTTTTTATTTCAAAATTATTTTTATTAAAAGCTCGTGATAAAAACAAAATAATAGCTCAATATATTTATGCTTCACAGAATATCTAGCCAAGATAATACATGTTTAACTTGCTTCAAAGCTCAATATTTTTTGGGTTAACTATGTATTGATTCAAGTACATGTGGGTCTAGAGAGATATCGGACCTAATATCCTTAAGTTAAGTTGCTTAGTGAGTCTAAATGCATATGAGTTTGTAGAGATGCTAGACCTAACACTCTTGAGCTTGGAATCATTCCGACTCTAGATACATTGGAGTTCATAATCTTTTTAGACTCTATATTGGATCACGAGTATTTATTTATTTATTCTTATATCTTTTAATGTAAAATGTTACAAGTTAAGAATGATTATCTCTCTACATCCAAAGATTAATAAAAGTCTCGTGAGGACCTATTATATTTCCATCAACATTAATATTGTGTAAGAGATATATATCTCTCATTAATATTATATAATGAATATTTATTCCATATTAATGATATTAGGAAGAGATAACATTCCAACCACTCCATTTAAGGAACATGATAAAGTTTAGATACTATATATTCCCTCTAAACCATCCAAGTAAAGGGTTCATATTTTTCCTATTCTGTACGCATTCATACACTTATTTTTAGAGCATTTATTATACACAACTAAGAACGAACAATCTTGTTTCTATAATTTAAAGCTTATTCTCGTATTTATTATAATTTATTGTTAAAAGTCATTAACTTTATCATTTGAGGGTCCCTAAATCCCACCAATAGAGATTGTTTTGTAGGTGTCAAGTCTTATATTACCAATCATCAATTTCATGTATTCTAGATAAAGAAATATTAACATGAACGTATAATCATTCTCTATCCAAACATTAAAAAAACCTTATTCATAAGCATAATGGATTTTGAAACATCATCAATTGTTGATGTTTATGTGAAACTGATCAAAAAGCCATCAACTGTTATTGTTGTACTGAGTTTTGACATATCTAATTGGTATTAATGATGTACAATCAAGATACCCCTGGGATGAGACGTATGATGAACCATCGTGTGGTTGCTGGCACGCTTGCTCCATCAAAATTTCAACAACTCATCAACCAGGTGCAAGCCTTTACCCAAGCCATGTTGGCATCCCATTAACAACATCAAACTTTGTCACCCTAGCAAGTGCTAGCAAATGAGGTAGCTCTACCAATCTCTCTAAAGAATGTTCTCGTGGATATAAAGCACTGTCAATAAGCGGTCACTCTAAAAATGTTCTTCTGCCACCGCAAGATTGAAGTACGCTATCAATCTTGTCGTTCCATGCCAGAATCATTTAGCTCCCTATAGCCTATTCTATAAAAGTTTGGAAGAAGTATGGTTAACAGATACTTCTAAGAAGTAGTCTATAATCCTCATTAGATAAATGGATCACTTTTATCTAGGTAAGTCTTGCACACCCTCATTCTTAAGTAGTATATCTCCATCATGATGATTTTGGACAACTATGATAACCTCGTGGATCTCTAAAAATATGATATCCATACAACATAACATGACATATATCATTGTTTACTATATTGAAGGACTAGGTCTCTCTCTCTCTCTCACACACACACATGCACGATTCATTTTCCATGTTCATTTATTCCATGATTATATCATTTGTAATTATTTCTTATTCTACCAAAATTACGGTAGAGTTCCTCTTAAATTTTAATATTTCAGTTCTTCAATAGCCTATTTCTTGTAATTAAAACCCAACACATGATAGCATCGAGAATGCCCCAGTTAGTTTAATCTTTTTTAAATCTTAATAATTATATCTCAATACAACATCACATCATTGTATCGTCACTATAAATAATTATATCCTTCTTCAACGTGTCATCTTGCTCTTTAAAATTTTAACATTTCATTAACATAAAATATTATGCAAAGATAACTTCAAAAAAACTAACCTAAATGATATAAAAGATTAAAGACAAGTAGACTTAGGTAATTTGTTTATGAATTAATCATTGTTATTTGTTTCAGATTGTTTCTATGAAATTATCATAGTCTCATAACTTGAGTCATGAGTTTCGCAAATTAACCCAAGTAGATTTATGTCATTTTATTGTGTTAATTTTTTTAGATTCGATTTTTTCTAATTTTATCATTCAACAATGGATTTATTGTGGATTGAGCTCATAATTTAATTTTTTTTATTTTTTTATTTGGGTTTATCATAGCCTCATGACCCAGATCACGAATTTGAAATGTTAACCTAAATTGACTTGGATCGATCCAATATGTTTTCATCTTAATATTTTTTTTAAAAAAAAAGATGTCGTCTTGAATTCACTACCAGATTTAACAACATTACCGATGAAAATTTATGTCGGTATTTTTACACTCACATTTTACCGATACGTTTTTTAACGATGGAGTCACAAACAACAATCGTCCGTTGGAAAAACTCTTGTCGATAATTTATTATTTGTCCGTGAGTCCATCAATAATAAATTAACCGATGGGGTCATTACGGACAAATCATGCCAAAAAAATTACCTGTCGGCATATCCATCAATAAATTTAACATATCATCGACATGAAAACTGTATGTAATTCCATCAGTATTTTAATCTTTCATCAGTATATTCATTGGTAAATCACCATATGTAATTCCATTGGTATTTTAATTTTTTCGTTGGTATATCCATCGGTAAATTATTATATGTAATTTCATTGGTGAATAAACATTAGTAGTGACATTTGCAGTAATTATTTTCTAACTCTCTTGAATATAGCAACGGACTGGGTTTGTCGGTAATACCCTTTGTACTTTATTAACAATATTTTAAAAAATATATATTAAACAGAAGTAGAAAAATACTTCAAATAAATTAAAATAATATAAAAATAAAATATTTATTACAAATTTAAATATTTATACGTTCAAATATAATAAATATAAAATAGAAACGATGTTGGAGGAAGAGGAGGAAGTTGATCATTGCTAGGACTGTAGGGCCAATTAGAAGGTGCACATGAACGACCCATATGTGGTCTCATCTCCATTGCTATTCGACGGAGCTCTTCATAATCAATAGTGCGTCGTTCTTATTTTTCATTAAGATGGGTCGTCCGGTTATGTACTTGGTGGTCTAACATCACCATAAATTATGGAGTTTGGGTTCCTTGAACCAATTACGAGTATTTAATTGGCAAAACACTACGAGTTGTCTACAAGTTCTCTATCATAGTGTTAGAAAGTTCATACACCCGATTTTTATCGAGTCCACCAGACAATCCTACTACCTCCAACTACAAATCTAAATTGAGATCTAGATGGGTCGAAGGATCTTCTCCGTATCTTTTCTTCAACCAGCTGTTATATGTATCATGGAAGGAAAAAATATATTCATTAAATTCATGAAAATAATAACTAAGAAAAAAAATGATTAAAACCAATGTACCACAAAGTACTGAGTTCGGTTATTTACGAACTGTTGCACTCTTTTTTAATAGTCCTCACTCCGCACATGTGTTTGAATAAAAAGCTTAGTCGGGCTTGGCTCGCGTTGAAGAATCGTAGGCTGCAATATAAAAATTATTACCAATTACATATATTTATAAAAAAAACAATAACAAAAATAAATATAATAAAAAATATATACCATTCACTTTGGCGAAATAAACAAAACAACAGCATGTCATGTCCGTTACATCTTTATCGATTAACAAATTATCAAAAGATTACGTTAATAAATAACTGCAGTTAATTTTCCTTTTTTTTTTTTTTGTTCAACCCTTCAAAGAAATAAAAGATAAAAAGTGAGGCATTGTGCAATAAAAGCCATGTTTTAAGATATTTTGAAATGAAAAATATTTAAAATATAATTTATTTTTTATACTAAAATATCAAAATAATTTTAAAGAAGATTTTTTTAAAAAAAAAATAACAAAACGTCAAATCAATAATGAATATTGATGTGTGATCACAAAGAGGGAGCTCGTCAAAGATAGTGATATGTGATTTGACGTTCATGGAGAACAAGCAGTGTTTTTTTCTTAACATTAGTATATGTAACCCATCATTAGTTAGTTAATTATAAAATAAATAAATGAATTAATTCATGGTCAAGACAAATTGAGAAATTTGACATGGTAAACTACAAGAAGATTTCTGCATGGTTAGAAGCCTATTAATTAATTAATTAGGCATACACCCAAACACGTTGTTGCTAAGTCTCCACAGACGAATTTGGACGCATTATCAGCAAGAATTGAGAGTTACATTGACTAATAAATTAAGGAAAGACAGCAAGAAATTGCAAAATAAATAAATAAAAAATAAAGTAAAAGCGAGCTAACTAGGTAAGGCTTCTCATGGGCTCGACGTAGAGAATCAAGCATTGGTAACCTGCCACTTTGACGCGTTCCAAAAAAAAAAAAAAGGTTTACGCGTCATTTGAAGAGACAAAGGCAAATATTTCAAGCAAGCAAAGCACATCCTCGCCGGTTTGCATTCTCTATAAAAGCCACAATCATACCATTAGCAAAACACTAAATATCCTCACAAAACCATCTTGGTTTTAAGAGATCATCCCAAGAAAGAATCCCATCTTTCAAGCTTGATTAGCACGATAACATCTTGGTGATCTTATCAATGGCGGCTTCCTTCAAATTCTCCTTTGTTCTCTTTCTCTCTTCTCTGCTCCTCCATGCAGCTTCAGGTAATTATATATTAGATCATGCAGCACGTATATATTCTTCTTAGGGAGTTGTTTTAATGAGTTTTCTTAAAAAGGGGTGGTTTTTCTTTGAATTGGCAGCTGAGATTGTATGCGAGGAATTGCCAAATGACATCTGTGCCTTTACCATCTCATCGTCTGGCAAGAGGTGCTTGTTGGAGACATATACAACGAAGAATGATACCGTTGAGTACCAGTGCCGGACATCGGAGGTGGTGGTTGAGAAAATGGCGGATTACATAGAGACTGATGCTTGTGTCAAGGCTTGTGGTGTTGACAGGAACTCCGTCGGTATTTCTTCTGATGCACTCCTTGAGCCTCAATTCACCGCCAAGCTTTGCTCTCCTGCTTGTTACCAGAATTGCCCCAACATTATTGACCTTTACTTCAATTTGGCTGCTGGGGAAGGTAAGACTTTACAATCTATGCATGTGTTTAACTCGGCAATTTGTTTTTTACAAGGAATAGTTTTGGTTCATGATTAAATAAAGGGAATAGTGCTAAAATTCTAGTTCGGGGTTTTGAAATGTAAAATTGGTGTATGTTTCTTTTTCTTTCCCTTTTTTTATTGGGTTTTTTTTCCTCTCATTTTGGTAAGATTTTTAATTGAATTGGTGAGAAAAATTGAAGAAAAAAAAACAAAAGTTTGATAGCAATAAGCATAGAGATTCGTAGAAAAATCAATAATTTAACATGTTTGTTATGTGTCGCTTTTTATTTAAATGAATTTTAAAAAATAAAACATATATTTTAATATTTAGTATAATTTTTTTAATTTTAATATGATGAAATTAAAATAAATTTAAAAAAATAATATTATTTTAATAAATATCTAAAAACATACTTTAAAAACTTACGACCCCAATACCAATCACACTATGAAAGAGACCAGACCAGCAACATGGGTTTTTTTTTTAATGTAAAAGTCCACCTTGTTTTCTTCGTAAATCCGTCTCGTTTGAATGCTTCCAATATCTTGTTTTCTTGCCTTACAATTTCGTGACGCACCTGTTGGAATGTTTCCAATATCATTCATTCTTACAAGACCAGAGCCAAAGGACAAACAAATGATGGTTACGACTTTTCATCTTTAATAATAATTATAGAGCAGAATATTATATTGGGCCCACTCAAAATTAATATAATGTCTCCCTTCGCCTCTCTAACACTCGAAATTCTATGTAATTTCCCTTCCCTTTCATGTTCTGCTCTGAACTTCCCTTCTCAACTAACTAAGGCATTTCGGTGGCTTGCTTGCTTCACCTTGAGTCAAAGAATTGTCTTTTTCCCAGTGATCAAAGAATCATACGCCCTTGTGTAAAGGCAACTACCATGGCTAAAAATGGTGTACTGACTTTAACTTTATTCCAACAAATGGCTATTTTGTCTCTCAATAATGTCGTCTCTTGACTCACGCAGGTGCATTTTTACCTGACCTCTGTGATGCCGCACGCTACAACCCTCACCGGTCCATGATCCAGCTTATGAGCTCCGGTGCAACCCCTGAACCTGCTACTTCCGAGTCAGCATCCATAGCCTCTGCCCCTGCTCCCGCTCCCATGTAATCGAGCACACACACACACATATATGGTGGCTTCAACATGATTTTCTTATGAAAAATACTATACATTGAATTATAAGTAAATAGAATGCCCAAGAGAGTTCGACTACATTTATCTGTCCCCGGGACTACACTTTGTTGTACTCGGTTTTTTGTCGAAGGATTGTTTTATGAGACTATACCATTGTTGAGTATCGTGTATACAGAGTTCGTGTTCCTTTCTTTATTTGATGAAATAATACAATATTGATTAAATTTTATGTGTTTTTTTAAGACATTTGATTTAAAGCTAAAAAATAATCTAAGATTGTGTCTGTGTTTGGTTAATTATATCTCAAGAAAGAAGGAACTCTTATAGAAGAGTCATAAGCGCATATATATATATTGTGAAAAGATAAAGATTGAGACATAAATTAAGAAGTATTTGTAGACAATTTTAGAGTGCATTTTATCTTTTCAAAACAGAAAAGACAAGGACAAAGTCACCTTTGTCCTACTTGTCTTCGCCTCTTCTATTCTAAAATAAAAACCAAACATTACCTAAGGAACTTCATATAATTCACCTATCAACTAGTTTTATCACTTGTGCTACCTAATTCCAAGTCAATTTTAAAATAATAAAATAATGTATTAATATTCTAAATGAATTTAAAAATATCATGATTTGTTTTTAATTTAGAAACATGAACAAGTTGCTTATGCAAAAATATATGATTTCAAGTCAATTTCTAACGTGATAATAATAATAATAATATTATGGATATATTCAAATATCTTACACTACTACCCTTTTAATTCTAAATATTTTTATTAATCTTATCTTAACAGATTAATGTTATTGCTAATAACAAAAGATTTTTGTTTTTATACCACCTTCATGCAAATAAGCTAATTCATATAAAATATAAGAGGACAAAATTTGTTACAAACCAAAGTAATTTCCTCAAAGTATCATACAACTCAAAAAAAAAATAAAAAAAAATCAATATTTAGATAAAAATAATTAATGAAAAGGGGTAAATGTTTTTTTTAAAAACAAAAGTATTGATTAGATGCTAATGGGCTAGGCCCACACATATAGCCCTAATGAAAAAAACCCAATTGCACCTTGGCCTCGAATCCTTTATTGTTTTTGTTAATTTTTCTTGCTAATCATCGTCCACTCCTTTTTTTCTTTTTTCTTTTTAATTGAACGATGGGTTACTTGTAGTGGCAAGCTATCTATCACCTACTACGCTGATATCTACAATCCGGTTATTATTGTGGTGGCTGAAAAGTTGAGGGGCTTTGACTTAAAAGTCCATTTTCACTTCAAAACATCTTTAAAAATCATAAAATCTTCATAAATCACATAGCAACCCATATATCCCAAAATCACTCAAAAAATAAAATTCAACTAAATAAAAAAAAATCTAAACGGACCTGATCTATTTTTTTAAGTATGTTCGTTGTAAAAAAAACCAGTATCGTCGAACTTTTATTGTCGAATTGAACCTTTGATATCAAAATCGGTTATTTTTGTTGTTGTAATGTGGTTAACTGACAACTCTTTTTTCCTTTCCATGTCTCAACCAATTAACTTGGAAACAAATTAAACTTGGTCTTTTAAAATTTCATTCTTATCAATTAAGCCCAAATTAAGCTCTTAAAATTATTTTTTTCATCAATTAAGCCCCAAATAAAATTAATTTGACCCATTTAAAGTATAATTAAGTCCTTGCACTTAATTAAATCCTTCAATTGAATCCAAATTAATCCTTAAATATAATTAAAATTCAATTTGGCCCATGATTAAATCAAATTGGCCTATTAAAAATTTAATTATGTCATTGGACTGAATTTTTATGCAAATCTGTTCAATAATCATTTAATTTGACCTTGAATTTGTATTTTTTTCTCCATTCTGGGGCATAATAGGGTACAATTAGGCCTTGAATTTTTTCTAAAATTGCAGCTTGATTTTCCTGCCTACTTTCTCCATGTTGCCAGCCTTTATTTTATTATTATTATTTTTTTTATTTCGAAAAAAAATGAATTTTGAGGAATAACCCAGAATTGGGTAATGACAAACATCACAACATAGAGAAAGACTAAAATCATACAGACAAGGCATAAAGAACCTGAATTTGAAACAACTCAACACGTTCGCTAAGTCTAAATTAAAGGTGCTGTTGAGATTAAAGAAGAGATGATGGCTAAATTCCTAAGTTTAAAGCTAGACCATTGAACAAGGTGTTTCCTCCTTGTTTTGCTATTTATGACATCTTCCATCTTTTCACGTTCGACAACTAGCTCCTTTTGCATTGTTACTATTTGACTTCAATGTGTGCTTGAATTTCTTTCATTAAATATAGATTTTGAAAGCTCCAACATTACCTGCATTATCAAGAAGCATACCACACCCACCTGAGTTTCAGGTAAGATGTAAAAAATAATGATAAATAAAAATTTACTCAAGATGATGATAATTGTAGGCTAATATTTTGTATTTCTATAGGAGTTTCATTTTATGGCAATAACAAGGGCAAGTCAGAATGCAGAATTAGCTTTAGTGGCTTCAACATAAATGTTTTAGTAAGTTTGAGTATCCTCTTTCATAGCCTTTATTCTATCCTAAAAGCACTAGTTCAGATTTACTCATTATTGTTCTTTTGTTGCTATATATGATAAAGTAAACAATGAAAATCTCATCATTTCGCAGAGCCCGATTACCTCTTGGGCCCCAACCACCACCGATTGATAGAGAAGGTTTCCATCTTCACGATAGTGCCACCTTTGTTTGATGTTTGTACCTAACTTACCACATGGAAGCCTTCAACTTTTTATCCTAAGTCGGCTGTGACTCATTTAGAAATTTAGACAGTTTTTTGTCAAACTTTGAATCATTGATAAAAGAGCTTTAGGTCTTCAAATGGAGTGTGATTTGATTCTAGTTGAAGGGAAACAACCCCTCTATAATTTCTATGTTCGATTTTTCTCTAATAACCTCTTATTAGCCATGCTTAAATTAAAGAAAAGGCACCCTCAGCCTCATTTGTTTGACGGAAAGTAGTTTTCTAGAAATCACTTTCTAAATTTTCCCGTGTTTGTTTGCCATTAGAAAAATTGATACTTTCCGGTCAAAGAAAAATTTGGCTTGATTTCCAGAAAAGTGTTTTCCTTTTATTTTGGGCTGAAATTTTTTTCCAGAAGTTGTGAAAAATTTAAAAATATCATATTATTTACTGATTATAACAAATTTGGTTCTCAAACTTTTGATTGCTATATATTTTATTTTGAATCTTTTTTTTTCAATTTCACCCCTTATTGTTTGATTTAATTTGATTTTTATATTAACTTTGGTCCTTATTTTTATGATTGTTGGTTGTTTTTCTTTTATTATTTTTTTAATTGAAATTTTTTATCTATCAAATTTGGTCTACATTCTTTTGATTGTTACTTATTTTATTTGAAATAATTTATGAAATTATAATTATTATTATTTTAATTTCATCATCTTTTAATTTTTTTATTCGTTAGATTTAATCTCCATTATTTTGATTCTTATTTATTTTATTTGAGATAATTTATGAAGTTAGATTTTTTTTTCAATTTTATTCTCCTTCAACTTCTTAATTTGAAAATTTGTTTCTCATTATTTTAATAAACTTGAAAAAAATATTAATAAGTTATTTTCAAGCTCATTTTTCATGACATAACCAAACACTGAAAAATATTTTTCAACTTATTTTCCATGATACTACCAAATATTAAAAAATAATTCACTTTCCAGAATTTCACTTTCCAACGAAACCATTTTCCAAAAATAAACCACTTTCCAGCAAACAAACGGGGCATCAATCAACTATTTTTTGAACCAGTTTTAGATATTTTTGCCAACCCTTTTTAAATGCTCCTATAGTTTGTTAGAGACCTAGAAACAAGGAAAACTAACAGAAATAGAGAAAAACAATCCTTAATAGAATTGAGAGGTGAATGCTCTACAAGCTAGTTTTGGAATACCTCTAAGAGGAGGATGGTTTTGTAAGCTCAAACTTGTAGAAAAAGGCTATAAAAGGATGAAAAATGACAAGAACGAAGGAAGGAAGGAGGAGAAAAGAAAAGAAAAAAAATAACAATCTATAAAGTTCTAAAAAGAAACAAAAAAAGAGAGGAGGTGTTAAGAATGAAAAAAGGATATTTTTTATCAGTTTGAAGTTCAATTGAAAGCTACAAAGTCATTGCAAGTCAGCAAAGAATCTAGAAATAACCCATTACTTCTATTTGTTTAGGTAAACTTTCAACTTCTGATAAGGGGGTGGAGCTCAATGAGCACACTCCTTTCCCATCAAAATTTAATCGAAAGAACTTGAGCTTCAAAGTTGTACAAGTTCTCATGGCCAAACAAAATAAACTCAAAAA